>JAJMIL010000017.1:0-14611 GCA_030583545.1 Debaryomyces maramus | reverse complement strand
GGCGTGCGCCTACCGTTTGCTGCAATATTCCAAATCCATCCTCCTACTCCGGCCTTCAACTCCCCCTTAAATCCTCCTATCTCTCTCTAATTCTACCGTTTCCTTACTTCACGTCTACTCACTCTAAATATTCTTTCATCTTCTCTCAATTCTTTTTTTTTTCGTTTTTTTCTACATATCTCTGAATATTCTCATAATTTTCAGAAAATTGAGAAATATTAAATAAATCATATCGCACTCAAATACATAATTATTGACACTCCAAATCTATATTCCAATATAATCACATATACCAAAATATTATATTACATTAAAACAAACAGAATTAATTAAAAATGCACCCATATCTCACTTTATACACATGATATATATATACTCGCTCATATAAATTGATATCCTAGCCTTTCCTACGTTATATTTATGATTTCATCACTATCCAGCTCCTCACTTATGGCGAATTCCTCCTGGATTTTTTTCATCTCTCGCTCATGGCGCTCACGGAGCTCTCGTTTTCGGCGTTCCAACACTGCCTGCCGAATCTTTCTCTCCCGTCGCTTTTCCTCACGCCGCGCACGTTCTTTACGTATCGCACTTAGCCGTTCGAGGAGCTGCCTCTCTTCAGCGTCATAATCTGACACACCCTCATCGTCGGCTCGGGGCTCTTGATGATCCCGTCTTTTTATGGGAGATGACAAACGAGCACTTTGATTTGAAGGGCGCCGCTTTTTTCGCGGATTCAGCGATGGCGGCGTCAATGGGATGAGCGTACGGAGCCCCGATGCATTTGGACGCAGCGGCGTGGAGGGCTGGCGACTTAAACGTTTGGAAGATGCGCCAGCGGGAAACGCTTCAGACTCTTGACTGAGGTTTCTGGCTTGACGATGCTGCCGATTGGGTGGCGTTGGCGAATGAATCAAATCGTCATCGGACATTACTATTTTCGCAATTTCTGCCGTTGAAAGGCGCCGAAACGGCTTGGGTCTTGGACTCGTTGCAGATATCGACCTCGTCGTCTCGGGAACCGGACTCGCCTCGTTTGCCGTCGTCATCTCTGGCTCGGACTCATCCACGGCCTCGTGATCTGGAACTTGAATCGGACTCTGCTCGTCTGAAGCCACCACAACCACCTCCTCTGGCACCTCCTCTGGCACCTCCTCTGGCACCTCCTCTGGCACCTCCTCTGGCACCTCCTCTGACACCACCTCTGGCACCACCTCTGCCGCCTCCTCTGCCGCCTCCTCGTTATCAGACTCATCGGTCTCATCGGAATCGGGATCCACTACCTGGCCCTCGAAATCAACATAACTCCGATTCAACCCCAACTTATGCCAAAGAAGACTCACATGCCTGGACCGCAAAACATCGGCCGCATTCACCGACGGCGGATAATTATAGATCGTGCCGTAATGCTCCGTAGACGTGGAAACAGAATGGCCCATCGTCCGTGCAATCGTTTCGTAAACCTGCCGATACATATCCATATCCGCCTGCACTCCCTTCGTATAATGATACTCCATGCACCGCTTGAGCACCTGCCGAATCTCGCAGAACTTATATTTCCTATTTCCGCTGCCGCCGCTGCCGCCCTGCTGCACCGTTTCTCGAAGCCCGTACGAAAACCAATGCGATACCCCCGCCCGGATCTTCTCCGCCAGCACTGAACGAAACTGGAACAACCGCTGCTGATCCGTGCCTGGACACAACTCCGTGCTCATTCTCCGATAAACCAATATATACCACATGAACAACTCCGATAACTCCGGCCCCACCTCCCGGATGATGGGGTCCTTGCAATGCGACGATTTATTATACTTGAAGCAAAACCCAAGCGTCTTGCCGAGATAATACACCCCGCGAAACGTCTTGCTCGTCCCGACCTCTGAGAGCGCGAATATCTCCGTGGACCGCGCGGGCAAGCACAGAATATGAAGAAGCGTGATCATGATGAGCGACAACCGCGTATACTTCTCCTCGAATGCAAACACGCTGCCACCCAACTGCCGAAGAATCTTCTGCTTATATTCGCTATACGCGGCCACGGTGACGTTGGATGAAAACGACGACATCGGCCGGCTCATTCCTTGCGTATCCACCTCAAACGACAATGGCGTCCCACCGGAAACTTCATTGATAATCGAACTCGCCATACAATACAACTGGCGGAACAAATTTTTCACCATATCCTTGGTGCCCACCAATTCGTCGCCGTTGAAGATCTGCCCGGTGGCTATATTCAATCGGAAGTCGCAGCCTTCGGTGCGTCGCAACGAGAGCCCAAGGTGCACATAATAATTGCGCATATCGCGGAACAATACATACAGGTCGCAGTCGAGAACCGCTGCATCCTCAACGTCCTGAAGTGACGAATGGCGTCGCCGCGCTGCCTCTCGCAACAAATTCAACATGATACAGGTCTTGGTGACATAGAGAATTCCCGCCAAAGACCGACAAAATCGTTTATTATGGTACTTTATCCCAAGCATCCCAAAGTAGATCAAAAAGTAGTTTTGCTCGTCCGCTGCGTTGGGCTCCGGAGCGGCCACACTAGAGGAAGAAGAAGAAGAAGAAGAAGAAGAAGAAGAAGAAGACTCGTTTTCTTCTCCTAATGGATAATAAAAAGACAGGATCCGCTGCTGCCGCCGACTCAGAGCCCGCTGCGACCGCCGCCGTAGCGGTACCGGCAGTGGCACAAGAATGCTATCGTCCACTTCAACCTCGTTCTCCTCGCCCCCGAGTTGATCGTCCCCCTCCTCGTCCACGGCCAGCGCCGCCTCTCCGTTCCCATCCACAACAAACTGGTTCCGTTCTGAAAACTTCTTTTCGAGACACTGCTCACTAAACCACGCCAAAAAGGTATCCACTGCCAGCACCTTCGCTCTGCTCATGATCTGCTCGAGCCGCTCCAACCGCCCGTCTCCATTAACAATGAGCACATTCGTCTCCTGGAACTCGTGCTCACTAGTAGCAAAGTCCTCGGGGTTCATGCCATCGAGACACTGCCGCAACGCAGTCGTAGCCTCCGTCTCCGCGCAGTCCTCCAACACCAAGCAAACCAACTCCGCCATCACCCGGCTATATTGGACACACGAGTTATACGTCTGCAAAACCCGAAAGTAATGCGACCGACGGCCCCCGTTGAGTCCGCGCACCACCGCGAGCCGCCCCAAGTTGATGTCGTTGATGTTGACGTTGAGAAGCATCATGGCTGCCACCAACACAAGCCCTACGCGGTCAAGGAGCTCCGAACCGCGCAACGACTCCATTTTCATGTTGATGAATGGCTGCGATATATCCTGAATCACTTTCTTTACCAACGGATGGTGACGTTCCATGGGAATCGCATCCCCATCCTCTGGACTGCTTTCTGCGGCTACCGCAACTCCTGCCGCCACTCCCGCCGCGCCCCGTCCGCCCCGTCCGCCCCCATTGACTTGGCCCTTCACAAGTAGCCCGAGGTAATTATCCTCCGTCGGACAGTAAACCGCAAAGTTTGCGGCGAATCGCCCTGGCTTCTGGCAAAGCTTCTGGAATGCCACTGCTTCGATCTCGTCTCGTCCCCGGCACTGATGGCGACTCAACTCCCGGTACTTGCGCCGGATGAGCCCGCATCCGCACTTGTAGCCAAAGAATATCGGGAGTCCTTGGAGTGGCAAGCATTGGGGGCTGATCTTACCGGGCGAATGTTCCACGCTTTCGGTCGTGAGCTTACACGGCTTCGCATTATCGATGAGCCGCGACCGACTGGCCTTGTTCTCCAGCAAGTACCGTAACAGCTGGTTGCCCATTATGCGTCCACAGTACAGGTAGAGGTCATTGATCAGAATGGCGCAGTTTTTGCGGACGTCGCTGTAGAATATAACCACAAGCCCTGTCTCGCGATGCACCCCCAACCCAAACCGCGGCTCGAATATGTACTCGGACGTGTCATAGTTCACCGGCTCGCTCTGTTTGCGGTACTCTTGAAACGGCCCCTTTTTGGGTCCATCTAACAACCGCCGAAAATCGTAGCTGAACTGGCTTGCGTACGCCGCGTGGTACTCCGCCGGCAGCATCTCGATCCCGTCGTTAGGCACCTCAGCAACGTACCCGTCGTCGTACAGCGCAAATATCTCCGCGCACGTCGGTATTCCCGGCGGGAACCAAAACGACGACGAAGACTCCATAACAATTTTTCAACACCGTCTTAAAAAAAAAAAAAAGAGAAAATTTTTACGTTTAAGAGTGGACATACGCCGTCTTTATAAGGTGCTACTGATAAGATAAGCTCTGCACATAGCACCTGCATCGTACCTTTCGCTTACGCATGCATAACGCACAAGACCCTTTTGGTGTACTCAGCTCGACAAATTTGGCCACATCCAGAACGGGGTATCCAGTGCGTCCCAACGGTACATGGAGACATCCAGACTACGAGTGCGCTACACCGCTACACCGTCACACCACCCCTGGTCGACCAGTAATGGGGAAGGGTGTACCCCACAGGATGTAGGATGTGACGATGCGACGATGCGACGATGTTTCCACAACCGGATGTATGACAATATAATGTGACGATGTTCTACCACGGGATGTACCACCTCACGACTTGATCCCAGGATGTGACGATGTACCACCTCACGACTTGACGTACTTTCCACCTGTGTATATGTGTGTGTGTGTATAAAAACCAGCCACCGGTGTATCAGCACAAAAAAAAACTAACATCCAAAATCTTACACCCAAAAGAGAAAAACCCAAACACCCAAAACCACTACACGATAAATGCCAGATGTTGACTTACGTAACCGATGTTGACTTGTGTATATTATTTTTTGTTATTTTCATTTAATATTAATTTTTGCATGAACATTCAATTATTACAATTTTCTCAAAATATGACAAAAATGAGAATTATATTAGAGAACTTTATCGTCTACTGGTCCTACCTAAGAGCTTTAATTCTATACCTCATGATTCCTGGGATTCATTAGTACATACTATCCTAGTATCAGCTCTTGGCGGTCTTTAGTTACTGCTCTAGACTATTTTTCTAACATATCGAAATTTATATTTCTAACATAAATAAATTTTTGGTTGGGTGCGAATCTTAACTATTATTGACACATCGAAGATTTTCGCGCATTTTGTATGGCATCTGACACAAATAAATTTATTCAAATATAGTTGTAACTGTTACTGACACAGTTGTGTTACTGAATTGACTTCACCTCCAGAGAAATCACTCCAAGACCTTCTGTAAGAATTGGAGTTGATCTTGGACTACAGTATTAAAATAATCGCCAACATAGATATCAAAATGACCAGTAGGGTAACGCTTTATCTCACCATTAATTGCTTGCTTAGCGTATGCTAAGGTCTTTTCAGCTGGCGCAACAGCGTCGTTATCGCATATACAAAAAAGAATAGGACATTTAATCTTCGAAACGCTCTTCCCTGGTGCACTTCTAAGAATCTGAAACACGAATCTGGCTGCAACCTTGTTTTGAACCCTGTCTTTGCCTTCGTTCTCAGGCATCAACTTCTCAATTTCGTCCATGCAGTTTTGACTAGTCATTAATGCTGCTTCCGAAGGTTTCCCGGCACCTTTGACATAAACTGGACTTTGTCCTAAAAATGAACCGATGGTATCCCACGCCCCAAGGATTCCCAATTTTAAAGTAGAAACCATATTGAGTTTCATGCTGGACGATAAACCGTCAGTAAATGGACACTGAGAAATAACAGCAGTTATATTATTATCCGTCGCTGCTAGGTTTAGGACGTGACCACCTGAAAATGATGAGCCCCAGAGTATTATCTCCTTGGAAATCAATTCTTCACAGTCCCTAGCATATGCAATAGCAGCTTTCCAGTCTTGAATCTGGCTATTAATATCCACAAGCTGTCTCGGCTGCCCCTCTGAATTTCCAAAGTATCTGTAATCGAAAAGTAGACATGCATACCCAGCATTACAAAACTCTTCAGCAAATGCGTCTAGCCGCATTTCTTTGATGCCTCCGAGCCCATGGGCCATCACTATTGTAGGTTTCCTCTCATTTGTTTCATTTGTTTCGGGTAGGTACAAAAAACTAGCGCACTTTAATCCTTGAGAATTAATCCACACGTCTTTCCTATTCATGTTAATATAATGTGCCATGCTCAATTTAAAGCGATAGGATTCTTGGACTATTTTATATTGCTTTAAGCAGCCTCATTTAAGTGTGCAGATTGGCATTTTTTTAACCTCGGTGCAAACTTATCGCGGGTTAAAGAAATCAATGTTCTTAGGTACAGGATCGTGAAAGTAAAATAATACGGGATTTGATAATCATATGTAACTAACGGCTTTTAGAAGCTAATTTCGGGAAAGTTTTATTTGTTACTGACGGAGCTGGAACCATATGATTTGGACTATCTTATATTGTGTTATGTATTCTTTTTCACCCCACATTATTTAAATGTGCAGAGATTGACACACCGCCCCCAAGGACCCGTACATTGGTCTTGTCTGTTCGGTTTCGACTTACGTAGCTATAATTTTCTTTCGTAAAAAATGATCTTTTGGCCTGCCTTCAAAGTACGTCTTGATAGCTTGAAGAATTTCGCGTCGCTTATGGAAGTCGTTGACCAACCGTGGTAAGTGTTGCTCAGAAAACTTTCTTGCAAAAACGTTAAAGAGTCTTCCTCCTGCAGCTACCACTGGCGTACCCTCTATATCTACTATTCTTACTCCATGCAAGTCCATTCTCTTATCTACTTCTTATCTAGTATATCAGGGGTTCATTTTGAAAACTTTTTTCTAAAATATGCGCGCGTTTAAGTTAAAAGTAACACAAATATTGTGAAAACGTGATATAAACGTGACATCTACTACTAAAGACTACATTACAGTACCCATCATAATATAAGTCTATCTTTGAAATTCCTCTACTGCAATCATCTATACGTTACATAAAATATACCCTATAGTTTTCAGCCATTTTCATTACCATTTTTATTTTTTTTTATTATTTTCATCTAATACTAATTTCTGTACTAGCATTCAATAAATACAATTTTCTCGAAATATAACAAAAATGAGAATTATATTAGAGAACTTTATCATCTACTGGTCCTACTTAAGGGCTTTATTTCTATATCCTACAATTTCTAGGACCCATAAGTACCTATATTCCTAGTCTCAGACGTTGAAGACCTTTGGTTACTGCTCTAGACTATCCTTTGACATCATCGAAATTTATATTTTGACATTAAAAAACTTTTTGGTTGGGTGCGAATCTTAACTATTATGACATCAATTTAGTTTTTCGCGCATTTTGTATGGGCTTGACATCAAATAAATTTATTCAAATATAGTTGTATCGATGTTGACTTGTGTAGTTGACTTGTGTAGCGGCTCGAACCGATGTTGACTTGTGTAGCTCGAACCGATGTTGACTTGTGTAGCTCGAACCGATGTTGACTTGTGTAACAACATTATAGGGTATTCGAAAGGTATAATTAAAGAAAGACAAACAGAGAAATACACCCAAGATATCTGCCTCTAAAAATCATTCGATTATACCTTATTCTGGCTAATATGAATATTGAGAAAGAATGAGAGTAATATTGAAGCACAAGGAAATTATCTTATCGATGCATACTGTACAAAAAATGAAAGAACTGTAAACAAAAAACAATAGAAAGAAACCCCAATTTTGTAAGCTAATATCAAAAATTATAGCCATTTACCCTAAGGAGCAATTAATATTCCACGAATTGTTCAACACTCAGGGAAAGATGACTAAATGGCAGTATATAAAATCCAGTATCTCTCGTTTCATTTCATTAATTAAAAATCTCAACAAGATGAAGCTCTTCAACACTATTATCATGTCTATTGTGGCTGCTTCTTCAATCAAGGGTCAATCCATTCCTATAGAGAAATTTCAACTCCAGGAAATAGAAACTGACCAAGTTTCCAGTAAGAGTTCTTCTTTTCATTTAAGTAAAAGAGACTTGGATGCGGGTAATGATACTTTAGACCTTGTACAAGGTCTAAATGTAACAGCAATTATTAATGGTACTGGGGTAAGTCGTGAATCTGTACTAGAATGGGAAGCTCGTCGTATTCAAGTTGTTGTGAATAAGATGAAGCATAGGGTTCCAACTTGGCTTTTTGAAGAAATAGTAGATTTGACGGTGAGACCAGAAACATCTATTGCAAATATCACTCAGGAAAGACAGGCGTTGGCTGAGGCTAAAACTCGAGCTGGTGATTTTGCTATGCGTCAATTGAATGCACCTCAATTGGTTCTTTCTAACATTATTACAATGGTTGCAGCATCAATACTGAAAAGTTGGTTTGCTAGTGAAACCCGCGTAGTCAGTAATAAAGGCACAGCTGAAGGTTTTGCTAAGTGGTTCACCTCAAAGATTCAGCAAAATGACGAACTAGCCATGCTTATTGCATGTCCCGATCATTATTTACTTGGTAAAGCATTTACTGATGGTCAAGAAGTTATTGAGACTACGGGTGGGGCAATTCTATCAAGCCACTTCGGCATTAATTACAATAATTCAGCTAATTTACCAATTGAGAAGGATCCCAAATACCCAGTTTATTTTAATGGGGCCGCTGTCAATAATTTCGGTATGGTTGTGGGGGGCACTAATCACCAGTTGCGTACCCTAAAAGAAGGATTCGAAATCCATGCGAAAATCTTTTTTCCAAGCATATTACCTTCCTTCATGATCAGTGAACACCGTTGGCACTTAGCTTGCGAATTTTCTAATTGGATTACAAATTATGTCAAGGAAACAGAGAAAGAGACTTAGATTAACAATTACATTTGAATAAATTCACTTGATGTAGATCCCATACAAATATATTTGAATAAATTTCAAAAGTAGCACGGCTCATTGTTAAACAATCGATATGTGAAGGGTATCATGATGTTGGATCTGTGAGATCAACCAAAAAGGGGGACAACTTGAAGAAGCTTTTGAATTCAGAAAAGTTTTCTTATGATATTGGCAATGCAATTGAAAAAGAAGGTGCTTTCGATAAAGCTTCAAGAAAACCACAGAAGTAACTGCCTTTCTACGCGCAACCTCTCCATTCCATTTCAATGTTCAAGATATTGAAAAGGAGTTGCTTATTCCTGCTATTTCTGAATGAGCTTTTAATAAATATAATTTTAATAAAAAAGCGACAAAATTTGAGAACTTTATTCAAAAACCTTAACTTACCGGCTACAAATAAAGCTTATATTTCTACATCCTACGATTCCTGGGACCCGAAATTATCTAAATTTCTAAGTAAAAGCATTGGGAGTCTTCGGTGACGGGTATATACTGCTTTTCCGCCCTAGCCAACTTTTATTTTTGGTCCTAGAATAAAAATTGGTGGTTCGCGAATTTTAAGTACTACCGTAGATTAAAAATTCGCGGATTTTGTATGGGAATTGCCGCAGAAAAATTTATTCAAATGTAATTGTATAGGATCTATATCAAATAAATTTATTCAAATATAATTATGGAGATCCATTTTCGCTCTCCGGACAATATTTACCGCATCGTCGGAGTGCTTCTGAAAGTACGTCAAGAATCGCGCGTTCAAGACAAAAATCTACCCCACAAAATTAAAATAATTCGTCACAGGGCTCCTATAACAACAATTTAAGGAGCTTTGTAATTGGAAACCGAGAAAGACCATGTGTCTTTCGATAAGTAGCATATGCAGTATATAAGAAGCCAGATGCACCGTTTATTTCCAAATTATTTCTTCCAAACCTAATAATAAATAATGAATTTTAATGGATTGATCATTTTTGTGGTCTTATCGCAAATTATTTTTGCAGCACCACCTATGCCACTTAGCCCAAGGGGTTTACCAACTAAACCTAGTGATGATCCCTTTTATTCCGCGCCTGATGGATTTGAGTCTACAGAACCGGGAACGATTTTGAAACGTCGTACGATGAAAAACCTGTTTGGGATAATTGTGATTCCCGAAAAAATCAAGTCAGTTCATCAATATTTAGTCCGTTCCGAAGACAGTTTCGGAAAGCCTATTGCTGCTGTCACTACTGTGTTTGAGCCTCATAACGCGGATCCCAGTAAGTTATTATCATATCAACCTGCGGAGGACAGCCCTAATGTTGATTGTGCTCCGTCATATTCAATGCAATTGGGAGCTAGTCCAAACACTATTTACACGACACAAATTGAACAACTTTTTGCTCAAGCTGGGTTAAACGAAGGTTGGTATGTGGTGATACCTGATTATGAAGGTCCTAAGGCTGCGTTTTTTGCAGGTACGTCTGCAGGACATATTATACTTGATTCAATTAGGGCCACCCTTAAATCTGGAAATGAAACGGGTATTAACGAAGACGCTGATATTGCTCTTTGGGGTTATTCTGGTGGATCATTTGTTACTGGATGGACCGCCCAGTTACATCCATTGTATGCTCCAGAACTCAAACTCATTGGTGCTGCTTATGGAGGAATTGTTGCAAATATAACTCATGTTATGGAAAAAAATATCGGTACTATTTTTGCAGGTTTTGTTTTTGCAGCGCTTAATGGTTTGTCACATGAATATCCCGCAATTCGGAAACTTATTGACGATACGGTTTATCCTGAGAAAAAAGAAAAATTTGAAAAAGCTGCAAGCCAATGTTTAATTCAAATTCTTCCTTATTATGCATTTGACTCCTTCGAGGATTTTAGCGCAAGCGGACTGGAATTTTTGCAAGAACCTAAGGTACAAGAAGTTTTGAATGAAAACAACATGGCCCACAGTGATTTGATTCCCAAAATACCATTATATTTTTATACTACAAAGAATGACGAAATTGTACCTCCTTCAGACGCTGATGTTTTATACGAAAAGTTTTGCGATGCTGGAGTTAGTATTGAATACAATCAAGACCTTTCAAACGGACATATAACAGAGTTTATTACTGGTGGTGGAGGAGCCTTCAATTGGCTCAAAGATAGATTTAATGGAAATGAAATGAGTGGATGCACCAAAAATAACTATGTGTCTAATGCTTTAACAAAGGAAGGATTATCCGGACTTGGTGAAATAATTGGGGATGCAATATTAACTCTTTTACAGAAGCCGGTTGGTCCTCTTGGAATATTTCTGAAGTCTAATTAGGCTCTATTACAATAATATGCAAATATTTTAGTAGTTACGTGTAATATTATAGTAAAATAGGAACGCAGAAAACATCTTTACTTCGCACAAAATAATCCTTACAACTTTTACCTAATTTCATTTTTCTTATTTATCGTTTTCATTTCGTACTAATTTTGGAGAGTTCAGTAAATGCAATTTTTCTCAAAATATGACTAAAATGAGAATTATATTAGAAACTTTATCATCTTCTGGCCGTATTCAAGAACTATATTTATACACCCCACGATATTTCTGAGACCCATAGTCATCTTAATTTCTAGTTTTCGGTTACGGGTGCTCTTTTTATTCCCTAGCAAAATTAAATTTTTGGCTTTAGAAAGGAATTGGTGATCGCAGCATCGGCCGCAAAAAAAACTCGAATATAGCTGTGTCAGGTAAAGTTTCTTTAATCGGCCTAGGATTATCGAATTGTACCTACCTCGAAGATGTTTCATCTATAATCAATGCATTGAATTATAGATTGTAATGTAGAATTACAAACGAAGGACATTTTCTTAGCTCGTATTACGTCTAATTAGCTTACAACAGGAATAATGCGTCTATTTTATTTAGTTTTCTTGAGTTTCTAACTATTCTCTAATAATAAATAAGGATTAATTTTTCTAATTGTCATTTTATTTAGCTTACCAGTCGAACAGAATTATTTGTTGGTAAGTGAAAAAAGTTTGGCTTGAGGACCAACCTGATTTTGTAATATTGTTAGTATTTCATCATCAAATATTGTTTTAAGCCCAGATAAACCATCCTTAGTAGCAGCATTTGATATATATGTATTTTTACTGCAACCTTTCGTACTGTTTCCTTGGAAAGTTCTATTAAGCCAATTGAACGCACCTCCAGAACCCGTGATATAACCACTGATATGCTCGCCCAATAGTTCTTGGTTATACTCAATACTCACGCCAGCATCACAATAAGTATTGTACAAGTAATCAGCACCTTCAGTAGGAATTATCTCATCAAACTCGCTATTGTAAAAATATAAAGGCACCTTAGGAATCAATTTGCTGGAAACTAAGTTATTAGCTGTAAGCACCTTTTCTATTACGGGCTCTTGTAGCACAGCCATTCCTTGGGGAACATAGTCTTCTATTTTTGCATGAGCAAACTTAAAAAGGATCTGTAGAAGACATAATTTCGAAGTATTTTCGAATTCTTTTATCTTACTTGGAAATACATTCTTCAATATAAATTTTTTTACTTCTGGGTATTCACTAGCCAACCCATTAACAGCAGCAAAAATAAACCCAGCAAACAAATGTCCCAAATTTTTTTCTGCAACATGAGTTAAATTGGCAACTATTCCACCCATTGCGGAACCAATATGGTTTATTTGAGGGGCATATGAAGGTTGTAATAAAGTCGCCCAACCGGTAGCTAAAGATCCACCAGAATAGCCCCAAATGGTCACCTTTGCATCACTATCAATTCCCGTTTCATTTCCTGACTTTAAGGCTCCTCTAATTGAATCTAGTACAACTTTTCCTTCAGCCTGACCCGCAGCGAACGTAGCCTGAGGACCTTCGTAGTCAGGAATTAGTACATACCAGCCCTCATATAGACCAGCTTGAGCAAATACTTGTTCCAACTGCGATGTAACTAATGCGTTCGGATCACTACCTAGTTGCACTGAGTAAGAGGGAGCACAATCAGGATTTGCAGTATCTTCAGCGGTATTGTAACACAATAGCTTTGTTGGATCTGCATCATAGGGTACAAATAAAGTACTTACGGCAGCGATAGGCTCTCCGAAAACATCTTCAGTTCGGATTAATAATTGATAAACTGACTTGATTTTCTCGGGTATCACAATTACTCCAAATGCATTTTCCATTTTACGTTGCCTTAAAATCGTTCCAAGGGAGGCCGATTCGTATCCTTTCGGTGGTGAATAGAATGGATCTTCACTAGGTTTAATGGGAAATCCTTTCGGATTATAGATGGTAGGTGCTGCAAAAATGATTTGCATTAAGGCGGTAAAGATAAATATCTTGAAAAATATCATGGCGAATACTCTAAAATCCACTTTAGTTTTCCGATTGTAAAGATTTTTATGTGAATTTATATAAGTCAATTTCAATTCTATATGAAACTCTTCTTGAATCTTGTATTTCAAAATATCCTTTTTAAGCAAGAATATTTCTTCTTCTTCTGAACCTTAATTAAAAGTGGGGGAAAATCCAGCCTATTTCACAACTTTTAAAATCAAAATTGCCTAAATAGACAATAATTGGAACAGCAACATGTAACTATTTCAACCAAAAACCTTCTAGAAAACTTCGATCTAATATTTCTGACAATTTCTATAAAAGGGATTACGAAGTTATACGAGGCCCCCACTTGATAATATGCGCCAGGAGTTAGAAATTGAACAAATTTGAGTCACGTGTGCAAGGATCAAAGGATAACGCCAATTCATAGGACGTTGAATGAACCATTCTATCTGTAAATATTACTTCTAAATGCGATGTGTCTAGCCCCGCTAAGGTATACATTATGGTTTGTTAACCTCAATGGCAGAAGGTCTAGGATTTGTATTTCTCTTTCCAATTACCATTTTCCACTGCTGGTAGGTTGGAAAATCAATTCCAAATTTATTCGCTTATATTATCATAGATTTTGGTGAATTCTCGCCACTTTGAAGCTTTTGGAATACACACTAAAGCTGCAAGAAGAACCTGCAATTAAGCATATGCTCAATAGGTAGTTTAAAAATAAATATGCGGGGAGAATGTTTCATGTATAAACCCCAAATAAAATGCTCAGTAGACAGGATGTTCAGCCTCGGACCTCGGTTCCTGTATATGTTTGAAATATATATATATATATATATATGTATATAGAACCTGGTTCCGTTTATCTTAATTTCGTACTTTGTTGAATATCCACCAATATATTAGGAGTAATTATTAATTTTCAGTATGTCGGAGAATACAAACGTGGAACAGAAGTTGGGATTTTTCACGCAAGAGGAACTTTCAAAGCACAACCAGAAAGATGATTGCTGGGTATCTTTGGATAAACGGAGAATTTATAACGTTACGGACTTTCTTTCCAGTCACCCTGGTGGTATATCATTGATTTTGAGGTATGGAGGTAAAGATATTACAAATATTCTTGCTGGTGGATCGGGCAAAAAAAAGAGCCATGTGCATTCAGAGACAGCTTATCAGATTTTAGAGGATGGTATGCTAATTGGCGCCTTGCTCACAGAACTGGAAAAAGAGCAGTTAGAAGACAATGGTGACGTTGATTTGACTAGTGGGTTTAGGAATGAGTTGCCTACCTTTGATCTCATGACTCGGAATACCGATGCAAAGTCGGATTTCGAAAAACATAAATTTTTGAATCTTGATGAGCCGTTAATGCCACAAATTATGGCATCACGCTGGACTAAAGATTTCTATTTAGATCAAGTCCATCGTCCACGTCATTGTACAA
>JAJMIL010000016.1:0-17415 GCA_030583545.1 Debaryomyces maramus | reverse complement strand
TTCCATAAAAGTCGAATATCTTTCTGCGTTGATAGATAGACGGAATATACCTACAACGATCTATCAAGTAATTGTATCAGCTTAATCTATGGTAATATGTTAGAATTGGTAGGTTCCCTGAACTGTGCAACTTTAAGTTCTCAGTGTGAGTTAGTCACGTGTAGATAAGAGGGTAAGCTAAATCAATAAAGTAGAGGATGAGCAATACTCTTTATCTAACTAGAATGCCATGCATGTACTTTTCTGGTGAAGAGAGTAATGATATCACTTTTGATGATCCCGACATTCGGTGTATTAGGGTGAATCCAATATTATATGCCAAGGTCCAGAATGATAATGAACAAAATACGAGAGCCTTTTTGGATACTCCCTTATTGAGGATTCGAAGTTATGGACGTGAGCAAGAGCATTCTACGGAGATATTCGTGACCCAGAATGATGCGTCAGTTTTAGCAGGGA
Source organism: Debaryomyces maramus (assembly GCA_030583545.1). NCBI lineage: Eukaryota > Fungi > Ascomycota > Pichiomycetes > Serinales > Debaryomycetaceae > Debaryomyces > Debaryomyces maramus. The sequence continues at coordinate 16,956 of JAJMIL010000016.1, read as the reverse complement.
ATATGCCCTTTATGTCAATTCTTGTCTTTATCACCAATGCATTGATGACAGCTGAATTCAAGGAGATGAGTAGTGATGGATTCAAAGAGAGCTTTCTTGCTCCGCTTGATGATGCACTTAAAGTCTCAAATCTCAGTGGTGATCTTTTATCAAAAAGGTATGCTTATCCACGTGGGGATGCAACACATGTCGAACATGATATCCAGCGATACTTTGATAGAAAAATAGCTGATCCACTCGATGACTTATATCATGATATTTATGATAGCCACCACTATTTTGGTAAACCTTCAATCGTGAGACCGCCTTTGGATAGAAGGAAGGTAGTCAAGCCAGATATCGTTCATGTTTCGATAAATACTTCAACTCCTGATTTACAGAATCCCGAAATCTGTTTCGCTCTAGGTGATTACAAAAAAGGAAGCTATAATTTGACACGAGGCTTGGAAGAATTGAAAGTGGTTACAAAGAACTACAAGTCTCATTCAGCGAACCAGAGACACTTGAGACTGCAAGAATCTCAGCCCTTATTTCCAGATGGGGAATGGTCCCCTAGGGTGATATTTGCCCTAGTTCTAAGGAAATATCTCTACCAAGCATTCCTATGTGGAACTGACAGGGTTTTTGTCTCAGATCATCAAACATTCTCAGGGTTTTTCAAATACGAAATTGTTGAAGGCAAACAAATGACGATAGATTACTATGTTATTAATGATCCAGAAACTGTTGCACATGGCGTTACTTTAAGGTCCGCAATAGCGGGATTTTTCTACAAGAATGAAGCAGATGCGCTCGCTTTGAAGGATAGACTAGCAAAATATTTTGAGATAGCCTGCAAAACCAAGGGACTAGACCCGTTCGTGAATGTGCTTCCTACACCAATTAGTGGAACTTCGGGGAAATCATCTCGCAGTGAACATCTGACAAGTTCGGGAATAAATAAAGAAAATGCAGATAGTGATGACTTTGATGTAATTGAGGGAAATACATATTGTCGAATAATATATGATGCAGCAAGACGGTATCCTGACTTGAGTCTCCCATCCACGGTGTTTGTCAAATTGTACTATTATTCGAGTCGGTTATGGGAAGAGAATGAATTAGCGTGTTTCCATGTTCCCGATAAAAGTGGCTATTATGATAAGTTTTTCAACGAACTTGAAATTAACGAAAAAATTGCAAAATCACGATTTGCATCGAATTTTCCAAAACGCTTTGTTTCTGGTTATTGGAACGGTCTTCCCGACCATCCGATGCATATATTTGAATACCTAGGAAAAGAAATTCCAATGGAAGGATGGGACAGGAATAAAGTTTATAAAACGATCAAATTAAGACTTGAGGAGCTCCATCTGCTAGGAATTTCGCACAATGATGTTAGGCCCTCCAACATTCATGTTTCTGTGTCTGGTAAAGTTTCCTTAATAAATTTTGGATTATCGGATTGTAAGGCTAGCGAAAAGCATAAAATGAAAGACTTTGAATCTCTCCACCACATATGTGGAATAAATAATTACAAAGACGATTGTGAAGATGATATTCAGCTTTATAAAGACAGGGAATAGCGCACAGGTACGCTTTCTGTCAGAGTTGATGCCAATGACAGTCCTGGAAGTAATAATAATTCTTCTAATGAGATAGTCTTTGACGAAATGAGTTTAGGGTCACACGATACAAGAACAACGAAGGAAGATTTTTCTTAGAAACAATTGAATCGGGAATGCATTTGATAATATACGTTTATTACTTGTTGATGATGTTGAATAAAAATTTACGCATATTGCTAGCTCATAAAAACGTCTTACTTAAAATGTTTTAATACATTTTCTTTTTGCATGCTAACCTATGTATTTTATTACTCGGAAGTATAATCGTCATTTATCTCTATTATTGGTTTTAATCTCTTCAAAAGCATGTCTTCAGAACCCCTTATATTTGTTACAATTCTGAGATCATGCCTGTGATGTTCTTTTATTTTCATGATGTGGGAACTTTTCAAAACAAAAAAATCCTAAACTATGGAAGTCATGGTGGGATGTTGTTCTTTTTTTCGCGATAATGTATGCATTCGTGATGTTGTTCTTTTGAAAGTATTGTGCAACCAAAGCTGTAATTTCTACCAGGACTCAAGCAATAGTTCTAATGTTCTACAGCAACATGGTTGGGTTCTCCCAGGTCTTTTTATTACATAATAGGCACATATGATGGTTATATAATCATCTAAATATGAGTCACGTGTAGGTAACGAAGGTAATGCCAAATCAATAAAGTAGAGTATGAACAAGTAAAGCCTTTATCTATCATACCATGCATGTACTTCTCTGGTGATGAGAGTAACGGTATTGTATAGGGTCGGCCACAAAAAAAAATTATTTAAATATAGTTGTATGCTCGACATCATAAAAATTTATACAATAGTATGGCGACTTTAAATTCCAAATGGAGGATTATTGTTCAATCAAATTGATTAAGATGAACAATACTTTTGCTAATAATATTAAGAGACACAATCATGAACATAAGCAGCACGCGCAATGACCCGCTGCTTCAAACTAAATAACATAGCCCATAGCCGAATGCCATCTATCTGGCTTGAAGGTTTGGTAAGCGAATTGCCTTGACCGTGATGTAACTGTTTTGGTTATCAGCCATACCAGCATAAGCATTATACCATGCTGCAAATGCAGTAAGAACACCGAACACTCCAGCCGCTATACGCACAGAATTGCCATCAGCCATAAACTCGGCGATCGCCAATAGCAAGAACATAAATGAAAAGAACAAAAACATCGAGAAAAAGCCCACCGTGGACTTCACCGTCATCAACATCATAAAGAACGTGAAAATGAACCACCCCACATAGAAGATACCCACCGCATTATGAAACTCGGTGGGATCTTTGTACGCAGACCTAATTCCAAAACTATCCACGTAAAAAGCAGCCCATCCACCCCAGAAGCCCGCATACGAACTCAATGCGACACCACCAAATGTGTTTCCCAGCGCAATCTCGAACATCCCGGCAACCAACAGCGCCGCGCCCGCGTAGAAGAACGCAATACCCACAACAATGTTTGGAGTTTTCACTCCTCTGGCTCCACAGTTAATCAACGAAAACACAAACGTAGTGAGTGCTAATGCCGACAACCCCAATGGTGCTGGATTCGCCAAGTTGTGCTTTGGAGGTGGTGCCAAACCCGGGTTCAACGTACCCCCAAACGCCTCCACCATCTCTTCTCGACGGTACTTCTCGTTCCCGAAGTGAATGTACTGGTCGTCCGCAATCACCTCGGTGATGTTGTGGTCTTCGTGGTGCGTCAAGCTCGAGCCCGATCCGTCGACCGCCAGTTCGTTCTTCACTCCCAAGTGGTGGTCATCTATCTGTTGCTGTTGTTCTAAGTCGCTCATATCTAATAATCTAATATTCCTTCAATAACCAATCTTGTCTCAAAATAAATAGCTGGTGCGAAAAGAATTCAAGTTTGTCTTTTCTGCGCTGAAAAATCTTTCTGAGTATTTACCGTCAGATAGTTGGGGCTAATTTTTGCTTTTAAGGAAATATTCGTTTTCTTTATATCGTCAACTATTATTTTCAAACGTTCGCGTAACCAATTTTTTTCATGGAGATGAGATAATTGGTATAACTAGTTCCAGCGGGGATCTCCCCCACTTTTAAACTCCAGATAACAGTACGACAAATAGAAGATTGCTCGAACCGAAAGGTTAAAATACCAGACAGAACCCAAAAAACTTTATTTGTGGGGTGCGACGACAGTTCCATGCATCTAACAATCAAAATGACTAAGGCGAGGCACGACTAGACTACCGGGGTTACTTCCATCAATCCGAAAATTGTTTTTAGGACGACCGTTTTGGTGAGATTTGGTAAATCGGTCCAATGGATGTTTAGCCGGCAAACGGCAGTTTTTCAATTTCTCCGCGCATCTCCAATGGAAGTATATTTCCGAAGAATAAGTCAATCTTTGCTGTCTAAAAAACTACTCGACAGGCGAAAGAGTAGACAGATTTGTGGGGTCATCTGGATGTTTATTCACGTCAATGGTGAAAAAAAAAAAACTCGAGCTAGTAGCCGTAGTTATTATATTTATAGCTGTTATTCCATACTTATTAGATTATATTAGACACCACATTAACTCAATCTAGAAACTTAATAAAGCAAATATAATTCACTATGGCTGATTCTATTACAACCGATAGCTACAAACACGATCAAGTTGAACCAAGCCATAGCCATAAACCTGTTTCCCAAATCCAGGAGGCTGGAGCTGGCAAGGAATTCCTCATCATCGGAGGAAAGAAGTACTACAAACATGAATTAATGAGCGCTTTCGGTGGTACACTTAATCCGGGGTTGGCACCACCCCCGGTAAACAAGTTTGGTAATGCAGCACCGATAGGGTTGGCTGGGTTCGCGATGATCACATTTCTCCTGGGGATGTACAACGCTCAGGCGATGGGGGTAACTCATCCAAATGCGGGCGTAGGTGTGGCAGCGTTTTTCGGGGGAGCAATACAATTTTTGGCTGGGTGCTGGGAAATGGTTATCGGAAACACTTTTGGTGCTACTGCGTTAACTTCATACGGAGCCTTTTGGTTATCATATGCAGCAATAAACATCAAATCTTTCGGGATTATTGATGCTTACAGTGACGAAACCGAGTTTAATAATGCAATGGGAATATTCCTTTTAGGGTGGACTATATATACCGCCATGTTATCAATGCTCACTTTGAAATCAACCGTTGCATTCTGTCTGTTACTATGGATGGTCACAATTACGTACGCTTTATTGTGTGCTGGTTCTTTCACTCAAATTGTCAATGTTACTAGGGCCGCAGGTATAGTAGGTGTCATGACTGGGTTACTTGCGTTCTACAATGCGTACGCCGGTGTTGTCAATAAACAGAACTCATACTTCACTGTGCACTCGATTCCATTAACTAGAGACTGATTGTGACTGTTACAACAAATTGCTAAATGTACGAGCCCAATGAAATTTCATGAGCGTCGTTGACCACGCAAAGTGAATTTTTTTCTCTTTGGTTTGTATATCTATTTATTATGTATGACGATAATATATTACCACTAATCAAATGTAACTCCATTCGATAATGTGTTTCCATGCCATATATGGTTTCCATGCAGTAAAAAAGATTGATATTTTTTATTCAAGCTGAACCAAAATTCGGGTTTCAGGATGCTGTATTAGTACAAGATCTCGGTTACCCTATCATTTACCACTTGAAGCCTTATTACAATACCTCTATGAACATTGCATATTCACGATTAACAATAGACAAGTCCACCCGCATTTTTATCTAGTCGCTGGTATCTTGTTTGCGTAACACGGATTAGTCGGACAAGTGCATGAAGACGAAAAGGAGTGTTTCGGTGTCTATGGAGCACAACTACAAGATAAAAATGTATAAATAAATCGTATGGTAGAACCTATAATCTCGTTGGAATTCTTGTTTTACTTGCAAGATCTTTATTAGGTCTACTCTTCCATTATTAGTCGACATGCTTGTTGATATACAAATGCAGAGAAACATGTGCGAAAATGTACTGACAACTTGTATGGCATATCATGCTTGATCGTGGAAATCATGTAGTTAACATTTTGAATACCTTATTTGCAAACAGTTTGCTTATTTCATTCTGCGCTCAATGCGTGTAGTATACATATATTAAACCTGATTTCCTTCACTCCAGGGACTTCCGAGTTTCCAATATCGTTAATACACAAAATGATCTTTTGACTTTCAAAGTATGCCTTGGTCTCTCGAAGTAGTCGTCGACCAACCGCGGCAAGTGATGCTCAGAAAACTTGGTTGCAAAAACGTTAAAGATTCTTCCGTCAGCAACTATTACAGACGCAACCCTCTATTATGTGTATTCCATATATGTCCATTTTCTTATCTAATGCGTCGGGGGTTCTTCAGCAAAAATGAACTTCGAAGAATCAAGCGGCACGTAGAAACTGCTGCAAATTGAGCAAAAGTGAATAGTCTTATGACACCTACTAAAAACTAAATGCTAAATACCACTTTAAAGCAGCCCCACAATATAGGCATATTCGTACAATCAGTATTTGCAAAATATCTATATGTTTCAAAAATAAGTAAAAATTATTCAAATACAGTTGTCTATTAGTTTTTCGCTGGAGTAACAAATGACTAATATATTCTATAACAAAATCTATATAATGTATAACTAAAATTATTAAAGTTTCTGATTCAAAGCTTTTCATTAGATTCTGATTCAATCGCAACTTCATCTTCGTCATTGAAGTCTGTGTTTCTGAGCTTAAGATCAGCAGCAAGTGTTTGCGCGAACTTACTTCTTCTCCTAATTTCCGGACCCTTCCAGTAAAAAACAAAGATTGGAATAGTTATAATTGCTGCCAAACAACCTAATAAGGTACTTCCCCATTGGAGATGGCGTTTCCCACCAATATTTTGATACAATGGGATTGCGTACATATTTGATATACCTGCCAAGAAATCACGAGCAAAACCGTTTCCACCAGTTGCTGAAGCCGAATAAGGTCCGTAAGCTGCAATCATATAATCGATTGTTGACATATAAATACTGTAATTGGCGATCGCAATTAATGTTGCAAATATCATCGGGGCTATCCAGGGATTATAATCAGGTCCCATTGATGTCCACGCGAAACCAAGCATACCTATTGTTAACAAAGGGGCAATAAAAAGTAATAAGAGAAGACGTCTTTCTGCAAATCTTGAACCTTCACCATAACTCTTAATCAAGTGCATTTGGCGACCAACATCAGGAAGATGAATTAGATAAGCAAGAATGTAACCGATCAAAATAGGTATAAACGCAAGACCGCATTGAGTTGCAGAGAACCCCCACTGTTGATAGACCAAAGAAAAGCATTCCATAAAAATAAAAATCAACGCATCAGAAAATCCCGAGAGAAGAGACAAACACAAAACGATTGGTTCCCTCAAAAACATTTCAAAAGGACGGCGCCAAATAGTTAAAATCTCCTTTATCGTCAATTTGTGTTCATTAATTTCAGATGGTCCATAAATATTTTTGTCCTCTCCAGTTTCACGACGACGCTTGGCTTCTTTATCCATAAGTAAACTGGTACGAGTTTCACAAACAAGAAAAAGATGTAACAATTGTGTAACTCCCCCAAATATTAATTGAATCCAAAAATTCCAATGCCACGAAAGATGATCTTGTATTAAACCACCAAAAATTGGTCCAACAGCAGAACCACCTACAGATGACAAAACGATAAAAGCAACAGCATATCCTTGACCGTTTGATTCCCACATGTCTGCAACTATTGCTAAAGTGACTGAACCACCCGCTAAAGAAATACCACCCAAGAAACGAGCAACAACAATAGTTGCATAATTTGGTGCAAGCGCACCCAATATTTGCCAAATATTCATGAAAAACAAACTTAATTGCATGATTGGCCAACGACCGTATTCTTCACTCCAAGGTGCCCATAGCTCACATCCAAATGCATACGCAACAAGGAAAATCATTTGAGATACTCTGGCTTTTGGCTCCGATATATCGAACTCTTCTGTAATTAAGGATATAATATTAGGATAAACACTACTGTTAAAGTTCATAGAAACTTGGACTATAAATGTCACAGCCAAGATAGTCCATTTCTTTTGCCAGGGAAATGAAAAGCCAAGCTTGTTGTAACAATCTATTTCACGAATCTCTCTTCTACCGTCTTGATGTAAAATCCCTGTTTGGTTTGCTCTATGCTCTATCATCTCCTCCGAAGTTTTTCTATAATTAGCGGAGGTAGCACTTTCTCTCCTATCGCGATCTATCATGAGCCCATCCTCTTTTCCAGCCATTTTTTGTAATATTGATTATTAAAAAAGATAATTAACTTTTGAAGAATATAAATACCATGGAAGGGTTAAAAATCACAAGTCGGAAATCTTAACTCTTATGTATTCATTCTAAACCAATGAAAAAATACAATAAATTTAAAACAGCAAAATTTTTTTCCTTACATTATGTGAGCACCAAATGCCGTTATTCCGGGAGATTTTCCGATCAATAGTTTTATTCTGAATCTTTTGAAGTACAAAAATTTTCAATTTTTCCTTCAACTTGTAACCAATCCCTCATATACAAGAATACTGGGTTATTATGACTATCTTTATCTTTTCATTAAGCTCTTATTGAAATTTATGATAAATGTCGATTTCGAATAATCTGGAGCACAGTGGAGCAGAATGGGGCTCCACAATTTTTCCGCAAAAGATGTTATGCATGATTACATAAGAAACTAACGCGAGAATTTTCCCGTTCCGATCTTTAGACAAAAACTTTATGCTAATCAGAGTGCGAGTTGTTCCTACTTGCGAGCCCCGACTAACACATAATAGAACCCAAACATTCCCATAAAATTGAATTCATATCGCAGCCTTCTACTTCGCCATATTTATTAATGACCCCGTCGCTTTCTAGCTCCACAGTGCGAAATCCTGCGAAGTTGATTCAGACCCGGCCCAAGCCGAGCACGGAGTTCACGGAGTTCACAGCAACTCTCACAGTTATGTTTTACCTTGATCATGCTCTTGGCGATTGCGGACCACTGTAAAGCATTTGGGGTGCTGCCTTTTTTGGGACTCATAACCAAAGAGGTTTTCATCATCGTCCATGGGTTCATGAGCATACATCTATTTATGGAAGGCGACATACCGACATTCGGATTTAAATAGAGTCGCTTTCTTCTTGGGTTCAGCTCGACGTCAATAGAATCTCTGTTCGTTTTCCAAACAGAGCGACATGGTCTCCCTTGGTGAGATTCTATTGCTTTATTTTACAATCTTGATTGACAATGGTACCAGATGAGTGTAAACTTCGAGAATCACTTTTAGAGAATGATTTTGTGAATACACCAGAGAATGCGCATATCGTCAGAAGTTTTTGTTACGAAATCTTTGAGTGTATATTTTGTTTGCGAAAAAGTAGATTCTTTGCAACATAAATTTGCGTTCGCAGAAAATTTGTTTATAGAGTTATATATTTTCCAATCATTGAAATATTTAATAACAGCTAATTTGTTTCTAAATGTAAAAATGACTATAAAATGTTTATTGGCTTAAAATATTTTATTTTCTAATGATATTCGATGGCCATGGTTGTTGCTTTACTATATAAAGAAATAAATTCTAAATATTTAGAGATTACATAAAATAGATTTTGTAATACTGGCTTAATTGATCAATTGAGATCACTGAATTTGAGTGGGATCGTCTTCAGAGAACCTACTTTAGAAATTTGATTCTCTGTCTTCCATATTTTAATTATATTAACCTAAACTTTTAAAACTCAGTTTCTGTGTCTATTAGTACACCATTTTCAATTTCACAATCATAACTTCTATACATAACAGGTTATAAATGAAAATGGTGTTTTTTTACTCCACCTTAACTATTCCAACCACAAGTCCAATCATGAAAATCGTATAATAAGGATGAGTTTAACTATGAACTAATATGTAAGACTAAAAGTTTTTTTTTTTATAGAGAGTTATTGAAATAAATAGACTTATACAAAATGCTTAACCTTTTGAACAAAAAATAATTCTTGATTAGATGGCCTGCAATAACTGAGTCTGTCAAAAGCTGTATCAGCAATAACATATTTACGGATAAAATGTAATTCATCTTTGAACATATCCGGCCAAGTTTTTAACACGTCAGATATATAGGAAGACGTTTTTGGTTTATACTCATCTACATCTTCGTCATCAATTCTGATTGCTTTAGAAACTTCTTCAATCTGTGAATAGATATAGTTTATTTGTTTTTTAAGCTGGTTATCGAAATTTCGGTTGAACATGGAAACTTTCTTTTCGGAAAGCGTTACCATCCATAGAAGAGCAACATCAGCCACAATCTGCCTTTGTAATACTTCTTCATAAGAAGACACCTTAAAAATCTTCATCAAAGAAAATTTGAAGGATTCATCAGTTTTTAATATAGTCTTTAATGAGAGCAAATTAGCCTTATTATCAGTTAATAATTTTTTTTCATATTTTAGCAAAGATTCTAAAGCATTTTGGAAAATCTTTCTCTGTTCGTTTTTATAGACCTTAACTACTTCATAGACATCACCTTTAACTTGAGGACTCGATATAATTTTTTTTTTCAACACTGATATCTTCCCATCAATAACTTGCTTTAAATGAGACATGCCATTAAGCTTCATCCTTAAAGATATTCCGATGTCTTTTTCAAATCCCATTTGCATCAAAATAGCAAAAAAGTTTACTAAGCTACAAGGCAAGTCTTCGCCAACCCTAATTTTAAAGTTAATTCCATCCTTAAAATCTCCGATATCTTCATTATTGTAAGCATTTTGATTAATTAGGATTTTATATCTTAATGCTTCTTTAATGAGTTCTTCAGAGCCTACTTTTAAGGAAATACTTGTATCATCATGTTTGTTATTTTCAGATACAAAACCATAGCCAAGTAATAGCTCAAGATTTGATTTATCACCATAATTATTGAATAATTCACCAAATCTATTAGTTTTTTCTAAACTTTGAAAACAAATATAGTTCCCTTTTGACTCATTTATTCCCTTCCATTTCACTTTATGGTCATTCTTATGATTCAAGAGATCAACAACTGGTAATAGTACTGCTTTCTGTAAACCTTCCTTCAGTATTTCATCTTGTAACAACACATATGGAAACCCCCTTGAAGCTAAAATACTATAAGACCAAAGATAATTTTTGAAGCTTGTCCAGGACTTGTTTTCAAAAATTAAGTAATCATATAATTCACCATGGTATGAGTTTGGAGGTATGTTTGAAATAAAATCGTCATAGAACTTCAAATCTCTTGAAATTTGTTGCTTAATTTTTTCTTCCTCTAAATCTTGAATGAGCTGCTTCATAAGCTCATACCATTCAGTTACTAGTTTACTGAAATTCCTTTTGAGAATAATCTCTAGATCGGTTCCATCCACTAAATCAATTTCATTTGAATTCCAAAAATATGGGATATTCAAATATTTAGGTAAAATTTCAAAATATTGCTTAAAACGGTTATCACTAAGGGAGTTATCAAAGGCTAATTTTGATATTAGCAAAATGGTCAATTCATTATTGCTAAAGGAAGAATCTAAATTTGTATACTTAATCCCAGGTAAATATTGTTCTTTTAGGTGGGGTCCAATAACTATATTTTTTGGTATCTTTATCAACTCCTCGCCACTCAGATAATCTTGCAAGACAGCCGAGTATCCGTTTTGTTTGTTGTACTGGAACTCTATTCTTGAGTCCAAAATGGCACCGCTTTTTCTAGCCCAAGATAAAAAATTGCCTAAGCCTTGTTCTAACATGCCTCAATTTGATGCAAAACTCTTGTCAATACGAAAAAAAATTGGTTTTGATTGGTTTTGATCGGTTTTGATCGGTATTTATTGGTTTTGATTCTTCTTGATGCGTTCCGACTAAATCACATAATGTCTAATAAAAAAAAAAACAGCATTTGAAATGAATTAGTGTACAACACAGTTCAGGAGAAAATTTTAAGTTGACAATAAATTCGAGATCCATAAAAGTTCAATGAGAAATATACTCTGCAGTCGCTATTCATCTATTTTCGCATCTTAGTGATTCCTAGACATTCAAAGGCTGCTTTCATGAATCATTATTTAGGTGTAGAAGTAGAACTAATTTCATAATTAATAAGGGAACTAGATTATCATATGAGGTGTTTTCTAATGGGTTAACTGCTTGCTAATTTTCGTAATCATGTCATAAATCTTCTTCTCTCAATCGAAAATTGAAAATCCGAAGGTATTCTTCAAATCTTTCATGTATTCTAGAAAGTGTAACTGGTAAAATACCATTCTGCTAAACCCATCTTAAGAAAATCGAAGAGGCAGTTCTACTATATTTGTTCAACAACTGCTCAAGAAATATCGGCATTAGAAGTTGTTATTGGTGTTAAGGGGAATAACCCTTCTAAATCGAACAAGCTCGTCTTTTTGAAGATACGCAATCGTACATGGGGTCACCCATATATATATATATATATATATATATATACTATTTATATAACACTTTAAAGCAATTTTGTCTTCTATTTCTACAATTCATACTCCGTATAAGTCCATTCTCTTATCTAGTTCTTACCTAGACCTTTCTAGACAACTCATTAAAAAAGAATTCGACTATTCGCGCGTTTCGTAAAAAGTGCTGCAAACTACCGAACGTGATCGGTCACATTGTAATGGTTTCACAAACCTATTAGGTTTATCCTCTTATATTACTACAATACAAACAACATATTCTCCATCTCCAAGATAGAACTGTTCGTATTTGGAGAGATAATAAGGTAGTGCAAGCAATAACTTTACCTTGTATTTCAGTATGACGTTTAAAAATCCTGTGACTTATTGTTACCTTGACCTATTTATCAGTGGGTATAGTTACACTTTGGACTCGTTACTTTTCAACTATTATTTGACTAGAAAATACCTTTTTTATGACTAAACTGCAATTTAGTATTAAGCGTAATTACAATTCTTGTAGATTCGAAATTTTATTGCCTAGGTATTTTTCAAGTTTTTCGCAGGTTAACAACTACGCTGGCATTTTTAAAAATTGTTCAAATATAGTGTGAATTTATAAATAAGGATATTTATATTTATATTTTTTAAAAATTGTTCAAATAGAGTGTGAATTTATGAATAAGGATATTTATATTTATATAATAATAAATAGTCTATTATGGATGAGAGCTACTCTTCTAACAATATACAAAAGCATCACTCACTAAGTATGATATTATAATCCTAGTAAAGCCCTCTTCACAGCAATAGGGGGAATGTAATCAACATCGTTCACTTTTCTCTTAGCATTCCCATTACCATTACCATCTCCATTCAGGGTGCCATTGTTGGACTTGCCGTTTGCATTACCATTACCGCTCCCTATGTTAAAGTCACCATTGCCGGCACCATTATTATCGCCATGGTTATTAACACCATTTTTATTACCATTGCCACTGTCAATGTTGTTGCCGCCGTCTTTATTGACATTTGAGTTGCCAGGGTTAGAGCTATCATTGCTACTACCATTTGCAGTCCCATTATTGACTTTCTCTTTACTGTACAGAGTATAATTAAAAAGTATAATGTTGTTGTTACCATCATTACTACCATTATTATTACCAGAATTATTATCTCCATTTTGATTGCCACTACTATTCGTAGTACCATTCACAGTACCATTTGTAGTACCATTTTTAGGATTTCCATTACTATGGTGAGTATCATTAATAAGTATAATATTGCCGTTACCATCATTACTACCATTTCCATTACCAGCATTATTATTTCCATTTCCATTACCGCTACTATTCGCAGCACCATTAGCAGTGCCATTAGCAGTACCATTTTTAGGATTTCCATTACGATACAGAGTATAATTAAAAAGTATAAAATTACCGTTACCATCATTACTACCATTTCCATTGCCAGTATTATTATTTCCATTTCCATTACCGCTACTATTCGCAGCACCATTAGCAGCACCATTAGCAGTACCATTAGCAGTACCATTAGCAGTACCATTAACAGTACCATTTTTAGGATTTCCATTACGATACAGAGTATAATTAAAAAGTATAATGTTGTCGTTACCATCATTACTACCATTGTTATTACCAGAATTATTATTTCCATTTTGATTGCCACTACTATTCGTAGTACCATTCACAGTACCATTTGTAGTACCATTTTTGGGATTTCCATTACTATGGTGAGTATCATTAATAAGTATAAAATTACCATTACCATCATTACTACCATTTCCATTGCCAGTATTATTATTTCCATTTCCATTACCGCTACTATTCGCAGCACCATTAGCAGTACCATTAGCAGTACCATTAGCAGTACCATTAGCAGTACCATTTTTAGGATTTCCATTACGATACAGAGTATAATTAAAAAGTATAATGTTGTCGTTACCATTATTACTACCATTGTTATTACCGGTATTACCATTGCCATTTTCAGCGCCAGTCAGAGAAACTGAATCTCTCTTTGTTTTGCCAGTTTCTTCTTGTCCAAAAGCTAACGTAGCCATGCTGTATAAAACAATAATTTTCTCCAATATCATTTTGTTGAAGCTTGAATTTCAGTTTATTGCACCTTGAGTTTGCAATGATCTGGAATTAAAGTTGAGTAGAAATCCAACATTATAAATAGATTCCTATCGAGTACGCGAGAGATCTAATGAATGTCTATTACCAACTTTATAAACGAGCCTCTCAGCCTAGTTACTGTGAGAATGTACTAATTTCGAAACTCTATACGATTTGAATACATAAATCTTTCAAATACAATGAATACACGTATCCTTCTTCAATAAAGAGCCATCGTATTTCGGTAAAGAGTTTTATTTATGACTAATCAAGGTATTGTTTTGTTACTTCGCGTATATTTGTATATTTACTTTCTTCAATAGACGAGTGGAAGGTGTTTTGATCTACATTCCGTAAATTTATTTCCTCCAAACGTTTTACTTCGATATCTTTTCAACGCCTAATATGCGTAACTAGAATAATAAAATATCTTCACTTTAATATCTTTAACTGCCTTAAAATTTGAAATCACATTATGCTTGATTATTTTATTGAGAACGTTTGTTATTATTTTTTTTTATAGGAAATCGACTTTCAACGGCTAAGTATTAACATTTTATCAATTTAACACAGTTATCAAAGAATCGCGTTCCTTTGTTGGCTGTAACAAAAATCGCGCTCTTTTGTATTGCAATAGATGCAACAATAGAAGTGAAATTATGAACCCTTGAAGAGTTTTCAAAAAAGACCATGTCCATGCCAATATACATGCAGAGTTAAGCCTATGTTACTTGCAAACATAGTAAGCTTAGCACTAGGACTCGAACTCTGAGAATAATTTAATATCAAGAGGGTCCACCGGCTGGATGTAAATACTCAGTTTGCACCCATCTTATTACTTTATTTTCCCAGACTTGCTCTGCAATAAATCGTCGTAGCAATTCTAAAATACAATGCATGTCATTCTTATTCATTCAGATAAAATTCGTAGCAATTCTAAGATACAATGCATAGTAAAGATTACACTCAATAAGTGGATATACATTCAAAGTTCATAGATAAAATATTAAAAAAAATGAAATAAGTTAAAATTGAAGTGTTACAACTTCACGAAAAAAAAAATTGGATATCTCGAATAATTAATAATAGCCCAAATAGAATTTAAAGCTCTAGAAAAGATGGAAAAGAACCAAAGCAATGAAAGAAGGCAAGGTCCATGGACTATTGATTATTGCGGAACCCTCATATTGGCTTGCGGCAGCAACAGTTTGTGAAGCAGAAGCAGAACCAGCTGGAGCACCGGAAGCAGCAGCAGCACTTGGAGCAGCACCAGTTTGTTCACCAGCAGCAGCAGCAGGAGCGCCAGAGGCAGCAGCAGGAGCAGCACCAGAGGCAGCAGCAGGAGCAGCACCAGAGGCAGCAGCAGGAGCACCAGAGGCAGCAGCAGCAGGAGCACCAGAGGCGGCAGCAGCAGAAGCAGCAGCAACAGTTTGCTTACCAGGGGCAGCAGCAGCAGGAGCACCAGAGGCAGCAGCGGCAGAAGCAGCAGCAACAGTTTGCTTACCAGGGGCAGAAGCAGCTGGTGCACCAGAAGCAGCAGCAGCAGGTGAAGAAGAAGCAGCAGTTAATGGGCAATACGTAGTATAAACTGTGTTATCTTTAGTTGTTACAACAACACCGGTGGTAACTGGAACATTAGTACATTTGTGATCTTCACAAGATGTAATGGTAATTACAGTTGTGCTTTCAGCAGTCTTTGTTTTGACACCGTTGGTGATTTGTTCAGACTGAGAGGCTGGAGCAGATGAAGCAGGAGCAGATGAAGCGGGTGCAGATGAAGCAGGAGCAGATGAAGCAGGAGCAGATGAAGCAGGAGCAGATGAAGCAGGAGCAGAGGAAGCTGGAGCAGATGAAGCTGGAGCAGATGAAGCAGGAGCAGATGAAGCAGGAGCAGAGGAAGCTGGAGCAGAGGAAGCTGGAGCAGAGGAAGCTGGAGCAGAGGAAGCTGGAGCAGATGAAGCAGGAGCAGATGAAGCAGGAGCAGACGAGGCAGGGCTGGAAGAAGCAGAACTGGCAGCAGCTGGTTGACCACCACCTACATTACCGTTACCATCTCCATTACCATTACCACTACCGCTATTGTCGTTACCATTATTGTCACCATTACCGCTAGCGCCAAACCAATTATGGCTACCATCAGCATTACCATTGGCATTTCCTGAATTACCATTACCATTTCCAGAACCATTGTCATCAGCTCTCTTAACGTTACCGTGGCCACTGTCGTTACCGTTCCAGGAACCGCTGTTTTCGTTACCATTGTTTTCACCGTTACCACTGCTGCTGAACCAGTTATGGTTACCGTCAGCATTACCGTTGGCATGTCCAGCATTTCCGTTACCGTTTCCAGAACCATTGTCATCAGCTCTCTTTATGTTACCGTGGCCGTTATCGTTACCATTCCAGGAACCGCTATTGTCGTTACCATTATTTTGGCCATTACCACTACTGCTGAACCAGTTATGGTTACCATTAATATTACCGTTGGCATTTCCTGAATTACCGTTACCGTTTCCAGAACCATTGTCATCAGCTCTCTTCACGTTACCGTGGCCACTGTCGTTACCATTCCAGGAACCGTCATTTTCGTTACCGTTATTGGCACCGTTACCACTGCTGCTGAACCAGTTACGGTTACCATCAGCATTACCGTTGGCATGTCCAGCATTTCCGTTACCGTTTCCAGAACCATTGTCATCAGCTCTCTTAACGTTACCGTGGCCACTGTCGTTACCGTTCCAGG
>JAJMIL010000015.1:0-22304 GCA_030583545.1 Debaryomyces maramus | reverse complement strand
GCTTCGCTTTCAATTCGCAGTTGTTTAAAGTCGAAACCAGTGATGTAGAAATGTACTTGCATGAACCAGTGCATCCCAACGAACAGTTGGTTGTCAAGGTGTTAGACCCCATTAAAGCCATAAGAGACCATGGTGAGTACACAATTAAGCATAATGAAATCATGAGAATTTGCAAGGATGCATACAAGTCTGAAATCGTAGCGTACGAGAGTCTAATCACAGATCCCAATTTCAACTGTGTCTACATAAAACAGGACAGGGTGTTTGGTCAGTTTTTTATTGATGGTTACTACCATGCGTTAGGGCCGTTTGTCATAATGCGATTCCTGGATCAGAGTGAGAATCCGTTGCCCTTGAATTTGAAAACTTACAAGAGTGCAAAGTCCCAGTTAGACATAATCCACACAGTTCTAGAAACTGGGATATTGCATGGCGACATAAGTAAGAGAAACTTGTTGTATTCGGACGGAAAGGTTTATATTATTGATTTTGGGTATTCGGTTTACGGGGAAAAAGGGAAGGATTCCAGACCAAGCACGGCCAACAGCCAAGAGTGCAAGGCAGAGACGGACGAGTTGTGGCACATGTTTTTTGATCGCTAGATGGTATAGGAATGAATATAAATATTCCCTTTTATGAAAACCAAGTACATCTTGCAATTTTCATTATCAGATTTGGTGCTTCAATTTGAGGTCCCTTCTATGATGATGGTACTTTTTCATGACGTGGCTCTTTTGAATTAAGGTGCATATCATTATCAAGATAATTCCGAAACGCCACCATTATTCTACTTTAGTAAATTATACCTACAGTATTAATGTTCATTTGCAGCATGTTTAAATTCCAGTATAAAGAGAATTACAGGTATTGGTACTTCATCTGCTCACGCCTATTGGAATGGGCTGTTTAAATACCTCGCATAATTCTCTGTGCTCTCTTTTCTTATTCGCATCAGTAGCACTTACAGGTCGGGATCGTTTCTCTTCTTCATCATCATAATTTGAATACCCGAAATCAACAAAATATACCTTTCCATGTGAATATAGAATATTCCTTTGATTTATGTCTCCGTGTATTATGTTCGCGTAATGTATGATATCCAATTGCTCTTTTGCCTTCCTATAAGTTTCCTCGTCTAATGGCAACCGACACTTAGTTTGGTCCAAATACTTTAGTATGAGAAATGGACCCAACGCGTGGTAGTGCTCACCGATATTGAATCTGCCAAACACACATTCTTGCTCTATATAAACGCTGTTAAACCTCCGATTTGATATAAGCCTTTCGTATGCCGTCTTCTCACGCAGATAGGCCCTTGACATTCGTCGAACATCTCACTTTTTTTCTAAGTGTAATTATCATGGTCCCTCTTTGCCTTGACCGGGTCAAAAACCTTTACAAGCAATTGATCATCTACGCTGATATCTTCTTTTAAGTATGGCATCACACCTTTAGTGTCCACTTTGAAAAGTTGAGAATTGAAAGTAAACCCACTTTGCACATCTATATCCTTGAAGTCTCCTAGGCTAATAACGGTTTCAAAAAGGTGTTGTTTCTTGAATTTATAAATCCAAATACAGAAGTTTTTGTATTGCATTTCATCTTTAAAGGCTAGTTCATCCAAATATACCAAGTACTGCTCGTCTGTCTTACGAACATATTTGTAGATCGCATCTAATCCTTTCTTAATTTCATTCAATCGACTTTCTTTCACACTGAATGCCTCGTATATAAATGAAAAGAGCCCGCCTCTCAACGTAAGTCCAGAAGAATGACAATTTAAAATTTTGTAGTTTAACGCTATGGATTTGCTGTCTTCAAAATCTGCAATGTCTTTATTGATAACCTCCAAGCTTCTGTCTATATCTATTTCAATTAAGATCGTTGTATATGAGTCTGTTAGCATGCCTTTGTTTGTGTGGTTGGAGAACATTTCGGCGACGACTTGAGTGAAGAAACTAGTAATTTTAGAGTCTTTAAAGTTCACCACCTTAAGCCCCCTTAATAGAGGCAACTTCTTGACTTCAACTATGGCGAGTGACCTTCGATGTTTCAACTGATCATATGCCACAATATCTGGATGCGAACGAAATAAATCATTAGATTGATGTGGAACTTTAGTATGGACTCCAGTTCTACCAGCTGTATTTTTAGTACGAACATTGATTTCAAAACATAATAATGAAGCTAAGTATTCACATATCGGTTTGAACAAATATTCCATGAAGTTAATTTTATATGTGTCTTCATCTGTCAATAACACATCTGAGACAAGGTTATAATCCTGCTTGAACCCAATCCCAAACAATTTTGTTATTACTTTTCCTCGTTCATCATCAGTGTAAGCCTTGGAAAATATATCTGTTCCCAAAATACGTTGCAAGCTAGTTGCCAATCGGTTCTCAGGGATTTCTTCGCTGAATGATTCAAATTCTATATCTGAAAAAGTTTCGATGAGAATGTTGTGTGTAGAATGGCTGGGAATTATATGAGAAAGAGTTTCAGGGTTTACCAATTTTCCATCAGGACCCTGAAACTCATACTCAGTAAAAGGCACAACAGAAAAAAAGATGAATAGTTCTTTCCATTTCTCTTGATGATCATCAAAATCCCACTTATATTTTTGTGGAACCTTATCAATATCCCAATTCATTCGGGTATCAAAAAATTTATATATTAGGTCTCTATGATTAATATTTTCGTTAGAACCTATTCCAAATACTTTTCTGTAGTCGAATTTGGTAATCTCAAATCTATCAATATCCACATCGTTCTCCAAAATGTATTTCGTAATATTATTAGCAAAAGTATTTCTGTTCATGATAATCAATTTGAATTGAGAAACATGAAAATCATTCGTTCATCTTATAGGAAATTAAAAAAAATTAGCATAAAATAAATGGTCGTTACAAGATTGTTTCATCTAGGCACTTATTTGCGGATGCTAAAATATATCAATTTATTACATATACTAAAAGGTTCTCCTTTTTTGAAGTAGGTCGAGCACCATTATTCCATATGTAATAAATTAACAATTATGATAGCGAATATTGATATACGTTTCAATATCTGTAAAAAGCAGTGAAATAGCTTACCAAATTCACATTGACATTTATTCCATAAAAGTCGAATATGTTTCTGGGTAGATATATAGACAAAATATACCTACAAAGATCCAGTAATTAATCGTATTAACTTGATCTAAGGTTATATCGTAGAGTTGGTAGAGTTTCCTTAACTGTACAACCTTTTTCGAAGTTCTCAGTGTGAGCTACTCACGTGTAGATAACAATCACGTGGTAGTAAATGCTTTTGCGACAAGTAATAATACAGAAATATACAAATTGACAATATTTCCTACCTCGTAGTACGTCTCCTCTAAATGAGTTTTCAACAGGGAAAATCCCGGTGATGGAGATAGTAACCTAAATTGAAGATTATATAGGGAACTAAAATTTATGTATTAAAAAAGCAAGTTTACACGAAGTTACCGGCTGTTAGTTTTATTCTGTATTATTTTGGAAACTACTATTTTGTTTTTCATTATCAAACCATAAGCATCCTAATCTGAAATTGAATTAGATTATTTATTATTCATTCGGTGTTTTACGAACGGCTTATTAATGTCAGCCAAAGGTGCTAGCAGTACACATTCTTTAAGGAAACGGGTTAAGAAGGGGGATGATGATATTAACGATGAAGAAATCCCGAAAGAAAAGAAGGCAAAACTTACCAAAATATCCATCAAAAAAGGTGTTCCGAATAGTTACTATGCTGATTCTAAAGAAGTCTTAGGAAATAATTCCTTTGAAAAGGCAAAATCACTATTTGAAACAACAGATCCTGATTTATCAGACTTTATTAAAGAATGCGACGATCCATATACTTTAATTGATGTTGAGATGGCTGCATATCAAACACTTGTTAAAATAATTATATCTCAACAACTATCTACAAAGGCAGCAGATTCTATAATGAAAAAATTTATTGGGCTTTTTCTCAAAAAAGATGAATCAGTTGAGTCTTATGATCAATTTAGGGCACATCCTCGTTTTCCAAAGCCTGAAGTTGTAAAAGAAACTTCTCGAGAAAGATTGAGATCAGCAGGTATGTCATTTAATAAAGCAGGATATATAATTGCCATTTCCGAAAAGTTTTCAGATAAGAATTATCCATTGAAAGATGATGACAAATTGGCAGATATGACTAATGGGGAGATAGCAGAATTGTTACTTGAACTTAGAGGGATTGGCCCATGGGCTGTCGATATTTTTCTATTGCTTCATATGAAGAGATCAGATATTTTCCCTATTCGCGATGCAGGTATTAGGAAGGGATTAAGTACACTTGTGCAAAAAACATCAAGTAAAAAAGGAAAGAAGTTAAATTATTTATCTATTGACGAAATGGAAAAACATGCCGAAAATTGGAAACCTTATCGAAGTATTGCCTCTTGGTATTTAATGAAAATGTCTTCTCCAGAGAGGCTAGAAGGCTACCTTAAACTTAATGAATAATCTAACTCGTTATGAAACTGAGGTATTTTCAAATATCATGAGGTGATAATGTGGTAATGCTTAGTTAACTACTTTATTTTCTTCATTTGCGAATAATGAGGGCTCGCAAAATCGAATTTACATTTCGAAGCTAATTCTGGGTTAGAGGTGAAAAATGAAGCTTTCTATTAGAACTAGGACAAGAACTAACGATAAATTGACTTAAAGAATTTCCTCAAAAATGATAAAAAATGAGCTGTGAGATCATATTCATATATATTCCATAAACCAATATTACTAATCACATACTCTTCAATAGTTATTTCGGAATTTCTGTCCGTATCAGTTTTAATATATTTATCTGTTTCACGATCTACATCTAGTGAACTTATATTAGTCATTCCTAATGAACTAAACAAGTCATTAAAAGAGCAGTAATACATTGTGAAAGTGGTCTGTAGAACTACTCGATATTATTTCATCTTCTAAATTAACAATCATATGGGTTTCTATTTCGAATAACTTTCTTGATATCTTCTATCCTTCAGCTAAAGGTTCTTGAGTTTTCATTTAGACTATCTTTACATAGGACTGAGAGACTCTAAATATCGAAATGCGAAAAATTTGAATCGAACTGAAAGATATTCTCAAAGTTGTTGACCATTTCAAAATCATTCATACTCAACTCATTCCATTGGGAAGCAAGTTCATTGGAATTTGTCTCTCCACAAATTAGTAGACTTATTAACTTATTAAATTTCCCTGCTAATTTATTGAATTTTTTTAATTTTTTAAAATTAAGCTGTGAAAGTTCAATATATTTAAATATCTCTTCATCTGTGGAATAATAATCATCATCATATACACAGGTATGAGAGCCATTGATCACAAGTTTAAGGATTGGTATCAATATTGCCTGGAAAAGAAAATAAGTCGCATACCACGATGATAAGTAATTGATAGAATTGGTACTAATATACTTATCGATTAGGATTACCGTTTCAATTGAAGACTTGAAACAAGTTTTCCGACACCTTTTGATCAAATTTTGATAGTTCAAATCTTTTGAATTTTCATCTGCTGATTCCCACAAAATGTATCTGAATATTAGCATTTGCAAATTCTTGTATCTGCAAATAAATCTCAATCTCGAAATTGAAAACCATTCTGGTATAGTATCATTCTTATAACCATTATATTTGCTATCATGCCAACTTTCTATTACGCATTTATAAGATTTATCTTGATTTTCGTTAAAATAAAGAGGTAAATTCTCAATGAAATTATCCAACAAGTCATTAATATCTAATAACCCAAGCATTTTAGTCTTATCATTTTTCAATTTTATTACAGTTGAATTATAATTATAGACTCTCGTAGATATCTTTGTAAGCTCTGCTTCATAAATCAAGGTCGTATAAATAGTTGGATAGGTTACAGTGCTTTCATCAATATTCTTAGTTTCCTTTAATAAATTGTCGTCAACATTCGATACTGATTCTAAGTCAATTGTCGATAATGGAGGAATAGTTAGCGGTCTACCAAATGTTAGCGTAGTACCAACATCAAAAAAATACATTCCCCACCATAGTCTCTTCCTAATTTCAATATCTTCAAGTAGTTCTGCGCTATTGACCTTACTGTTGTTATTCTTATTGATTTTATTGTTATCAATACGAACTTCTTTATGTAATCCTAAGCTGGTAGCAATTCTTGTAGATAGGCCTAAATAGATCCATCCCGTATTTGGTTTGTTAGATTTCTGGACATAATTACTCAATAAAACAAAGCTTTCCAATAACTGGGTATCGCTGTATTCAAAAATATTTATATGCTGGAGAAGGGTTTTAACTCTTTGATAATAGTAACCATGTATCTTAGAATTCTCTCCCAATTTGCACCAAACACCGATAGCTAATATTGTATTTAACAATACTTGAAAGCTTAGTTTTGAATCTTCATCTTCATCGATGATCATGTCAAATTTTTCTGGTAATAAACTTTGCCTCTCAGTGAAAATCGAATAGTTCGAAATAAAGTTCGCTTTGTTAATAAAGGGATAAACCTTGTAGTAATTCTCAAAGAATGAATCAATCATATTTGATTGAAATTCTAAGTTATCTAATAGATCTTCGATAATTCCACTGTTAATAGATTTCCAAATTCTTCCAATTTCGTCATCTAATGTAGAGTCTTCATCATCGCCTCCCTCCTCGTCTTCTTCATGATAACTATAATTTTTCATTTTTAAAATACTGTTGCCATTTCTTTCCGACTTAATCTGTAAGAATTTTAATAGACCATTACTTGAGTTAATCCCAAAATACCCATTGGAATTATTAAAATTAAGTCCGATATCATTTGATAATGCTGCCATACCGTCAATGCTTGAATCATATAAAATATTGGAGTTACCATTTGTCTCTTCTCTTTCATCGAAAGAATTTAAATCTCTTTTTTTGATATCTATCAAATAATCTTCTGGTTGAAATATGTAGTTCTTTTTGGTATTGGTTTCCTTAGCTTTCGATTGGGCTATTTTGTCTATATTTTTCGATGTAATAGGAATTTTGCTCAATTCCTTAGATGTTAAATTGATTTGCTTGTAGAATTTTCGATCTACTTTATCCAACTCCGTATCATCGTCCATTTCATCTATTCCAAGCGCATGTCCTTCTTCGATATTTCGTAAAAGTTCGTTGATCTCTACATCATCAGGTAATATTCTTCGCAATAAAGACTCTAAATCTTGAACTCTTTTTTCGATTCTTGTTAAATGTGATCTTGTTAATGGGGTCCTAATAGTTCTTGGTGAATAAACACATTTCCAGTTATGCTCTTTGCATTTAGAACATTTCGGAAATTCCTTTGTGCATCTTGATTTCCGCAAACGACACGAATCACAAGCTTGTTGTACGTTGTTGCCTAGTTCGTCATATTTCATTTTCCGTTGCGTTTTCAACTGTATTATCGATCTAATTATAGCTCCACAAAGTTCAGTATAATTTCAACTGATTAAAAAAAAAGCAATAAGGGCTCAAGTATAAGAAAATCTAAATCTCGCATAAATATATGATAAATGATACTCATGTATATAAGTCTTATTATTTGGGCCTAAATATCTTACGTAGAAAGATTGCATTAAAAACTTGATGGCTTACACTTATTGGTTCTTGATAATAATATCTGGTTCAACAGAATGATTGATAATATAGTTAGCATTTAGTAGATCATTCGATTCGACTCGCTGAATGGATTCATGCATCGTAGCACATATACCGGATTGGATATGTCTTTGGGCTAACCTTTTCTTAATCGTATCAAGATCTGCTGATATAAACCATTTATCGTCAGTTAAAGTTTGTATTTCTTTCCAACCGGCATCATTAAGATGAACATAATTACCCTCAAGTATGATGATCTCAATTTGAGGGGATATCACGATGGAGTCTTCTGTTGGGTCCTTTAGTTTGTGGCTGAATTCTGGGACAAAAATTGTATCATTCACATTTTGCTTAATCTTCCGAAGTACCTGAAGTAATCTATTACTGTTGAATGTGAACGGTGCACCCCTTCTTTCCATAATGTTCGGAACATTTTTCATCGTCTTAAGTTCATGACGATAGTAGTGAAATCCGTCTTGTGGTATAACGGCAACTATCTGGGCACATAGTTTCTTGTTAAGACTCTCACAAACCATTCTTGTCACAGTCGACTTTCCGGATCCTGGTACGCCTGCTACTGAAATGATTAACCTCTGGGATTTATCTTTCCTGGCAATGTACAAGGAAACGATTCTCTCTGTCAACTCATGCATATTTGCATTCAAATCTTCTACCAAAACCATAGTTCGTACAATTTCTTACTATTTACCTTAACTCTACGAAAGAGAGTGAAAAGAATTGGGAAAAATATACTGTACCGAAGAAGAATTACTTAATAAGATAATATGATTGTACTAGATATACTGGCGTCAGTCGAGACACTTAATGGAAATACGTCCTTATATCTGCAACCATGAAGATACCCCGTTTATTCTTCTATTTCAGTTATTCTCGGTTAGCCAATTCCCGGGGCCAATCCACACCACCCACAGATTAAACGTTTTCTCGCACTATGAAGTTTATCCGGAGCTTTTCGATTTGTGGAGAGGGCTGCACGCGCCGCGCAGTATCGTGGGGGTGATTGTGGGGGTTACTACTTTCGAAAAGCACGGATCAACTTCAGCCGTGGAGAAATTGACATTATCCATAGTAATTCTTTCTTAAAAATTACATAATACCCATTGGGGATATACGATTTCTAGTCTGGGGT
Organism: Debaryomyces maramus; assembly: GCA_030583545.1. Classification (NCBI taxonomy): domain Eukaryota; kingdom Fungi; phylum Ascomycota; class Pichiomycetes; order Serinales; family Debaryomycetaceae; genus Debaryomyces; species Debaryomyces maramus. The sequence goes on along the minus strand of JAJMIL010000015.1, from coordinate 13,494 downwards.
GAGCTAGTCGTAGTTTGATATGTGCTTTTTTGTATATAAATATACAAGTTTCTAAGTTGTACCAGGATTCTATAAATTTGAGTTCGTTTGTCAAATTACTTCTAACTCATTTTAAGATTAACGCAGAAGCAACAATATTGTTGATATAGAAACTAGCTTTAATATAAGGAGAAGATGGATAAGAGTATTATTGGATTAGAGGATAATGCAAAAGGCAATATAATTAAGGTTATGGGTAAAGACCCGCTCGTGTTCTGTATAATTGCATTTGCATCATTAGGAGGTTTATTATTTGGTTATGATCAGGGGGTTATTAGTGGTATTGTTACTATGGAATCATTTGGAGCAAGATTCCCCCGAATATTTTCCGACGCAGACTATAAGGGATGGTTTGTTTCCACTTTTTTGTTGTGTGCTTGGTTTGGTTCCTTGATAAATTCTCCTATAGTCGATAAATTTGGAAGAAGGGACTCAATTAGAATTGGGTGTTTAATCTTTGTCATCGGATCTATTTTTCAATGTGCCGGTAAATCAGTTAGTATGCTCTTTGCTGGTAGAGCAGTGGCGGGTATTGGTGTAGGACAATTAACTATGGTGGTGCCGATGTATATGTCAGAATTGGCACCGCCATCTGTTAGAGGTGGTTTGGTTGTTATCCAGCAATTATCAATTACTGTAGGGATTTTAATTTCCTACTGGATAGACTATGGAACCCACTTCATTGGTGGTACAGTATGTGCTCCAGGTCAAGCTTATAAAGGAGATACATTTAACCCATATGTAGATGTTCCAGCAGGTGGTTGTTACGGCCAAAAGGATTCCGCTTGGAGAGTTCCATTTGGATTACAAATTGCCCCGGCATTCATTTTAGGTATTGGTATGGCATTCTTTCCAAGATCCCCAAGATGGCTTTTGTCAAAGGGTAGGGAGGAAGATGCTTGGAATTCGTTATATTATTTGAGGAAAAAAAGTAACCTCGATATAGTTGAAGACGAATTTAATGAAATTAAATCGGACGTCTTATTTGAACAAAAATATATTGAAGAGAAGTTTCCAGGAAAATCAGGATTGCCGTTATTTATGTCATCTTATTGGAATTTGTTTACAACAAAATCAAATTTTAAAAGGGTATTCATAGGTTCTGCAGTTATGTTCTTCCAGCAGTTTATTGGTTGCAATGCTATTATTTATTATGCACCAACCATATTTAGTCAATTGGGAATGAATTCAACTACTACATCGTTGTTAGGTACTGGACTCTATGGTGTTGTTAATTGCCTTTCAACCATCCCAGCAATCTTTGCAATTGACAGGTTTGGAAGAAAAACACTATTAATGGCAGGGGCCGTTGGTACTTTTATATCACTAGTTATAGTGGGTGCCATAGTTGGTAAATATGGTGATACTTTATCTAATCATAAAGTAGCTGGCAGAGTAGCCATAGCATTCATTTTCATTTATGATGTTAATTTTTCTTACAGCTGGGCACCGATTGGGTGGGTTTTACCCGCAGAAATATTTTCAATTGGCAATAGATCAAAGGCAATTTCAATTACAACTTCATCCACCTGGATGAATAACTTTATTATTGGTTTAATCACCCCACGTATGTTGGATACAATGAAATGGGGTACGTATATTTTTTTTGCAGCATTCGCTATTATTGCTTTTTTCTTTACATGGTTTGTAATTCCGGAAACAAAGGGGGTTCCTTTGGAAGAAATGGATTTGGTTTTTGGTGATAAAGATGCTATAGAAGCTAAGCAGAATTTTGGTCAGTTAAATTCCGGATCCAAATTTGAGAAGGCTACTTTAGAATATTCGGATTAATTTTTAGAAATAATTTAATAGTAGTTGGCGTATATGACTAAATGTAATTTTCGACAAACAAGTAATAAAATATAATGCTTTCAGATGATAGACATAAAGTACTATACGTACTTATCGAACCTCAACTAGAATACGGAGACTGATGGAGGCTTCAGAAATATTTATTGTACAATGGAAATTTAATAATTGTAATATATTAAAAAGTTTAAGCTAGAAATACAAGCTGTGTATGAAGATACTACAATTATACAAAACCTACATCCTAAGGTCATCAATCCTCTCCTTAAATTCACGAAATACTAATTGTGTCAACCAATTCTAAGTTCCTAGAACTAGACCCAACATAAACCGAATAAGTTCCACTTTGCACAATCCAAGATTGAGATGTCACATCCCAAACAGATAAATCTTTTCTTGTAATATCAAATACAACCTTTCCACTTTCACATACATTTAAAGGAAGTTTATCAAAACCTCTTAATTGGCGTGGAGCGTTTGGAAATTCTTCTGAAGATGGGATACCTAAATACAACTGTGCAACGTAAGCGCCATTATAGGGGCCATTATTCGTTAATTCAGCTTCAATATGATAAGCAATTTCCCACAATTCCTGATTACCACCTGCGCTACCAGCTGCAATAGGTGGGTTTGCCAATTGTTCCGTAGAATATCCTTCAGGGTAAGGATACGAAACCGTAGTGTTAACATTTTTATTTTCAAGATACGGATAAATAAATCCCTCTAATTTGTTAAAGTTTTCTGGAAACGTATAATCTTCGGGATTTAAGCTATCAGATGAAAACTTGTAAGGTGCCAAATAAGCTGCTTCTGACAGCAAATATTTTGATGGCGCCTTAATTTTGGAAATACTAAGATTGCCAAACGTGAAATTAGAATATGAAAGACCGAAACCAAATTCATATCTTGGAGTAATATTGAAATAATCATAGTATCTATAATCCAAGAATATAGAATGAGTAAAATCGTCTTGGGGTTTATCTGAAGTAGTATTATATATGACAGGAAAATATTCCAGATCATCCTTCGCAATAGTAAAAGGAATTCTACCAGATGGATTATAATCTCCAAATAAAACATCAGTAATTGTCGACCCTTCTTCTTGTCCTAAGTAAGAAGACATCAAAATAGCCGTAACATTTTTATTTTCGACGAATGACTCAATATTAACAGAGCCTGGTGTTGTAATTACAACAATCGTGTTATTGTTATGAGCAGTAACATTTTTAATTAATTCATCAGCATTGTACCATAAAGATGCGTTATTTCTATCACCATTATTTCCGTCAACAACAAAAACAGCTTCGCCAGCAATAGAAGCTGCTAGAACTATCACTGCTTCAGCAGATTCTGCTCTAGCTACAGCATTATCTAAATTCCAACTTGACAGAACAACGTCATATTGGATATTTTCCTTTCTACACCTTTCTCCAAGAGCCTCAGCTGCCGTGATAAATTTGGATGGTGAACCAGCACCAGAACCATATCCTGTTGGTGGTGCACCATCTACACAAGCACCCATATCGCAATTAAACCCGTCAGGTGAAACGCTAGCAGCTTGGCCTAAAATTGCAAGTTTTGTATAGTTCTTTAATGGTAAAACATTATTTTCATTCTTGAGCAAAACAATACCTTCAATGGCACTTTGATAAGCAGCTTCATCTGTAAATTTATTTCTTGGGTCCATATGCTCGTTGACCATTACGATAGGTCCATAGCCTTTACCAGTTTTCAGGTTAACATATTCATGATCATATGTCTTTTTAGTATGTGTAGAGAAATTTGGGCCAGTGTGGTTTGAATCAACATAGAAATAAGATGCCAAAATTCTTGTAGCCATATCATTTAATCTATCTTCAGGAATTGTTCCATTTAAGACAGCTTGGGTGAGATTACCTCCAAAATAAGAACCTTCACCTACTGTGTTATCACCGGGCATGTTCATATCCAAACCAGACAAAGAAGATGCAACACCACTTTTAGTAGCATACCAATCGCTCATGACAAAACCTTGAAAGCCTAACTCAGTCTTCAATAAGTTGTTCAATGTATATGAGTTGGCACAACCAGCTGAACCATTAATTCTGTTATAGGAACACATAATCGAACCAGTACCTGCCTTAACAGCTTCAGCAAAAGGCCAAAGGTAAATTTCATGCATACTTCTATCGTCTATATTAGATGATATTGGGGCTGTGGTGTTAGTCCCATCTTTCTTTAATTCCAAGTCAAACCGGTATGTTTCTTGCTCGTTTCCAATGAAATGTTTACTAACTGCTACTACATTATTCTTTTGAATTCCTTCTACAGTATATTTCATTGCCTCACCTTGCAAATAGGGATCAGGGCCGAAACCTTCCCAGCCCCTACCAGCAAGAGCCTTATAACCGATTGGCCCACAAACAGGCCCCAAAAAAAAATCAACCCCCTTTGACTTAAATTCATAACCAATTGCATCAGCACGGTTGTAAATTAATTTCCTGTTAAACGAGGATGCAACAGTTAAAGCAGCTGGATAGGCGGTATCAAAATCGGCACCTCTTACGCCCAATGGACCATCATTTCCACAGAAACCTTCAGTAAACTCAAAACCTTCTCCGTGAACAGTACCTGTGTTACCACTACAAGGACCCCAAGACATCCCAACGCCTGTTGTGATATTCACCTTTTCAACAATATTAAGAGTATCAACAATAGCCCTGGCATGGCTATATGCATCCTGCCATACATTTTCAATTCTTCCGCCCATTGGAGACGGGTAAAATGGAGAGCTCAATGAATACTGATCAGTGGATCCGAAAATTAAATGTTCATCACTAGAAGGTGTTGTATCGTTAACCTTTGGGGATGGAGTTGCATCACTAAGAGCTGCAAGGGCTGTGAATAATGTAATAGTATCAAGGAACTTCATTACAAGGCTATATTAATATGTTGTATAAATTATCCTGTTCATATTAATATAGGATCTTGTCTATTTATAGGTAAATAAAGTAGATTGAAAATGTAACTAGGTCGTCATTTCTAATCCCAATATCTTGCGGTACATCGGATTGAAATTGATCTATGAGTATTCTCGGAGCTCTTGCAGAAAATACAATCCGAATATTCCGCCCAGATTTGTTATATTACAATAGTATCGTATTTTGTTTAAGGCTTATTTCGTAGATACACTATAGATGTTATTCCTATTAAAAATAAGCCCCGGGTAAGGTACCTGTGTTGGATTTTCAACGGATTTATTTACCACTTTGCACCATCGGATAAAATCTTATTAGAAAACTTGGGGGAAAATGGGGAAAAAATGGGGAAAAAATGGGGCTAATCTCTCCGACAAAAAAAAAACATAGTCCCTGTTTCGGCTTAGGGTTTGACCGAATGTAGTTGAACAAGACATTATTAACTATTGCCACAACAAAATGATACCTCTTCAGTTGAAGTTCATCTTTATTAATTTGTAAAGTATATTCTACTGAGTGATTTTGTTCTAATACTTGCTTCGACTTGATTTACAACTCCGAGCGCAAGACAGACGATCAGAACTTATGTTCATTAGACTCCATAATCGAAAGTGATTTTGAGCCCAAAACTCTACTGCTAATGGCAGCCGAGATTTTGTGCATAGTTTCTAGATGATTAATTTTAGTGAGTCCAAGAATTTAGATCTCCAGAGCAATTTTTCATTCAATTCGCAGTTGCTCAAAGTAAAATACATTTGTCTTACAACTTCTTAAGAAACAGACTATGTATTTCATATATAAATTATAATTATCTCACAAGTATGTATAGAGTTGTACATATATCAAGGCCTACAAATCTTAAGTTTTACATTTCAAGCATGGATCTAACATAATATGTGATGTCTTATTTTTAATTGAATATTATCTCCTATTTCCTTTTGTTTATTTCCGGTACGCATTACCCCGTCCGTCATCTACTATAAAATCCAATTTACGGAATGCTGATAGTCCAAAATTTATCCGCTTCTATGGTCATAGATTTTGGGTATTTTGGAGAATAATGCGCGTGTGGAGCATTTGTGGGGATTATGGATTCCGTATACTTCGGATCAATAGGGATCATAGGATTCTCCATATTTCATAGATGCATCCTTCATGTATTATATACGCAGATAAAAAAAAAATACATCCCAATATGATACCTCGTCTATTGTAAATCAAATTTACGTTACTATTTGCCATATTTCCATATGAAAGACATGATTCCAAATTAAATTTATGTACTGTACTGTAATGTAAATGATTTGTCCTTTTATAAAACAAACCAACTAAAGGCTCGAATATTCCACAGTTCCTTGTCCTTATTGACACCATATATATATGCATAAATTTAGCTCTAATTAGAAAATAACTTTCGCAGCCAAAATATATTCTACTTTGTATAATGCACTACTTATGAAAGAAAAAGGAAGAGGAAAGTGACTACTTGTGTATAGTTCATGACAAACTATGAGCAAAAGAAGACTTTACTAACATATAAGCCATAAAGAAGACATTTACAATAAGATTCCAGGAATCCATAATGGAATGCTTGTACAAATGGCTTACTCTTTTTTGAATAGACCCTCAGACACCTAATCAGCGTTTGTAAAAACTTGTAACGAAAAATATGGCACCTTTGTTTTATTTGACATAATAGAAGCTTATTCCTTTGGTTCTCCTTTAAATTTAAATATACTTTATCATAATACTTAACTCTTTGAAGTAGAAAAATTAACGTCAACAACTCAAACAATTTGGAGTACAATTTGGAAAAATTAATTATACGTCATTTGATAAACTGTTTGTCAAACATTTTGATAGATATACTTAATTTAGTTTTGGGCATTAAAACATAGCAGGTTTAGTAGGACTACATGAAGCGGAAATGTGGCTAATGAAAAATCTACGTTTTAAACAATATCTGAATCCCTTACAATGGTGCGAACAGTACAAAAAATAATCAAGCTACTGGAAAAGTGGTGAAAGACAATCAGTTTCCAGATCTTATATTTAAGAAGTTTTTACCATCTGATTCTGCAGAGTCTTTAAAGCAGATGTTTTTTTTTTTTTGTAATTATTGCTACAATGGACCACATGAAGGGTTTAGTTGAATATCCATTGCATCAGTTTCGAAGTAAGCTCACTGCATTGGAACAGCACCTTGAAAATAACCCACTTAAGCTTTAGCGATCTCTGCAGTTTAACTTGTTCATGACCATAATATATATTCCCACCTAATCTTTAGTCTAATACTGGAATTTTTATGGAAAAAAGAGAAAGTTCTAGGTAATTCCATTTAATTATAATAACAGAATTTCAATTTTAAGAGACATATATATATATTCGTTGTATTTAAAAATATTTGGTTTATTAATGATTTTCTAAATATTTTTATACTTTTGCAATAATTAAAGAAAAATGATTTTTTATGCACACTTCTACTATATAACTTGACTATTTTTTTTTACATACCTTTTGATGGATGTGATAGTCTTTCTCAGGCATTATTCGGATTTATTACTCTCCGTTAAACGTTGAAAGTACTGTAGGCCACTATCCACCTTCGAAAATTAACATTGGGCAGAAATTGAATCTAAATTACATATGGGTATTAGAATAGCGTTTTAATTAGTTCTGTACTTATTATTAAAAATATATACCTATAATTGTTCGTTTGATCGTTCTATCTATTTTTATTTCATATCATCAACACTATCGATTTTTGATATATTAGATAAAAAAAACTTATTTGCCTATTTTAAATTATGCATCATTTCCTTTCTCCTCATTAGGTATTTCTTCTTCTTCTTCCTCAGTATCACTATCTTTCCATTCCCTACTCGTTTTTTTATCAGCAGCCAATGTTTGCGCAAATTTACTTCTTGCCCTAATAGCTGGCCCTTTCCAATAAAAGATATAAATCGGAGTTGCTACTAGTATTGCCAAACAACCAAGGATCGTACTAGCCCATTGCAAATGAAATTTACCTCCAATATTGGTATACATTGGAGTAGCATACATTGTAGAAATACCTGCGAGAAAATCACGAGCAAACCCGTTACCACCCGTCGCAGAAGCAGAATAAGGCCCATAAGCCGCCACCATGTAATCAATAGTAGACATATAAATCGAAAAGTTAGCAATAGCAATAAGGCAGGAAAAAATCAATGGGACAATCCAAGGTGTGTAGGCCGGGCCCATGGAAGTCCAAGCAAACCCAAACAAACCAATTGTTTCCAATGGCGCAAGGAAAAGAAGAAGAAGGAGCCTCCGTTCGGCAAAACGGCCTTCTGCTCCTTGAGTTCGCACAATTACTCTCTGTCTATAAAGATCAGGAAGATGCAAAAAGTATGCTATGAAATAACCAATGATAATAGATAAGAAAGCAAGACCGGTAGCTGTGGGCCCAAAACCCCACTGTTCGAAAACAAGTGTAAACGATTGCAAGAAAACAAAAATCAAAGCATCGGAAAACCCAGAAAGAATCGAAAGGCATAACACAATAGGTTCACGAATAAACATTTCAAAGGGACGACGCCAAATACGGAGAAGCCCTTTAGGAGTTATGCGATGTTCTAAAAGTTCATTTGGACCGTAAATGTTATCATCTTCACCAGATTTACGGCGACGTTTTGCTTCTCTATCAACCAAAATTGAAGAACGAGTCTCACAAACTAAAAAGAAGTGAGCTATTTGGACAGCAACACCAAATATTAGCTGGATCCAAAAATTCCACTGCCAAGAAAGGTGTGCCTCCATGAGTCCACCAAAAACTGGACCTATACTAGATCCACCAACCGATGATAATACAACATACGCAACGGCAAATCCTTGATCTTCCGACTCCCACATATCCGCAGTCATGCCAAGTGTAACAGACCCACCCGCAGAAGAGAGACCACCTAAGAAACGTCCAACAATAATTGTACCAAAATTGGGTGCAAGAGCACACAAAATTTGCCAAATATTGACTAAGAACAAACTTAATTGCATTATAGGCCAACGACCATATTCTTCACTCCATGGTGCCCATAGTTCACATCCAAATGCGTAGGCAACAAGAAAAATACAACCACCTACCCTGGCAGCTTGCTGACTGACCTTAAAATCTTCCGATATTAACGACACTGCGTTAGGATACACACTCGTGTTGAAATTCATTGACACTTGTACAGCAAAAATTATAGTTAAAATTGTCCATTTTTTATGACGGGGAAAATTATACCCGAGTTTATCATAGCACTCACGTTCTTGCAACTCTCTTCTTCCATCATCATGTAACTTTCCTGTGGGCCTCTTAGTTGTTCTCCGCCGGACTTGTGGCGGGCGGACTGCTTCCGTTAGGTTTTCCTGTTTGACTGGTCGGGTTTCTTCCATATCGTTGTTACTGTCTTTAAATTCGTTATGCTGGCTACGTACTTCTTCTTTCTTCTCCATAGCACTAAAACCTACAATAGCTGTCCTTTTAGATTTATTTCTTCGGTAAGACCAAAGGTAATGAAGTATATTAAGCACTCACACCATTACTTTTTCTTGAATTTTATAATGCTTGCTCATCTACAGTAGGAGCAAGCCTGTAGTTTACTTTCCATATAGAGTCGCAATTACCTAATCTGTTAGTATTTAGTTATCTGAGATATAATATGTGCAGGTAAATAAAAACCGATTTTTCCGTGTGTCAACTACCATATAGTTCCTTAACCAGCAAAAAAACAACGGATAAACTACCGTAGAGTCGCCTAACGTCTAAACTTTAAATAAATCTTTCATATATGAATAAACTTACTGCTATAGAATTATAGTGTCTCACTTTTCTGTAGATAAGGGCTATCTCACTCAGATGTAGATGAGAATTGAGGGTTCTGATATTCGCTTAAACCACAAAAAAATAATCCCGCTAAGTGCACGCATTACACAACCTTGAACCAGTGCCTAAGTTTCCCATTGACAATGTTGCAATTGGATGCCAGATATTCAAACTAGCTTAGGGTATGTCAATGTCTTCATATAGATGTTACTCTAGTAGAAACAGAATGGTTACGAGCATACGTTTAAGTTCGGTATATCTACTTAGTAAGTTTCGAATCAGTATAATCGGAATTCCATTCTTCCAAGCTTAATTTTTTCTCTCGAAAGGCGTGAGTCTGCATTAAATGGAAACTTCAAATATATGCATCCAGACATGTATGCAAGCACTTATTATTTGGTAGATCTTTCTGTTTATGATTATTGTTAGTGAACGCGAAGTATTTTGAAACGAAACGACGTAACTACGCATAGGCTCTAAGTGAATGCACATATAAGCGTTGATGAATTAACCTAGAGAGTAATTCTGCTTCCAGGAATTGGAGTTTTTTTACATCAAACAGAGGGCAGGGCCGTCGTTCATGCACGGGATTTAGGTCATTGAAATCTGTTAATGATACTCCCTTGACATAAATAAAATGAACTAGAACACACTTGAAAATGTATTGAAACCTCTAGAATCGATGTTACCTATGTAGGATACATAGGTGCAAAAAGGGTAGGCTCGATTTCTTTAAAAGTGGACGCGATCCTAAAAGGGTATGAATTCTTGATGCCGTAGAATTAACTTACATATTCAATAACATGACGACCAGGGATCATATATGAACGAATGAAATTTGCGCTACATTCTTTAACATAGCAATCTTGACGATTCGCATATGATTCTGGTTACCCCAAGAAAGAAAGTGCAATACAGAACACCCTTTTTGCATTACCTGTTCCCAACCCTTCTTTAATCCAGGGGATCTTATTGTTTGGTCTTAAAAATTTTTTATGTTGCCTCACCACTTCACGAGCCTTGGCCAACTAAATATGCGAAAAAGGTAAGGCAATTCTTCCTCTAGTTGCCTTTTTCAACCTTCGATTATTTACTAGAAAACGCCAAAAGACCTGCAATTGAAAAAATACACATAACGTTAGTGAAATCATTTTCATTTCTATTACAAGAAGTGCGATATATTGGCTAAGACCCCTGTATTCATACACAAAAGTAGTATCTAGTAACTATACAGTCGCATCTTACGTGTAATTGTTTCAAAAGGTTTGGAAATCTAGTATACGTAAACGACTAGTATTCGACGTCATATGATTATTGAGAGAACGAAATTCAAGCAAGGATAGATCGTGTATTCTTTGTTTTTGTTTACTTATGCATATTATGCTTTTCGCTAATTGGAACACTATTCTCCGCATAATTGTTGCAGGATCGGTCGCGTAACCTTTTGCATTAACTAGGAGTCGCTTGTTCCAAAATTCGTAAGGTCCAACTTTGCATGATTCAATCTTTGTATGATCCAATACTCTGAATAGGAAGGCAGCTTCCCTAAAGAGTTACGAGGTTGAATAAATAGTGGGTCCTAATTTATTTTCATATCAAATTGTAGTATAAATAGTTCAATTGTCTCTCTTACATGTCTCTTCATTTCGACCAAGTCTTACTTTCAATTACAAAAATAAGACAATGAGAGTGAACTGGAAAGCAGTGGTTACGACCACCTTATTTATGGGTAGCATTCAAGCCTATCCTTCATCAGAATTAGAGAAGAGAAGTTTATTATCAGATATTGACAATATCGTTAATTCTACTATTAATGATGGCAAAACAACTGAAAACAAGGCCAAGAATAGTATTGGTGATATTTTCGATAAAATCCATCAAGGAGTTCAAGAAGATAAAAAGCAATTCAAGGCAGTTGTTGACTCAATTATTAGTATCGTTACATCAGTTATACCAACAAAGCACTTGGATTCGCCTGAAGAAGTCTTAGACTTATTAGAGGGTATTTTTAGTGGTAAAAGAGTTGGAAACTTTTTCGACAATGTTGTAGAAATGGTCTCTAATGATATTAAGCCAGGAACTATTGGCGGAGACATTGAAGGCTTTGGTGATGAAATCAATAACACTGATAACGAGAACACCCACGAACCAGAAGATAAAGTTTTCCCTCAAGCCGGCTCAGATGATGCTCCTTATTCTAAATCCGAAGAAGAATTACGTAAAGTAATCCAAATCCCTGAAGGATTCGAATTTGGAAAGGGCTCCAAGTCACCTGTCATCTTAGTTCCAGGAACAGGTAGTATGGGAGGTATGACTTATGATTCAAACTTTGCCAAACTACTTAACAAGACTGATTATGCTGATGTGTTGTGGTTAAACATCCCAGGTTTCCTTTTGGATGATGCCCAGGTTAATGCGGAATTTGTTGCATATGCAATTAACTATGTTTCTGGAATCTCCAACAATAAGAATGTCAGTGTCATTTCTTGGTCCCAAGGTGGCCTTGACACCCAATGGGCTCTCAAGTACTGGCCTTCAACCCGTTCGAAGGTGAGTAACTTTATCCCAATTAGCCCAGATTTCCATGGTACAACCATGGCCTATATCCTTTGCCCTGCCTTCCCAAAGTTGAATTGTGATCCTTCCGTGTTGCAGCAAGAGTACGACTCCAAATTCATTGCTACCTTACGTGACAATGGTGGTGATTCCGCTTTTGTACCAACCACCTCTGTCTACTCGGGATTTGATGAGATCGTCGAACCACAAACCGGTGCTAACGCTTCTGCAATCTTGAAAGATGATCGTAATGTAGGTGTTACCAATAATGAAGTTCAAGAATTATGCCCTGGAAAGCCTGCAGGAAAATTCTACACGCACGAAGGTGTTCTTTATAATCCAATCGCCTACGCCTTGGCTGTTGATGCATTGACACATGATGGTCCTGGTCAAAAAGATAGAATTGACCTCGAAAAGGAGTGTTTAAAGATGGTTCCTGATGGGTTAGGTGTTGCTGATGTTCTCGCTACTGAGGCCTTAATCCCAACAGCTCTTATTAAGCTTTTGGAATACTCACCAAAACAGAAAGAAGAACCTGCAATTAAAGCATATGCTCAATAGGTAGTTTAAATATAAATATGAGATCGTACATAACCGTAGCGCGGAGTAGATTATTTGCTCCATGTATACCCCACATAATTATTTGATAATTGCTCAGTATACAGGATATTACGTTCGGACCTCGGTGCCTGAAAATATTTGAAATGTACTTAAGAAACCGATATCTGTAACCCTAGGAGTAATTATTCAATTCAGTATGTCGAAAAATGGAGAATACAAACGCTGAACAGAAGTTGGGATTTTTTACGCAAGAGGAACTTTCAAAGCACAACCAGAAAGATGATTGTTGGGTGTCTTTGGATAAACGGAGAATTTATAACGTTACGGAATTTCTTACCAGTCATCCTGGTGGTATATCATTGATTTTGAGGTATGGAGGTAAAGATATTACAAATATTCTTGCCGGTGGATCAGGCAAAAAGAAGAGCCATGTGCATTCAGAGACAGCTTATCAGATTTTAGAGGATGGTATGCTAATTGGTGCCTTGCTCACAGAACTGGAAAAAGAACAGTTAGAAGATAATGGTGATGTAGATTTGACTAGTGGGTTTAGGAATGAGTTACCTACCTTTGATCTCATGACTCGGAATACCGATGCAAAGTCCGATTTCGAGAAACACAAATTTTTGAATCTTGATGAGCCGTTAATGCCACAAATTATGGCATCACGCTGGACTAAAGATTTCTATTTAGATCAAGTCCATCGTCCACGTCATTGTACAA
>JAJMIL010000014.1:0-25504 GCA_030583545.1 Debaryomyces maramus | reverse complement strand
ACAGAAGCTTCCATACCATGTAGCAGTCCTACAAATTCACAAATTGGTTTGAATAGGAAATATTTGAAATTAGCTTCGAACTCGCATTCTTTGAGCTTATTAATTCTTGAAACAAAGAGATGATCATTCTTAAACCCTAGGTTAAAAACCATTCGTATTATTCTTTCTCTTTGCTCTTCAATATAACCATCGCTGAAAATATCTGTTTTCAATATTTTCTGAAGATTAGCTTTGAATCTGCTATCAGGGATTTCTCTTTTGACTTCTTCAAAGTGGACGTTCGAAAATGTTCCTATAATGGCGTTTTCCGTAGCTGTACTAACGGTTGAGTTAAAAACATTACGTGGGCTCACCACACTGCCATCTCGTGCCTGGAATTCGTATTCAGTGAAGGGAATAACTGAATAAAAAGTGAATAGCTCTTTCCATTTCAATGGGTTCTCTCTGACTAAGTTCAAGATTAAATATATGTTCCCCAATATATCTTCTGATTCAAAAAACTTGAGTATCACTTCTTTATTGCATACTTCTTTATTTGATTCAAAGATGTTCTGGTAATCGAAACGATCTATTTCAAAATCATCGATTCTCGCATTGTCCCTCAAGATATATTTGTATATATTTTCTTCAAGAACATTTTCTTTAGCCATAATCTAATTATTGTATAAAAAGAGAAAAGGTTTCTTTATCAATATTTAGATTAAGATAAAAACGCATTTATATATAGAGAGGCTAACTTAGCCTAACATGTGTTTCATATTTAGTAGTGAAACTTCCTTATTGAGGCATGCAAAGTACTGTTTGATCATGTTTAAGTTTCGCACCCATTGAAATTCTCGCGGTAACGCAAACCCTTGCGCCAAATTAGGGTTTACTTATTTTGCAATCACATACGGCGAAACAAACTCCCAGATATCTGTAGCTAACTCATGTATGCCATATGGGTAATATCGGACTTTATTATTTGACGCCTATCCAAAAGCGGTCTTACGATGGAAGGTTTCCCAAATAAATGGTAGATACTACAAAAATCATGATAAAAGTCTTTGGTGGTTCTTGCTAATTCTTGATTGAAGTACCATTGGATATCATGCTCAACATGCATTGCATCGCACATGGATAAATATTCATTTAATAAATACCAACGCTTAATACTCAGTCTTCTGATAGCAGCGGAGCAAGATAGCTCTCCTTGAATCGATCACTCCCTCAATTCAGTTGTCATTAATGCATTGCTGATATAAGCAAGAGCTGGCATAATGGGAATTGAACCTGAGAAACATGAAGCATCACTCTTGGTCACTAATCTCTTCATAGAGGACTCTTGCTCAATTCCATGGCTTCGTATCCATAAGAAGTGAGTATCCAAAAAGACTAACTTAGCAAAAAAAAATTGCATAGCAATATGTTGGGCTTAACAATTTTTCAATTTGATAAATAGTAAACTTTCTTATTCTATAAAGTTGGCCCCTTAGCGAATCAAGCTTGACAAAAATTCTAGCATAATTCTCCTGCTATAATACTTAGAGAATTATAAAGTATTATACCCAAAGAATTGTACAATACGATCCATATCCTAGTTGCTCAATATGTTTGTTCACTCATTTTGTATATTGTACATATATCCTAATTCAGCTTCTCCACGGCCTTTTTTGGTAGCTGCTTCCCAGATTCTGCTTACTGATTACTTGCAGTTGTTATTGGCAAATATCTATTGTTCTAAGAAATCATATACGATTCACATTTAACATTGGTTTTACAAGATGCCTTTCAGTGTACGATTCTCCGCATGCTAGGAAACTTCTGTAGGCTTATCTCGGAATCGCTCGAAAATTTTCGCCGCACGCTTTTGAGAATTGATAATGAAAAAAAGTCTAAATTGACGAACATACCCATATCTCTCTGTTGGGCTTTTTAGATGGATACCTTCTCTTCTTAGTAAAATAGCAATGTTTTGCAGAGCTTGAGGGGATGTGACTAAGGATTACCCAAATTTCAAAACATTACTAAACATAATAGGGCAAAGGAAATATAAATATGATGGAATATTTCCTGGTTGCGAAAAAGGCAACATATCTAAGACTTGCATTCAGTATTAATGATGATATTGGTTAAGCTAATTAGTACAGTAATTTTATTTACTTTTCTTCAATGTGCTCAAGGTGCACCAACATGGCCCGTTTTGGAAGAATTGGCTAATTCACAGTTTGATAAACTGTCGAAGGTTGTGAAACGGTTTGATTTGTTGGGAATTAAGGATATAGAAGAAGATCTTGATGATATCATGAACGTGAAAGATGCTATAGGTTCAGCCACATTGGATCCATCTTCAAAACAACTTAAGGAAGGATCACATGCAATGGTCAGTTGTGATGTACCACTTTGTTCTACCATGGGTAAAAATATATTGCTTAATGGAGGAAACGCTGCTGATGCCGGCGTTACAGTAGCATTGTGTGTTGGAAGTGTTAACATGCAATCCTCAGGTATTGGGGGTGGTGGTTATATTGTAAGTAGTTTGGCAGGACTGGGAAGTGCTATTAGCATAGACGCACGCGAAATGGCACCTGCCAATGCTTTCAAAGAGATGTATAATAAAAGCCTGTTGTTATCCAAATTCGGGGGCTTAGCTGTTGGAATACCTGGAGAATTGAAAGGATTGTATGAGTTACATTCGAGGCATGGTTCCGGTAATTTATCCTGGGCTGAATTAATACTGCCTGTAGTTAAGCTTAATCAAAAAGGGTTTAAATGCTCCGAAGTTCTAAATATTACTATTAACGAAGATTTGGGTCCACTGCTAAAGCTTCTTCCTGAGATGGCTGAAAATTGGGACTTTATTTACAAAGATAACGGCAAGACTTTAGTACGTACTGGAGATATTATTACAAGACCAGCATTGGCAAATACCTTATCCTTAATTGCACAGAATGGTTCCTCTGATATATTCTATGACCCAAAAGGTCCGATAGTGAAAAGACTAGTTGAAACTACCAACCATCTTGGAGGAAATATGACTAAGGAGGACTTTGCTAATTATAAGACAAATGTGGAACCAGCTTTAGAACTTAATTTTACAGTCAACAATGATACTTACAGGGTCTTCACATCATCAGGGTCCTCGTCCGGTCTTGCATTATTGACTGGAATCAATGTATATGATAAACTACATGGAAGCGAAGATCCCGTATTAGACACCCATAAGTTAGTAGAAAGTATGAAGTGGATGGCTAGTGCTAGGTCAAATTTTGGTGACTTCTCTCTCCATGAAGCAAATAATACATTCCGGAAAGAAATTATTAATCGATACACATCGAGCGATTGGTCGGAAGGAATTATCGCAAATGGCAATTATTCAGATAATCAGACCTTCCCCTGGAAGCATTACCATCCTAATTATGAACTTACAGAACCTCATGGAACAACCCACTTTTCTATAATCGACTCTGAAGGCAATTCAATGGGTATGACTACTACTGTGAACTTGTTATTCGGATCGAAGGTATACGATAATAAGACAGGAATAATACTTAATAATGAAATGGATGACTTCTCTGTTCCAGGTCGTGCTAATGCTTTTGGATTATCACCATCAACGTTCAACTATGTTGAACCATATAAACGTCCATTATCATCTTGTGCTCCAACAATTATAATGTCAAGCAATAACGATACATACGAGCCCGACCTTGTAATTGGCTCTGCTGGGGGATCAAGGATTACTACTGCTATATTTCAAGCTATTGTACGTGTCTTCTACAAAAAGATTCCTTTATTGAGAACTCTTGCATATCCAAGATTTCACCATCAGCTCATCCCTGAATATATAATGATCGAAGATTTAACCATGTTTGAGCAACTTCATAATGTCACTCATTCGATGCTCGAAATGGGGCACCAATTCCACAACAGTGGTCCTCTTACAGCCATGAACGCAGTAAAACGCTATGTCTCGGGCCAAGCAAAGACTTTGCATGGAGTCGGTGATTATTGGCGTAAAGGCAGTGGTGCAGACGGATACTAGTCAGCGGTATAGTAACGTTACTTATGGTTTTGGAAGAATATGTTCATTTATATAACGGTCTCTTTTCTACTCTACTAAGTTATCCTGATTCATTTCTTGATATTGTAATATTATTCTTCAATACTATCAATATGCATCAAAATACTCCTGAATAAAATGTAAACTACCTATTTCGAAATCGTCGATTTTTGCATTGAGACCAGGGTCTAGCATATATAGCAATACTCGATATCACTGTCAGTTCGGCAACATTTGGTAGTGCAACTCAAACGTAGTCGCTGACAAAGGCCCGGCTCCAGTCCCTCTTCCCCAATGGCACACCCTCCTTTCGCAAGATGGCGTAGGCAATCGAAACATGGAAATAGATATTTGGCATATTAAACAAGCCAGCGACTGCCTTGACAGGCACCTCTATCTCCTCGTCTCGACGGACGAAAGAAGTT
This sequence comes from Debaryomyces maramus, assembly GCA_030583545.1. Taxonomy (NCBI): domain Eukaryota; kingdom Fungi; phylum Ascomycota; class Pichiomycetes; order Serinales; family Debaryomycetaceae; genus Debaryomyces; species Debaryomyces maramus. The sequence goes on along the minus strand of JAJMIL010000014.1, from coordinate 21,037 downwards.
GACGTTTCACCGAGTCTATTGACCAAGTCCTTGTCGGTCTCGTTAAGCACCTCTAGGGCCTGTTCGATGCGCACATGCATTTTCTCATAGGAATCAAGATCTTCTTCAGGTTCAGCGTACTCCCGGCCGGAGAGTTTTGCCGCCAATGCCTCAGCCTGGAAGACAGCATAGTAAACCTGGAAAGTGAGAGGCTTCATGTCCTCTACGAGACGTGCTGTCAAGAAGGTAGCTGAGTTGGGGTGCTTTTCGGCCTCGTTGAGGATTCTGTTGAGGGACGTGAGAACGCCCTTGGCCATTACGACAGTTGCGTCGTAGAGAGAGTAGGACATGGTGGTGGATAAGTAGATTTACATGTAGTTTAACTAAAACACAAAATTAATTTAAAGAATTTGTTCAGTGTTTAGATTTTGGGAAAATTGAGCGATAGACCCTGTGATTTGAACGGTTTTCACGTGATTCTATCTGATATAGACTCTATTACAGATTACTCGAATTAGTAGGTCTCTATAAAGGGGTTGGAAATAACCATGAACCCCACGGCGAAGACTGGAAAGATAATTTGACATCTGCAATGAGTGAATGTAGATGGTGATCGCTTATCTTGCAAAGATCTATTGAATAAACTCTGATGTCTACTTAGTTAAAGTAATTTTGAAATTCATTTTTAAACCTTGATGAATCAACTTGATTTATGGTATTCCAATTAAATCAATTTTATTCAAGATTTGACCACCTTTTTATAGTTGCAAAGGCTTCTAAATATATTAACGGTAAACATTCATTTCATAGCTTTATTCAGCCTATAAAACAACCCTATTATATGAATTCGTCTAGACCTATTTAGCACGAAGCTCGTTACTAAAAATACTTATCTTCAATGCTACAATATGAGGTTTTATAATCACTGCAACCTAGAAATATTGATTATGTACTTCGAATCTACAATAGGTGGTTTGTAATCACTGCAGCCTTGACAAATTGATACGAGTATTGTTTTGCAGGGCCCAAGCGTATTTCACAATACAGTTGATCTACTATTCGCTTCTAATCACGTGATATATATTTTCCTTTTTAAAGATAAGCGCGAATCTTTTAGTTCCAGTACTAATATTAGCATAACTGTACATTGAATAGATGCAAAAATATACGCTTTGTTCGAATGCCTTATTAGTCGTCGTATTTAAACCCTGAAAAGACACAAATCAACAATATTAAGCGATGTTATATGCCAATTAACTGTGGGGGTAATTGACTCTTCAGATCAGCAAATTAACGAATTGAAATATTTCGACCAAGTCAAATCTACATAAAATGTAATCATGGTATAAAATACACATTTTCTAATGAAACGACAAAAATATCAATTTATACGAATTTATATTCAATTTATTCGATAGTTTATTCACACAGTGAAACGAAAAGAGACATTTGATACATTATGGCAAGATTTTAAGTCACTGGTGGCTCTATATCACGAAAAAATGCGGATCAAACTTACCCATGCTTCCGTAATTCTTGCCATCTATTGAGAATTTATGGACAACAATTATGTTGTATAGCCTGCTATCATAATCATGCTTCCATTTACCCCCAAAGTTTTCTAAGTTATATTTTTTGAACCAATGAACATAATCAATCCATAAATTCCTGTTATTATATAAATAGAATCCTGAAATACAGCATACACATGAAAAAACATACAACAACCGTAACGCAAAAAAGTGCTGTTTTCTGATCAAATCATGAAGATCATCTTTTATCATCAAAATCCAACCAAATACTGGAGGTGGGTAATTATCGCGAATCGCTTTCGAAATATAAAATTCTAGCAAGTTAATAGCATCATCATACGATTTTATTTCTTTGCTACTATCAGAACCGCTAGCTTCTTTTGAAGATAATTCATTTAAATGGTTCCGCAATTCTTTAAGAAGTGGATGTTGTTCGTCTTGACTTTTTTGCTTATAAAAAGGGAGCTCGCCTGGCATTCCTCTCTCATCCATTGATAAAATTTCCAAGCAATTACTCAAAAGTAACGTATCATAACTTAGTAAAATACTGTTTCTGACTCCTTTCACAATCGACAAATAGTCAGTTTCTGGCCCTTCATTTTCAAAGCTGACTAGTGGTACTAATCTATGTGGATGTAGACCCAAAAAGGTGTAAATCAATAGCGATGAAACAATTAACTCCTCAGCTTTAAATATATCATTTAAATTGACGGATAAATGTACAAGATTGCCGGTTTCCCTGACTGTGTTCATAAAATATTTGCAAGTCTTGGAGTACAAATTATCATTATTATCAAGGTTACTTTCTTCGAAGACCAGATGTTTACCTACAGCATCAGCTTTTCTCCAGTTGAAATCAATATTGGAATCGCTTATCCCTTCTGAATCCAATATTTGCTTGTAATCGCATAATGGCCACAAACTCATACTACTGAACAGGAAAATTGACTGTCTTACTAAAAGTGACAGACGAAACAACTGGGGCACATGATTGCGCCATACGTTCTCTACTCGTTGATTCACACGATACGAAAACATTGGTATACAAAAGGCATTGAAAAAGCTCAACAACCTTAACTCAAAGCAATTGATGTCTAGCAATTTAGTAGTTGAATTCAACAACAAATCAAACTTTGGATTTGGAGCTTTTTCCTTAGACAACGGAGTCTCAGACACTTTCGGTTTGGTCTTCAAGATACGGTTATATCTTGTATCGTGATAAAAGCATTCACGATTAGTATGAACACAATATTCACATCTAGGTTTCACTTCGTCACACTAAATGTTAGTATTAATTGAAACTTTAAAGATTGAGTTACATTTTAAGTGTATTACCTACCTTAATTTTGAGTTTTTTACAGCTAAGACATCCATTCCTTGATCGAGTCTTCTTTTGTGACTCACTTCCTGACTGAAAATTTATTAAACTCTGTGATAAGTGATCAGATTCTGACGCGCGAGTCATTATTCATCTACTATATATGTTAATGGGTGTTATTCATCTATCGTTCTATGCTAATGAATATTATTCATTCTTATAATGCTATTTATGTGTCAATAATGCTTACTCAGAGATAAAAACCTAATAGTTGTTTCTCAAAATAGAAACCTAATTAAAGTTAGCTCCTAAAAAATAATACCAATTAGATAAGCATATATGTACGATCGTAAAGAGGTTGCATTTTATTCTGTCAACAATTTGATTATCGACTGAACATCAGTAGATGTATCTAATTATACATTGTATTCGTAAGATATTACAACAGGAACATTGGACTATTCCTAGCTTACGACTTTAGAAGTAGTGCCGGATAGTCTAGAATGTTATTTCAGAGGGTATAATTAAGTCTCTACATTATATTGCTTCATGAATGTACTCGTCTATAATAAAATTAAAAGCACCTTTAGCGGACAATATCTATTTTCCTTCAATATCAATATTGCATCAGGGGTTCAAAGATCATGTGCAAAGAGTAAATATCTTTTGATGGCAGCTACTCTCATTGAAAATGTGCAAATAAAATCTTGAATTTGCTTATTTGGCACTAGCGAAGCTAAGGTCAAAAATCTTATTTTCCGCGGGGCAATGAGGACTAAAATTAGAAATTCGTTTGTTATAAATTGGAATTGACACAACTCACTCCAGACACAACTCAATCCAGACACAACTCACTCCAGACACAACTCAATCCAGACATAACTCACTCCGGACATAACTCACTTCAGACACAACTCACTCCAGACATAACTCACTTCAGACACAACTCACTCCTTGACACAACTCACTCCTTGACACAACTCACTCCTTGACACAACTCACTCCATACACAAATCAATCCAGATACAAATCAATCCAGACATAACTCACTCCGACACCTCTATCAGAATTGCATACTCAGATATAACTTTATAAAATTTCAAGTAAGTGGCAAGGTCTCCAAACTTCGAGCCGGAATAACTATTACTAAGCATGCAGGAAACCCCTTAATGCAATATAGTTGCAAAATTGTAACTTAATTCAAGGAAATGAAAATTATAGTAAAAGTAGTGATTCAAGAAATGAAGAAGGAACAACTGATGCTATGGAGTGTCTGACCGCAATGGGTCTCTTACGAGCAACCTCACGAGCACTACTGGAAAATGTTTAGAGATAGATGATGATGAGCAAAACCAAATGTAGGACAAAGAGGAAGCCATTGGACCAATATAAAGATATATGGGCGCTTATTCAGGGATGTGTCATCCAAGCGAATATGTAGATTTTGTATGTCACCGTAACAACTTATGCAGGGAAAGATAGTAACCCTGCATTTTTATAAATGTTATGAAGCCTGACTTTTTTTCCAGATTGAAGATCTATAAATAGTCTCAGTTAATAATCTTACGCTCCCAGATAGTTTTAAGATTGAGCGCTGTAACGATAATGTATTCATTTTATTATGATATATATATCCAATGCGCAGTTCCTGATCATTCCCCACGTCGAATATAATAAATCTTCTTTGAAGGTTATTATTTTCGTTTAAACTTATTATTGTAAACTATACTTGAAAATTTTAGCCGCAAATGTTCTTTCGTAAATATTATAGAGCCAATAGTAAATGCGACTTACAATAGGCTCCAAAGCTGCTGAATTTACGGATTATCTGCAGCTGCTCCTCGATTATGACTATTCAGCTATTCCCATGATTTTGCAACATCATGAGCCTCGCTCTACTAACCAAACGCCTATTAATAAGTGAGCCTATGTAGTATTCTTATGCAACATAAACACACGGATAATCTGGGGAACGGAGAAATAGCATTTTTGAACCTTTTGGTGCTTATTAATTTACAAAAAAAGAGCAGCTATTATGGCCACATCTAAATATGGAATGAGCAAGGAATGTTTACCAAAATAGGCGGATAGTTAACCAAATAAGTTTGTTCCATAATTAGATGCTAGTATGGTTGATGATAATCTATAAAAGGACCCCAAGGAGTAGCTTTCTTATGCTGCAATCGACCACCATAATAATTATAAAACGTCCCTTTAGATAATTTAAATTAGAAATGAGATTTTTGAGCACTATTACCATGGTTGGGTTGGCTGCAACAACCCTTGCCGCAACTGACGAAGCAAGCCACAAAGGTACCCCACCAGGAAACCCTGGTTTACCAAAAGATGTATCTAGCTCAGAACCAAGTCAAACAGTGGTCCCACCTGGAAACCCTGGTTTACCTAAAGATGTATCTAGCCAATCTTATTCTGTTCCAAGTATCCAACCAAGTGTTCCAGTTTCGCAAAGTTCAGAGCCAAGTCAAACAGTGATTCCACCCGGAAATCCTGGTGGACCAAAATCACACTCAAATATAACTACGCTTCCTGGCGGAGTTGTCTCTTCGAGTAAATCTATCTCGCCCTCTGGACAGGTCACTTCCTCCTCCCCAGGAACGGGCAATGAAAGCATTGCGGCCGAAAGTTCTAGTCCTTCAGTTCAACCGGCCGAAGGTGCCGCTGTTAAGAATTATGCTGGTGCGCTTGCTAGAGCCGCGGCTATTGGGGCCATATTACTTTGATTCTCATGGAGTTTTTGTTATTCTTTTATACTGCTACGCTTTGATTCAAACTAGAATTACTTCTGGTGCAATTATTATAACTTTTCTACTATCGTTCTTTTTTCGTCTGCTATTTTAACTGCAGTTAAATTCGTGCTATTTTCAATTCATATTTCAAAAATAAAAGCTTTCTGTAAGTCGCTGTAAGCGTATACTAATATCGGAAATTAAAATGCTCTACCCTAATCAAATCATACATAGGTCATACAAGGCTATATTAACGTGCTCCAATACTCTATTCAAACTTGTATACCACCTTAAATGTGTCTAATATTTAGTACAGTTGTTACTTTGCACTTTCAATAATTTTTATAATTATAGAATGAAAATATCGTAAATAAACAGTGGCTGCGAAGAAGATAAAAGGTATAATAAAAAAATACAGATTATTCGAAGAGCTATAGAAATCGCAAAATATAATCAGTAACCCAAACCATCAAAAGAATTTAATCTTAGTATTTTGACACCTAAAATGTGAGCATGTTTGTGAAGAGAATTCAGAAGTCACTTTAAAGCTAAGATGATTTACATATTTGCATGCTATTTTATCACGATATTTCAGTCAAGCTTCAAGAAATATTAACAATATTCAATTGGAATTCTTTGTCGATTCCTTTTGGGGACTCAGTAGATAAAAAATTCTCGTTTGCATTGCCCGAAATATTTTGAAAGTCCGGAGAACTATAGAACTGCTTGCTTCTTAGATATTCTAACTTTCCGTCGCTAATGGGGAAGCCACTAGCAGCACTTTCACTTTCCACCCCATCAAGTTCTAGAACAGACGGAATATAGCTGGAGAGCACGTCCTCAACAATTACCTTAGTTCCCTTCACATCCTCCAAAGTTTCATCTGCGTTTAAATTCAATAACACTGGAGCTTTTTCCACTAACATAATCAAAAAGAGGCAAGAAAATTGTAGGAAAATAAACAAATGATAATGTAGACCACATAACAGAAAACCTCAATAAATGCTCAAAGTATACCTGGTTTGTCGTTAGAATTGAATACCCTTTAACAGCCGTTTCTACGATGAAGGTCACATTCAAAGATCTCTCCTGTAATAACCAGTCCAGGAACCGTAAGCAACAACTTTGTCCTTTAAATCCATTTCCAATTCGTGTAATTTAGCTTCTTTTGGCAAATCAAGAGCTTTCTTCAACCCAATAACTTGGTAAACGAACCTGTGATCTCCGTGATTCATAAGTGGACGTGGTCCTATGTATATTTTACCTAGAATGTTTTTAACGTATCCATACCTAGAATTTTGTTCGTTAATCTGTTTGAAGTCTGCGTCATCGAAAGTCCTTTTGTCTCCTGAAATATTAAAAAAACATCCATGAAGACCAATGATGGGAATAGGTAAATCAATGTCTTCCACAATAATAACAAACGATTCAATTTCTTTGCCTAAATTGTTATCTACGGTCCATGATAAGGAAGGAAACTGGTTATCTTTCAACATTTCGTGTCTTTCTTCGAGTCTGTTAGCCTCCTTGGTTTCACAAAAAACTTCAATTTTTCCAGTTACTTCAGAAAAAATGTCTTTTTTGGTAAACAACATGTCATCACGGTTCTTAAAATTGAACATAAGCCACCCACAAAAGGCCTCAAACGATTGAATAACTCCCATGATTTAGATATTTACCACAAGACGAGATAATATCAGAAAATTCTTCGAATTTAAGTTATCTTGCGATTGTCACCCCAATTTTCGGCTATCAGAAAAATTACACAAAAATAGATATGAGACTACTGTATAATACTCACTTCATTACCTTTTCCAACAACTCCCACTTACTTGACGAACTTTACGTATGATATAATCGCTATTCCTAGTCTTTCCATTGATAACTAGGTATTTTTTGCTTCTCCAAAACGGGCGAATCAATAACTACTATATATAAACATCATGAGCTGTCTAAAGCAGAACAACGCTAATGAGAATTCCCTGGGGTCGCTTAGGTTCACCAAAGTGAGATCAATTTTGTATTTATTGAACGGAATATGCGAGATAATGTGACGTTTTATTTGTATTTTTTTTTTAATTTTTTTTTTTTTGACGGGTTCGCAGTATTTTTAAAACACAAGTCCTTGGAATTGTTATCGCTTTCTTTAAGCCTTATTATTTATGACTGCTGGTTCTACTCATACTTACATCTGGAACTCAAAGTATACATAATTAAGGAGCCCTAATTGCTTCCATTTAGCTGTACTGCTATTTAATCGGTCCACTATGATTATTTATATATATAACCAGATGCTCTAATTGTATGTGTTATTCGCGTAATATCACGAGCTGTTATCTCAGTGAATATTCATGCGGCATGAAATACTAAAACTGTTATGACTTATGCAAGATAGAACATGAATTCCGCCGTTCGAAAGTGTATGTGTAAGAGTTTTCAAGAGTATTTATATTTCGTCTAAGGAGACATGTTGACTCTTTTTTTCAGTCACTTGTATCCTTTTTCTTGCATATATAATCATGAACGCACATGAAGAGCAAAATAAAGAAGGGGTGGATAAATCAAATAAAGGACCTTCTATACTGAGCCAGGTAGTTCTCGGCGTTTCTCAATCTGTCGAGGAATCAGAAGAAACTATACATGTTGAACATTGGTATGATGGGTTTCTCAGATTATTTATATGGTACCCTAATTCTTTGTCTAAAGATGAAAGGAAGCTATTATTTAAATTGGATATCTGTCTACTAACTTTTGTTTGTGCTTCATATTTTACTAAATCATTGGATAAATCCAATATTGGTAACGCTTATGTTTCTGGTTTGGAAAAAGATATTGCATTCACTGGTAATGATTACTCTTATGCAAAATCATTATATTCTGCCGGATACATCATTTCCATGTGCTTTGGTATGTTGTTCGTTACAAGGCCATGGGCACGCTATTTGTTACCAACTTTAGAAGTTATTTGGGGGGTTCTAACATTTTGCGAGGCTGCAGTCAGAAAGCCAGCGGATATGTTTGCTTTAAGATTTTTAATTGGCTTGGCTGAAGGTCCTATTTTCTGCTCGGTTGTTCATATTCTAGGTTCTTGGTATAAAAGAGATGAAATATACCGTAGAGTTATGGCCTTTTCTTGCTCCTCTTCCTTAGGTTCGATGTTTTCGGGATATTTACAATCTGCAGCTTATGCAAATTTGAATGGGGTTCACGGCTTAAGTGGCTGGAAATGGGGGTTCATTATAGATGGTATTTTTACTGTACCAATTGCATTAGTTGGATTCTTTATTTTTCCCGGTGCTCCATACCAAATCGAGAGTACGTGGTGGTTAAGTAATACAGAATTACAAACGGCTTTAAAAAGAACTGATAATTCTGGAATTGCTAAACCTGATAAATTAGATTTTAGTTTGATTAAAAGAGTTGCTTTGAAATGGCATATTCATTTTTTTGCTACTTTTTGGGTGTTATTAAATATTGTCGCATTACCTGATGGTACTGCGTTCCAGTTATGGCTAAATGCTAACCCTGACAGATTTTCAGTTAGTCAAATGAATAATTATCCGACAATTCAGGCAGCGGTTGGTGTGATTGCCCAATTTATTTTTGCCGGTCTAAGCGATTCTTTTTCAATTTATCCATTTTTAACTGTAACCCAATGTTTTTTTATTATTTCTTATTCATCTTTAGCTGCCTGGAATATTCCGGATGCTTGGAGGTGGGTTTGTTATATGGTTATTGGATTCGATGGTGTTAATCAAGCCATTGTATCTGGTTGGATTAACAGAGTTTGTAGACACGACAACGAAGAAAGAGCCTTTGTTTTGGGTTATTCAGATGCCGTATCGCAAGCAATTAATATTTGGACAAATATTGTATTTTACCCAACCGACCATGCGCCAAAATTTCAGCTTGGTTTTATTATTTCCACAGTAGCCGCTATTCTTATGTTGTTTTTACCAATTGGTAGTTATGTTGGTGAGCGCTATGATTCAAAGAAGTTAGCTGAAAAGCAAGATTTCTATGAGGAAAAATCATTGGATCCTGAGAGTATCAACAATATTTCCAAATTACCTCAAGAGACTTAGATTTGAACCACATTGTAAATTTTCCCCTGGGATCATAATGTAAAATAATCATGGGACGTAATTATGCTGCACAATCCCTCAATTCATATTACTAAGTATATTCCAACATATTATAATAATATTTCATAATGTTTCAACGTTATTTGAAAGAAAAATAAAGCCACGCTTTATTATAATTAACGCAATATTAAGTCTTCATTCGTAGTAAAAAATAATCCCTGTATTATCCACCTGCTTTGGTGTTGAATTACGAAGATCACCGGTTCTTACGTCGTATTTGAAACGAGATTTATGCATCTGATTTGGGTTGTCAAGTTGTAGAAAACAATACTCGGCTGAGTTTTCTGAGATTTTAATTAAAATCTTATATCCTGTCAGCAAGTGTATAATAACTCATCTGAAAGCAGTTGAAACTATGGTTTTTTGCAGACAATATCCCTGAATTTGACAATATATACATATTTCACGTGATCTTTAATGATCAACAAAATGTGGCCCTTCCTCACAAAAAAGCTACCGTAAGGGACTATGTGTAGGTTTTAAAAAGTATGGCTGCAAATTGTTGAAGAATTAAAATTTTATTGTATTGCCTTAATGTATAAATTAGCCTATAATGGACATGTAATTTATCAAACTTTTCAGTAGACCATTAAACTATTGAAGAATGAGCTCAAGAACTCCAGATAGTAAGCATAAGACTGAGTACTTCAATGAAGACATAGAAGTTTCTTCAGGTAGTTCTAGTGAGAAGTTGGATCATGTGTTTCAAGATCCAATTGTTGCTCAACATTACGCCGAATTATATAAAGCATCTGATTATGAATGTCGACATCTATTTGACCCTGAACTTACTTGGACACCAGAAGAAGAAAAGAAGATTGTGTGGAAAACCGATTGGTATGTGACTTTTTGGGCATTCTTTATGTTCACAGCTTTGGACTTCGATAGGAATAATATTTTACAAGCATTATCTGATAACATGTTAGAAGATTTAGGGATTACAACCAATGATTATAATGTTGGTAAAACCATTAATTTGGTATGTTTTTTAACGGCTGAGTTACCTTCACAATTAATTTCAAAAAAAGTCGGGCCAGACATCTGGATTCCTCTGCAGATTGTTTTATGGAGTATTGTATCAATTTGCCAAGCTGCTATTACAAACAAAGCCGGGTTTTTTATTACTAGAGGTCTCTTGGGTGCACTTCAAGGTGGGTTTATTTGTGATATTTGTTTATGGATGTCATACTTTTACACATCTAAGGAATTTCCTATCAGGTTATCTTTATTTTATATTGCTAACCCGTTAACCGTTATTTGGTCTAGTTTGTTAGCTTTTGCATTATTGAAAATTAGGACACTCTTAATTCCAGAGGGCTGGAAATGGCTTTTCTTAATAGAGGGTTTATTTACCTTTATAGTTGGTATTGCTTCTTTTTTCAAGATGCCTGCTTCAGTTGTTCAAACAAAAACGTGGTTTAGAAAGAATGGATGGTATACAGATCGCGAAGAAAAAATTGTTGTTAATAGAGTGTTACGTGATGATCCAACAAAAGGTGATATGAATAATAGGCAGCCAGTGTCCCCAAAGGAACTATTAAAATCATTACTAGATTATGATTTGTTACCAATCTACATTGTTAGATTATTAATAGATATTGGTGGACAACCTGCTAATAACTATTTGACCTTGACTTTGAGAAAATTAGGCTTTTCGACTTTTAAAACCAATTTGTTGACAATTCCTTTCAGTGTCATAACAATTATAACATTAGTAGTAACTGGTTATGCATCAGAGCTCTTACAAAGCAGAGCATTGGTTTTAGCAAGTATACCTGCTTGGCTTCTTGCTTGTTTGATTCCTCTAAGATATTGGCCGGGTTCCCAAATAGATGTCTGGGGAACATGGATACTTCTTACTATATTGTTAGGTGCTTCTCCTTCCTGGGCTTTAACAATATCCTGGTGCTCTTCTAATTCCAATTCAGTTAGAAACCGTGCTGTTTCTGCCGCTGTTGTTAATATTTGCCTGCAAGCAGCTGCAATCATTGTAGCAAATATTTACAGGCAAGACGATGCTCCTCATTATTATAGAGGAAATAGCCAGTTAATCGGAATTGCTTTTGGTGCTCTTTTTGCTTGCATATTTGCTAGGTACTACTATATTTATAGGAACAAGCAAAAGAAAAGAAAATGGGATTCCTTGACAATTGAGGAACAAGAAAATTATGTCCGATATTCCACTGATGACTCCAATAAGAGACTTGATTTTAAATTCACATATTAATTTCTCCTTAGTTTCTGAAGAAAGAAAACACAGCGGTTCACGACAGCTGTTCTGAACCGTTGCTGAATTCTTTTTATTTGCTACTGCAAGTTTCAACTCCGTTAATATATAAAATGTGCTGCGAATTATCTACCAACAGTAGAAGTGTAGTTTTTTAAATTATTTGCCAAAACAAATTTATCCTTTTCTAACTTTGGGAGACGAGTCCTTCTAGAAATAGTTTTAAAAATATCGCTTTTTAAATTCTCTAATAAAGATTATATCGAATCACGAGATTCAGATACAAGAATTAAAAAAAAAAACCACAGTTTTTTTCTTATAATAAAGTAGTATATTTGTTCTTTATAGCTAAGATGCTTGAGTATGCCTCGCTTTTCCAAGAAGAATAGAACCAATGTCGCTTGTAATAGGTGCAGAGAGAGTAAATTGAAATGTATAAATCAAAATGATAATATGGAATGCCAGCGGTGTGGTATTTTGAAATTACCATGTACATATACTTTAAGGCAATCGCAGATAAGAAGTAGACTTATATCAATGAACTTCTCAAGCCAAGTAGGCGATTCGAATATACTCAAACCGAGTAAGTATGATGAGAATTATGTTATTGAAAGTGGTAATACGAGAACAGGAACAGTATCGGTTATTTTGCCTAAACGATCCATAATAATTGAAGTAGCAGAAATATTTTTTGAAAATCAATATAAGGGTATATTTCCATTTATCCATAAGCCTTCGTTATTATCTTTCTTAAAATCAGAAGAGTTTAACCCTGATACTTACATCAATGACTACAGCACTAAGTTCTTTAAAGCAAGCTATGTCAATTCTTTGAAATATCCTGATCCTGTTTTCTTGTTAGCAATATTGGGCCTTTGTTCAAGATTACATAAAGATCTACCTAGAATATATGGTTCATTTATTGAAAGTGAATCGCCAGAGAAATTTATCCCGGACCCTAAACGTGAGGACAATCTGGAGGCTGACAAAATCAGTAAAGTTGATAATCCTGGTTCGATCTTAAGGGACGATTCCCAATTAAATCGTGCTTCAAATTCTTCAAATTATTTTGGCTGGCACGCTAGAAATATACTTAAGGAAGTTTTCGATAGTCCAACCATACAACGGATACAAAGTTTGACTTTACTTAGTAGTCATGAATGGGGTGAAGGCAATAATGCGAGAAGCTATCTATATATAGGTATTGCGGCAAGAATGGCTTTGGTACTTGGTTTAGGTAATGAAAATACATTTTTGAATAATGAAAACACCATGGAAGTATCTGAGACTTCTAATAATATCTCTATTGAAAGTAAAAGAAGAACAATATGGTCAATTTATATGATGGATAGATGTAACTCAAGTGGTAGAGATAGGTCTCCTGCAATAAAAATTGAGGACATTAAAATTAAGTTTCCCTGTCAAGAAAAAGACTTTACTTTTGGAAATCCTAGCAATGCTCTAACATATGAGCAAACTATATCCTCAATCAGGTCAAGAGATATCCAAAGCATGTCTCAAGCTTCATATTATGGCTTTACAATAATTTTATTTGAGATATGGTCAAAGATTGCTAAATGGGTTTGTGAAATTGGTGGTAAGCAAGAGAAAACATCCCCCTGGGAATCAGACTCCACATTTGCAAAACTTTCTGAAGAACTTACAGCATTCCAAAATGCGCTTCCAAAGCATCTAGCGTTTAACCTGTTCAACATGGAAGCACATATTTCGGAGTCTTCTGCTGCAAGTTATGGCTACCTCCATTGTCTTCTATTTCTATGTCGAATATTTCTTAATAGAGAATATTTCTTTTGGAATCCCGAGAGCTTTCCCCTTGGATGGTGGAAAACCACTACAGACATTTTATTGGAATCTATTAGCCAGATGTCAACTATAATTAGTACATTAAAACTGAAGAATATGATGGTAATCGCACCATTTACTGGCTTTGAAGTTTTTACTGCTGCCGCAACTAGTTTGTATTTCTGTGCATTTCCAGGAGAAGTAATTAGAAAATACTATCCATTTAAGATTCAGTCCAACAATTTTATAAGAAGTAGTGGGATAGCCGACGTCAAACAGAAGTACAAAGAACTCGCTCTTGATAATATCAAGCTATTACAGACGTGGAGTAGTGTTTGGGGGTTGGGTCGGAAATGGCTTGATTTGGCAATAAACTTGGAAGAAAAATTCGGGAACTTTATTACCGATGTACCATCATCTATAGAAAATGAATCACTAAGGCACAGTATACATGATTATGGTACCGGCAGAGTTCAAGAGGTATATAATGCAGACATTTTTAAAACAAAGGAAGCAGCTATTCCAAAAATCAGACGCTCTAATATTAGTTCTGATATTGAACACGGTAAGTTACCTACTCCGGAAGCTTTCAAGCTGCAAAATTCTCCTGATTTCTTACTGTCCAACCCAGAAGACTTTTTAAGCTATATTGCATCTCCGGCATTAGATTTTATAACCTCTTTTGATACAGCAAGTATTTTCCCTGGGTGGGCAGATACTCTGAATTTAAACTCCTAAAAATTTTGCTTGCTATTGTAATATATAGTTCACTAACTAGTTAAATTGGCTTAAAAGTTGGTTCGTGAGTTTCCACTTGAAATACGTTTGGAAAGTTTCTTTTTCGTTGGGTCTAACTGTAGGCTTTACGTAAGGTAAAACTTGCTCTTCCGTAGTGAAGCTGTCGGAAGTCTCTAATAATTTCCCATCGTCGTCATAAGCTTCAACAACAACTTGTTTAAAGCTTCCATTGACATTAATAACAGTCTCGAACCCGTTTTTCTCTTTTTGTCCAATAAAACTCTTCTTACCATTATTTTCAAGGTTGTAGAACTTCCATTGATTGGTTCTAGTATCCCCATTCCAACTTACATAAATGTTGGTAGATTCCTGGTCTTTGTATTCACTGAATACTGCTATTTTTTCATTTGGGATTCCAGTCCAATTAAACTTAAATGCCCTATAGTTCTCTGTACGATAACCAAATTCTCCAGAGTCAACGAAGGCATTAAAAATTGCCTCCTCTTTGTCATTGAACTCTGTAACTGCACCTTCTGATCCCCAATTTACTAAGACATTTCCATTAGGTAATACTTGGGTTGATCCCTGCGATTTAGATAATAATTTATTAGGTGAGACACCATTGAAAATTAACTTTGCAGTCCAATTCTTAGTATCCAACTCAACTATCTTGCCACTCGAATGCTCATTGAAGATTTTTTGTTTGCCGTCTTTGTCTTCACTGCCGTGGGCTGAGTTATCAAATAAGGATATCAAAACTTTATTTCCGTCATCTGATTTAGATAAAAACCTTGCATGATGTTGGAAGGAAAAGGTTAAGTCTTTTTCAGACTTGAAGTTAGAGCTTGTAATACCTGGTAAACCACCTAACTTCCAAATCACTTTTCCTGTGGATCCATCAATTTTATAGATTGCAGCTGCATCTCTTGCTGATAACAAATAATCCCCATTCTCGTCTTTGTCAACAGAATTAATATGGAAATAATCCCAAGCATCGCTTGAGTTGTATCCACTTCCCGCCTGACCCTCGTAGATTGGGAGAACTGATTCGCTAGGTGAAATATGGTCCAATGAGGACCATTCGTACAAGACTTCGCCAGTTTTGATATCAAGCTCTTGGAATTTGGCATCGACAATCCATTGCTGCTCTTTTGAAGCGCCATATTTTGTCAAATCTTTAGGAACTGGATGGTATATCTGAATTAATCCAGTTTTTTCATTAACGATATGGAATTCGTGTTTATCAAGGATTCTATGATTTCCAGCCCTCAATTCCTTAACAGTCTCATAATTCTGATCTAAGAAAGTAATATGCCCATGACCATGACCATAACCTGGATTATGGGACCCTTCAAAAGAGAAAATAATATCTTCTCCGTCAACTCTACCAGCTTGAAAGTTGGTAGCCCAAATCGAAAAATATGTAAACCCTGACCAAACCAATTCCCCCTTATCTGTGAAAATGTAAGGAGCAGCTTGACGTGGGCCATGATAATTAGAAACATCCGCAAATCCACTAAATGGTGCAAGGAATAAGTAACCGGGAGAGGTTTCTTTTGTAGCATCTATGGTGATGTTTAATCTAGGTGGAGCTAAATCAGGTCTAGAACGATATTGCCAATCGGCAAGTACCAAGACCAGAAAATTAACAGCTAATATTACTAAGTTTAATAAGGTAGTTCTCATTATAGTTAGTTAAAACATATTATTTGATTTTCGATAAACTATGTTTCTTCTCTTTAAATAGTAGAAGTTTTAAGTTTAAGCCCGCATTTGCAACATTCACGTGCTCTGGTACTTCGGTTCATTTAGGTTCAATTCGGGTTGTATCGGTTCATCTATGGTAGCGTCCACAACTGTGTTTGGCATTTCGGGTATGCGAAAAAGTCAAATATCAAATAGCATCTATTAGGAACCTAACTACCAATATATACATTATAATTATCATTTTACCAGCAACTTTGGCTTTGATCTCGATATGTCACTTAATAAGAAGAGCAAAAACGCAAGACCACAGCAAACAGCAGAAATCAGCTGGGCAGCTTTTATAGCATATTCATAATCATTAAGTACTATAGCCTTTATATCATCTGGTAAGTCGAAGATAGCCTCGGTGGATTTACTAATGCCCCTGATAATTCTAGTTATCTCTTTCTCTCTCAAATATTCCAATTTATGTAGACTGTTTGAAACAGTGTATTTAGTGATTCCTTGGATAACAGCAGCTACACCAGATACTCCCCAAACTCCACCAATGCTCCTCAGTAAATATACTGTGGATGTAGAAGTTGCTTGGTTTTCTTTCCCGAAAGCAAATATAAAAGTGAACAAACTACTTGGATAAGCCAAACCTTGTCCCAAGTTGGCAGGTATTAAAAGGAAGTTTAAAATCCATGGTTTAGTTGATTTATTAATCAACAATCCAAGAAAATTACCCACGCACATCATGAATGTTCCAGCATACACAAGAGGTCTCAAGGCATTATATTTAGCCATAACTATTCCAGCAATTATTCCACCAAAGGGAGTTGCAAATGCTGGGATAATTAATCTAAATCCAGCTTTTGCCGGGGTATCATTAAGGGAAATTTGGAATAATAGTGGAAGTATAAATATGTAAGCATAGCTGGATAAACCTATGAGAAAATTAAGACCTACTTGTAAAAAGCTGAAAAGACCTTTAAATTTTTCAACTGGTATAATCGGATTTGCTGCTGTAGTGACTTCAATACTGATAAAATAAAATGACAAAAGTATTCCAACTACTCCGATTCCAATTAATTTTGGGTTAGACCAACTTAACTCATTACCACCTAATGTTAAAACCAAAAGCTGGAATGTAAGTGCTGATACCAATACAATAGCTCCCTTGATGTCTACTTTTTTCATAAAGAGTTCTTGGTAAGTATAGGTAGAATCTTTAAATCCTGGTTGGTTTTCAACATACTTAAGGGCAACAGCGACACTAAATACTGCCAATGGACATTGGATAATAAAACACCATCTCCATCCAAAAGTCATGGCTATGGTTCCACTTAATGAAGCCCCACAAATAGCCCCAAACCCTAATAATAAATTTTGAAATGCCTGAAATAATCCCCTTTTTTCTGCAATAACTATATCCGAATTTACTATCGTAGACAAAGTAATTAAACCACCTCCTCCGATTCCAGTAATTGCTCTCATTGAATTAAGAACTAGCATATTAGGTGCAATAGAACATCCAAAGCAGCCAATCGTGAATAAAAAAAGAGCGAAGATCACGCATCTTCTACGACCAAATATATCAGAAAATGATCCATATAATGGCTGAAAAGCTGTTGCAGTAATCAAATATGATGTAGTGATCCACGATGCAAGATCAACGACACCAAATTCATTACCAATAATGGTATAAGTTGAAGCAGCTACTGTCCCATCAAACCCTGAAAGGAATACATTTGTAAGCAACGATAATTCTATCCAAGCAAAACTTTCTACATTAGAAAATGTATTTTTGAACGACTTGTTAGATTTGTTTGTATTTCTATCTTCAATACTTAGAACTTCGTTATTTAAACCATTTTCTGTTTTGGCTATTAAAGTGCTTCTTTCGTTCACTTGGCTAACAGACATAATGTTTGTTATTTTGTTGAATTATCAGTACCAGTTAATAACACAATGGAAGATATTGCTATTTTTCTTCAGGATCTATAATCATATAAATGTTTTGCTGAAATTTTTCATATCGGAAACGTTCGTTTCGGTTCGGTTCATCTTCGCAATGCTTGGTGTGGCTGCGAAATTGTTCTAATTCGTGCAGAGCATAAGAGATGATGTGATATCAAAAAAATTGGATAGCAGGTTCAAATATGAAGTTCCTGAAATTATAATCTAGTAGCGATGTTTAAATACATCAATGAGTACGAGTATTTTGGCCTTGAGATGAAAGATTTAGTTGAGTGGGTCAACAGGAAAGCAAGGCGCGAAGTTACAAGTTTGGAAGAATGCTTTACTAAGAATCCACCACAATTTGAATAGGTTTTAGTAAGTATCTCACAACCAGATTTGAATGAATTTATGGCCGATCCGATACAAATGTGCAAAAGCTTCTACGATGTGTAATAATTTAGATTCGCATCCAACCAAAAAGTTAGTTGATGTCAAAATAAAAATTTCGATTCGCCATCGATTGTCCTAGGCGAAGAAATGACGAGTGATATTAGTTTTGTTCTTCCTACATATTTGGTACTATAATATTACAAGCAACTATTAAATATTTGCACATTATTGTACCTAATCAGACTTCAGAAATAATCCAAGAGGACCAACAGGTTTCTGTAAAAGAGTTAATATTGCTTCCGCAATTATTTCACCAAGTCCGGATAAACCTTCCTTTGTTAAAGCATTAGACACATGGTTTTTCTTGGTACATCCACTAATTTCTTTTCTATTAAACCTATCTTTGAGCCAATTGAAAGCTCCTCCACTACCAGCAATATTCTCTGTTGAATGCTTTTTTGACGTGTCTTGATTGTATAAAATACTAACTCCATCACCACAAAACTTTTCATATAAAACATCAGCGTCTGAAGGAGGTACAATTTCATCATTCTTTGTATTATAAAAATATAATGGTATTTTGGGAACTAAATCACTGAGAGCCATATTGTTTTCATTCAAAATTTCTTGTACCTTAGGTTCCTGCAAAAAATCCAGTCCACTTGCGCTAAAATCTTCGAAGGTGTCATGTGCATAATAAGGAATGATTTGAACTAAGCATTGGCTTGCAGCTTTTTCGAATTTTTTCTTTTTCTCGGGATAAATTTTATCATCAATAAGTTCCTTAATTGTGGGATATTCATGTGACAAACCATTAATAGCTGCAAACGCAAAACCAGCAGATCTAGTACCCATGTTTTTTTCTATAACATGAGATATATTTGCTACGATCCCCCCATAAGCAGCACCAACGAGCTTGATTTCCAGAGCATAAGATGGATGCAACTGAGCAGCCCATCCTGTAGGTAATGACCCACCAGAATAACCCCAAAGAGCAACATGGGCGTCATCATTAATACCAGTTTCATTTCCAGAGTTAAGAGTGGCTCTAATTGAATCAAGTACGATATGTCCTGCAGAAATACCTGCAAAAGTAGACCTAGGACCTTGATGATCAGGTATCACCACATACCAACCTTCGTTTAACCCAGCTTGAGCAAAGATTTGTTCGATTTGTGTCGTGTAAATAGTGTTTGGACTAGCTCCCAATTGCATCGCGTATGATGGAGCACAATGAACATTAGGGCTGTCCTCCGCAGGTTGATATGATAATAACTTACTGGGATCAGCATTATGAGGCTCAAAAACAGTAGTAACAGCTGCAATAGGCTTTCCA
Source organism: Debaryomyces maramus (assembly GCA_030583545.1). Taxonomy (NCBI): domain Eukaryota; kingdom Fungi; phylum Ascomycota; class Pichiomycetes; order Serinales; family Debaryomycetaceae; genus Debaryomyces; species Debaryomyces maramus. The sequence goes on along the minus strand of JAJMIL010000014.1, from coordinate 1,171 downwards.
AAACTGTCTTCAGAACGGACTAAATATTGATGAACGGACTTGATTTTTTCGGGAATCACAAGTATTCCAAACAGGTTTTTCATGGCACGATGTTTTAAAATTGTTCCCGGTTCTGTAGATTCAACCAAATCAGGTGCAGAATAAAAGGGATCATCACTGGGTTTAGTAGGTAAACCCCTCGGGCTAAGTGACATTGGTGGTGCAGCACAAATAATCTGCGATAAGACCACAAAAATAATCAATCCATTAAATTTCATTATTTAAAAGTTAGTTTTGGAATATGAATCCAAAATAAACGATGCATTCGGCTTTTTATATGCTGCAGCACATTGAAAGACACATGATCATTGTATACAATAGAAGTATGAGGCAGAATTGACCAGTTACGATATATAATATTACCCGTTTATTTTATCAATAGATTTGAGTTATCTAGCGAAATTAAATAACTTCTAGGGAAATTTGGTTTCCAATTAGAAAGCTCTCTATTGTTCAAAGCTACTTTATAATATTGTTAACATCAGAGCCCTGTAAGGGATTATGTTTAATTTTGTGGGGCTCTCTATTGACCTGAACGCGCGATTCTTGACGTAACTTTCAGTATCTCAATACTTATGTCTGAGAGCAATAAGGGAGCATCCAAAAAGACTCTTGTGTTTTGTACATTATCATTCTGGACTCTAGCGAACAAGTTTGTATTTACCCTAATACATCGACCACTTGGATAATTGGTGGTGATATCATTACTTTCTTCACCAGAGAAGTACATGCATCGCATGCTAGTTAGATAAAGAGTAGCCGGGTTGATCATCCCCTACTTTTATTGATTTGGTGTCACCCTCCCTTCCTTATCTACACGTGACTACCTCCCACTTACTTCAAATAATTAAGAAAAATGATTAAGGAAACTTTACCAACTCTAGCATATAACCATAGATAAAGCTAATACAATTACTCAATCGATTTTTGTGGGCATATGCTGTCTATTGCATATTACTTCAGTTACTATATTATATTAGTTCCAGTAATATCAAGTATATATCCATCCAGGAACATATTTGATTTTTTGAATAAGTTTCGATCTGAATTTGATGAGCTATTTCAACTACTTTTTAGCAGATATTGAAACATATACCTATATTCGTTATCATAATTGTTCATTTATTACATA
>JAJMIL010000013.1:0-25919 GCA_030583545.1 Debaryomyces maramus | reverse complement strand
CGCAACAGGAGGTAACAGTCCTGCTGCAATAAATGGAGGCAATCCAGCTCATGGTGGAGGTAATCCAGCTCATGGTGGCAACGGTCCTGCTCATGGTGGTAACAGTCCAGCTGCAGTTAATGGAGGTAGTCCAGCTCATGGTGGCAACGGTCCTGCTCATGGTGGTAACGGTCCAGCTGCAGTTAATGGAGGTAGTCCAGCTTCTGGTGCTGGTAACCCTTCTCATGGTGGTAATGGTCCAGCTACGAAAACTCACGGTGGTAATGGTCCAGCCGCAACAGGAGGTAACAGTCCAGCTGCAATAAATGGAGGCAATCCAGCTCATGGTGGCAACAACCCAGCTCTTGGTAGTGGTAACGGTCCAGCTACGAAAACTCACGGTGGTAACGGTCCAGCCGCAACAGGAGGTAACAGTCCTGCTGCAATAAATGGAGGCAATCCAGCTCATGGTGGAGGTAATCCAGCTCATGGTGGCAACGGTCCTGCTCATGGTGGTAACAGTCCAGCTGCAGTTAATGGAGGTAGTCCAGCTCATGGTGGCAACGGTCCTGCTCATGGTGGTAACGGTCCAGCTGCAGTTAATGGAGGTAGTCCAGCTTCTGGTGCTGGTAACCCTGCTCATGGTGGTAATAGTCCAGCTACGAAAACTCACGGTGGTAATGGTCCTTCCGCATCAGGTTCTAACAGTCCTGTTGCTGGTGCTGGTAGTAATGCCCATAGTAGTAACGGTCCAGTCGCAACAGGAGGTAACAGTCCAGCTCCAATAAATGGAGGTAACCCTGCTCATGGTAGTAACGGTCCAGCCGCAATAAATGGAGGTAACCCTGCTAATGGTGGCAACGGTCCTGCTCTTGGTAGTGGTAATGGTCCAGCTACGAAAACTCACGGTGGTAGCGGTCCTTCCGCATCAGGTTCTAACAGTCCTGTTGCATCAGGTTCTAACAGTCCTGTTGCTGGTGCTGGTAGTAATGCCCATAGTAGTAACGGTCCAGTCGCAACAGGAGGTAACAGTCCAGCTCCAATAAATGGAGGTAACCCTGCTCATGGTAGTAACGGTCCAGCCGCAATAAATGGAGGTAACCCTGCTAATGGTGGCAACGGTCCTGCTCTTGGTAGTGGTAATGGTCCAGCTACGAAAACTCACGGTGGTAGCGGTCCTTCCGCATCAGGTTCTAACAGTCCTGTTGCATCAGGTTCTAACAGTCCTGTTGCTGGTGCTGGTAGTAATGCCCATAGTAGTAACGGTCCAGTCGCAACAGGAGGTAACAGTCCAGCTCCAATAAATGGAGGTAACCCTGCTCATGGTAGTAACGGTCCAGCCGCAATAAATGGAGGTAACCCTGCTAATAGTGGTAACGGTCCTGCTCTTGGTAGTGGTAATGGTCCAGCTACGAAAACTCACGGTGGTAGCGGTCCTTCCGCATCAGGCTCTAATAGTCCTGCTGCAATAAGTGGAGTTAACCCTGCTCATGGTGGTGTTAACGGCCCTGCTCTCGGAGGTGCAAATGATCCAACTTCCGCCGGTGAAAATCCTGCTAGTATCACTCATTCAGCCGTCGCAGGTAGTAATGCTACCATGGAAACTGGTGCGCCATCTTCTTCCAACCCTGATGCTACTGCTAAGACTGGAACTGGTGGTGATACTGCTAGTGTCACTAATCCAGCCGTCGCAGGTAGTAATGCTACCATGGAAACTGGTGCGCCATCTTCTTCCAACCCTGATGCTACTGCTAAGACTGGAACTGGTGGTGATACTGCTAGTGTCACTAATCCAGCCGTCGCAGGTAGTAATGCTACCATGGAAACTGGGGTGCCATCTTCTTCATCTTCGGTGCCTGTGTTGAATTCACTCTCCTATTCACATTATTTTAATACTTCAAGTCAATCCGTGCCTACTAAATCTGCAAGTTCCCACGAAACTTCATCGAGGTTGTCGGTCAAGCCGCAAATGACTTCATCAGATCTTGATCATACAATCAAAAAACCGACCGCTAGTTCCAGTTTCGCAAATACGTATACTTCCAATGGGAATACAGTAACATCTGGATCTGTAATTGGAAGTAATACCATCACTCCTGTTTCTCCAAGCCCATCCATTCCATCCACCGAATCAACCGGACTTGGTAATGGGTCTAGTAATGGAGCTGGTGATGGATCTGATAACAAACCAACTGGATCAAGTGGTTCTCGTCATGGTTCCGCTAGCAAACCAAGTATCGGATCAGGCGAAGGCTCTGGTAACAAAGGCTCAAGTGGATCCGGTGATGTATCTGGTAACAAACCAAGTGGATCATCCGGCCAAGGCTCTAGTACCAAACCAACTAACGGATCAAGTGAGTCTGGTGATGGATCTGGTAATAAACCAACTGGATCAAGCGGATCAGGTGAATCCGGTGAAGACACCGGTAACAAACCAAGTGGATCAGGTGGATCTGGCCAAGGCTCTAGTACCAAACCAACTAACGGATCAAGTGAATCTGGTGATGGATCTGGCAATAAACCAACTGGATCAACTGGATCAAGTGGATCAAGTGGATCAAGTGGATCAGGTGAATCAGGTGAAGATACCGGTAACAAACCAACTAACGGATCAAGTGAATCCGGTGAAGGCTCTATTACCAAACCAACTGGATCAGGTGGATCCGGCAAAGGCTCTAGTACCAAACCAACTAACGGATCAAGTGAATCTGGTGATGGATCTGGTAATAAACCAATTGGATCTAGTGAATCTGGTGATGGATCTGGTAATAAACCAACGGGATCAAGCGGATCAGGTGAATCTGGTGAAGACACCGGTAACAAACCAAGTGGATCATCCGGCCAAGGCTCTAGTACCAAACCAAGTGGATCAGGTGGATCCGGTGAAGGATCTGGTAATGTTCCTAATGATAATTCTAGTTCTAAAAACAGAGCAAACGCTAGCCAATCTTCTTCAACATCTTCGACCGCAGATCAAAGTGGATCCTCTGCTTCACTTTCATCATCGTCCGGTAATTCGGCTTCTTCTTCATTTGAACCCTATGAAGGTTCTGGATCTTTAGCAAAACCAACTACAATTGTAACATTAATGATTAGTATAATGGTTACATTATTCGTTTGATTTCCTTGCTAAATTTGGTTCATTTTTTCGCTATTTCAATTTTCAATTTTCATTTCATCTTACTACTTCTTGATACCCTTTATTAGTTTTATTCGTTATTACATCTTTGAATATTTTTAATAAAATATTTTATGTTTCTGACCTTTGTATGTAGATAAAGAAGAACCCTGAAACCACGATACATACAAGTGTTCTTCGAAATTCACGCTTTCAAGACCCGCGAATTAAGATGTCAGTGGAATAAATATGGACCATTTTAAGGAGAAGGCTCGTGAAGTCCTTAGATAGCACTTATCCTACCTTGATCCTGATCGTGGATAATAATGTTTTGAGGATCAAGTTTTATAAACCCTTAATTTTTTGTTGTTGTCAACTATATTCTACCCGAGACGCGCCCCGATGCAATGGTGATGTAAATAATAACGGCATATCGTGATCTTATGATTAATGCTTGGGGATTTGAAGAGATATTGGCTAAGTTTGCAGTTGAATACCCTCTAGTGACCGTGTGTCGTATTTAAGCCGCCGGGAAAAAAATTTGGGCAAAAGATTACATGGTACATTGATTGTTATAATATTTTCACGCCCACCAGATGCTCGGAATAACCTTACTTTACTCTAAGTATAAGGCTGAGATCTACATCTCTTGGATCAAACACTTACCTATTGAAGGTCTAATACATGCTTAGTTGGAACTAACTCTAAGAATGTGTAATAGATTTACGAATGGGTTATCTCATTCATAAAATAGCATGCAAGGGTTATAAAAAAGTTTTTTTCTGTGCAGTGCATTCTGCCACATAAAATCTGAAATACCATTACGAACTACTGTTTGATGATCTAAATATCAGGAAACAAGATAAGTATATGATGGAAACATTTTCAAATGTGTTGAAAATAAAACATGCAAAGATACGCCTTCTAAAGTCTACGCTAATAATGGGTTGGAATTAACCAGGTAATTCGGACCAGCAATGGTTAATCTAGATCTAGATCTTCGGCTACGCATTGTGGTACTGTTTGACGCTGATTTTCAGATACACTGTCCTTATCAACATTGAACTAATCACCACATTGTTTACGTCAGATTTAATGAAAACAGTCTCTACCTTGGATACCAATTCACGTAAATGGATCGTTAGCGAATTTAGAATGATGCGGACCTCGGTACTCGTAAGCGAAAGCTCTTCGCAGATGAAATTATGCAATGAAGGAATATTAATCAAAGCCTTATTATTTTCTTCGACTAGCTCGTAGTGAGTTCATGTGCTTAGGACCTCGCTACCATAGGGCATTCGATCAACAATAAAAACTTTGCAAGGGTGGTATTTGTCGTCGTAAATATCAATGCTAATAATTCTATTTTTAAGGCGACTGGAAACACTTCACCTATTGTAATATATTGAATATTCTAGAAAATAACAACAACCATTCTGCTAGAAAAATTTTATGATTCGTATTCGGGTAGCCGATAATATCGATCAATAATATAAGAGTTGAATTTGCTGTTTTTTTGGTTAATTTGGATGAGAATCAGGGATCGAATAATTACAAGATGAACTTGAAAGTATTATTTATTATTTTTGCTCTTGTTCAGTGGTGTTCTGCTATCACGCCTACGCCTTGTAAACCAGATTCAACACCCGCACAAGGGTTCACTGCAGTATTTTATCCTTATACGTTCAAGGATGACACTTCACTGAGACAAGTGGCATTTATGAATGGTGGATACAAAGCAAAACGTTCTCTTGGTACTGTCTCGGGAGTTACTAATATTAATTACAATGTCCCGCAAGGGAATAATAATGTTGTCGTTGGTTCGCTTTACGGTTTCCCGATTACTATTTCGAATTTCACAGTTGAACTCACGGGTTACTTTTTGGCCCCGGAAACTGGTGACTATCAGCTTCAAATGTCTGTAGATGACGCAGCGTTGGTCACCTTTGGTGCCGGTGAAGCATTTGGATGCTGCAATACTGCTTCTTCAACTGACGGTAACTACGCTCTCGATGCCCACTGGTACTCAGGTAGTTCAGCGCCTGGTAAAACTACTTCCACTCAACATCTTACTGGCGGTTACTATTATCCGATCAAGATTGTCCATGTGAACATGCAAAATCCTGGTAGTTTGACTTTTACAGTCACCACACCAAGCGGTAAGGTTATGTCTACGTTTGGTAATATCTACTCTTTCGTTAACCAGGTCACTTCTTGCCCAGCCGAACAATTGACTACGACAATTACCAAGACTTGGACAGGGAGTACGACCCAATCTAGTACTATTAGTCTTAGTTCCTTTGGTACTGACACCGTCGAGGTCGATGTTCCTATTCCAACTGTGACCACTACCAAGACCTGGACTGGATCAGACTCGACGACGATCACCCATACAGCTACCATTGGTGAAACAGCCACCGTTGAAATTGATGTTCCTATTCCAACTGTGACCACTACCAAGACCTGGACAGGTTCGGATTCAACCACAATTACTCATTCAGCTACTGCTGGTGAAACAGCCACCGTTGAAATCGACGTTCCTATTCCAACTGTGACTACTACCAAGACCTGGACCGGCTTAAACTCGACAACCATTACTCACTCAGCTACCGCTGGTGGTAATGCTACTGTCGAGGTCGATGTTCCTATTCCAACTGTGACCACTACCAAGACCTGGACAGGTTCGGATTCAACCACAATTACTCATTCAGCTACTGCTGGTGAAACAGCCACCGTTGAAATCGACGTTCCTATTCCAACTGTGACTACTACCAAGACCTGGACCGGCTTAAACTCGACAACCATTACTCACTCAGCTACCGCTGGTGGTAATGCTACTGTCGAGGTCGATGTTCCTATTCCAACTGTGACCACTACCAAGACCTGGACAGGTTCGGATTCAACCACAATTACTCATACAGCTACCATTGGTGAAACAGCCACCGTTGAAATTGATTTTCCTGCCCCTTCATCTTTCGCACCTGTATTGAGCTCATTATCTTATCCACATTATTCTAACACTTCGAGCCAGTTCGCATCTACTACATCTGCAAAATCTGAAGAACCTTCATCGAGCTTGATTGTCACGTCGTCAGCAACTTCGCTTTCACAATCAAGAACCGGCATTGAAAGAACTTCTAATTCTCAAGTGACACCATCAGATATTGGCCATTCAGACAGCGAAACTGCAACGAGTTCCAGTGTTCTAACCCACCCTGCTTCCGATGACAGAACTATAACATCTGAATTCATTGTTGGAAGTAACACAATCACCCATACACCTTCTCCAAGAGTTTCATTTACTGATACAAGCTCCAATACTGCAAGCGAAGTACCAGAAGTATCTATAGTCACAACCACGAATGAATACAAAACTGTAACGTTGACAATAACACCAGGAGTATCTTCTGCTACACAAACAACTCCTATAGAAAATGGATCAGGTAATGGATCAGGTAATGGGTCAGGCAATGGGTCAGGCAATGAATCTAGTAATGGCGCAGGAAATGGCTCAGGCAATGGTTCTGGCAATGGTTCTGGCAATGGTTCTGGCAATGGTTCTGGCAATGGTTCTGGCAATGGTTCTGGTAGAGGTTCTAGCAATGATTCTGGTAGAGGTTCTAGCAATGTCTCAGGTAATGAATCTGGTAATGGCTCAGGTGATGGGTCTGGCAATGAATCTATTAATGACTCAGGCAATAGTTCAGACAATGGTTCTGGCAATGGTTCTGGCAATGGTTCTGGTAGAGGTTCTAGCAATGGTTCTGGTAGAGGTTCTAGCAATGTCTCAGGTAATGCATCTGGTAATGGCTCAAATAATGCATCTGGTAATGGCTCAGGTGATGGGTCTGGCAATGAATCTAGTAATGGCTCAGGCAATGGTCCTGATGATAATTCTAGTAATTCCAGCAGCAGCGCAAACACTGGCCAATCTATACACAACCCATCCTCTTCCACCTCAAGCCAAAGTGGATCCTCTGAATCATTATCGAGATCGTCCAATAATTCTGCTGCTTCTTCATTTGAACCTTATGAAGGTTCTGGATCCTTCGCAAAACCAACTACAATTGTAACATTAATAATTAGTATAATGGTTCCATTATTCGTTTAATTTTCTTGTTACATTTGGTTTAGCTTTTTGTGATTTTAATTTTCAAACATTCTACTTCGATACCTAGTATTAGTATTTATTCTTTACCACCTTATCTTAATTTAATAAAATATTATTTTGTTCTAGTTGAGAAGTCAAGTATTAATTTTTCGTAGATAAAATGGCAGGCTGAAACCACAACTCACACACCGAGCGAACTACATATATGCCTCTAAGTGCCAAGTATCTATATCACTTTCTGAATTCAAGAGAAGCTTCTTAGAACATAATTAGTGTCGTTTTAAATTCACATTGAATAAACTTCGTAATTTATTAAGTTATGCTATGTACTTACCTTTAAGAAAACCAAATATAGATCATAATAAACAATAGTATAAGCCACTGGGGCTTTGAAAATAAATTCAAGATTATAATCATGACCCTGATGATAAGATCTTGAAAGAAACGTTTTAAGGTTTCAACGTTTAGACTTTTATTATCTTTTCTCAAAGGATGGTATTTGCTGCTGCGAACATGGCTCAAAGCTTTACACACTTTTATGACTTGCTGGTGGTGTAACAGCTAAAATACAGCTATACATGGAGTAATACGACAACCCGTATCTGGATACGTGTGGTTTGTTGAACCGTATATGTAATTATTGTCATCTATATTGCTGTGAGCCCAAACTACTTCAGCCCATATGAGACCCTGCATTGTCTACAAAGGATCAAATGCACAGTTATTCTTGGAAATTTGTGAAGTATATAAATAGACAATGGTTGGACTACAACTTGACCTGAAGATCGCACATTGTAAATCTCACAAAGGAAAGGGATCGAATATGAAATTCTCTAGTAGTATACCATTTATTTTAAGTTCTTTGATGGCCATTGCTTCAGTTGCTGGTAGTTGCACTGGATCAGAGAAACTTACTCTTTCGGACTACCAATTTACGGAACACCCCAATGGGGATTTGGAAGGTTTGGCCAAAACCATGAAGAGTCACAAAGTATCGTTAACTTCAGTTATTGAAGATGGGAACCACCAATTGACCAAGCCCAGCAAGTGGGGATGGAGTAAGGTTAAGAGTGCAATTCAATGGGAAAGCACTGGTGACTTTGATGATTTGAATACAGACAAATGGGTTCCTCAAGGTATTTCATCTACCGCAGATGCATACGACAAAGGCGAATGGAACGGCAAAAATGCCTTCGCTGTTAGCTGGCACAACAAAGATGATACTAGTGCTAGGGTGACGTTTATTGATAGATCAACCAATAAATACAGGCATGTATTGCTTGTTTATCCAACAGCCAAAGATGATTTTGGACCTGCGAAAATACACGCAGGTGGAATTGCTTGGTACGGTGATAAATTATATGTAGTGGATACCTCTGTTGGCCTCCGTGTCTTTGACTTGTCTACAGTTTGGCAAGTTGACAAGGGCGATAAAGTCGGTAAAGATGGGAGTAAATATACTGCTGCCAACTATAAGTATGTGATTCCACAGACAAGCTACTACAAGTTGGGTTCCGGTACCGCATTCAGGTTTTCGTATGTTGCTCTTGATAGGAGCAGCACCCCGGATTCGTTAATAGTTGGGGAATATCAAACTGCAGGGTCGAATAAGCCAACTAGGCATGTAAAGTGGGGCTTAGATTCCACCAATCGAAAACTCAAGTCCACTACTGCTACTTTTGGTTACTGTGTCGGCCAACCACGCATGCAGGGGGCAGTTTCTGTGGGTAATAAAGTCTACATTTCCGTTAGTAATCTGAAAGATCCTGGTGACTTATACACCTGGACACCGGGGTCTAAACCTGTTCAACATGCTAAATTTTTCCCTCCTAGCTCGGAAGATCTTAGTTATAACGTACACAGTAAAGAACTTTATGGGCTTACTGAGGCAGCAGGCAAGAGATATGTTCTCACGTATAATTCCTGAAATACCCATCTCTGAGAGCAAGTATATCCGTGTTTTTATATAGTTGATATTAAATGTTTTGTTAAATTAAATTTGTACATTAGAACAAGAACAAGTTACATACATTCCAATGTAAGAGAAGCATGATGCGCAGTTATAATTTTAGCCCTCATCATGTTCTATTTTTCAATTGAAAATCAAAAAGTATTCCTATTTTTTCTAAAATATTCTTATTTTGCAAATACTAGCTTGGTGGGAATCATAATTTTTGGAGTGATATGGGCTATTGCACTTTTAACTACTCGGCTATATATACATGATGATTGTTTTCTCTTGATATTCATTCTAACGTTTATGAGTGGAATGCGAGGCTTGATCATAATTCTCGGCAAATACTCTGCTACGAAGGAGCATAATATCGAACAAAAAGTAAAGAAGCCGATCTCTTATGCAAAGATTTTATTGTTTCCATTTTCAGTTCTTTTGAATTATTGTTTGCAGAGTAGTGATCCAATAAGAAAGCCTATTCTGTTTACTATTATTTTGATATTAATGGGTTACAGCATGGCTTGGTCAATTGAGGCCGCAGAATATTACTACCAACACAAAAAGATAAGACAAAAACAATTTGAAACGGAATTGGGTATAAGACTTATATCTGAGTTCATAGATAAAAAGACCAAATTGGACTACATACTGGGGAAATTTGTATGCAGTTTTGGAATGAAAACGTAAGTTTTCATCCCAAAAAAAGAAGTTGTAAGTCTTGGAGTTGACTTTCATTTAGATATTCTTCTCGTACATGTTAGGATGATTGAGGCATTGGTATTTGGGGTCATATGCATATTTGCTTGTTTTCTTACCTGGGCACGTAGATATGAAGATGATTATTTAATATTATTTCTCTTAAGTTCTATTGGAGGATTTTTTTATTTAATTATAGTTTTTTCCAAATATTCAGCTAAGGACGAAAGAAATATCAAACAACAAGAAACAAAGATAATTTATTATATAAAGAGATTAACTACTGTATCATTATGCGTTGCCCAATATTTCCTAGTAAAATTTGATAAATCTGTATGTTTTCCGATTCCGTTTACTTTTGCTTTAATCTTTTTGGGGTTTGCTATGGTGCAATTGGTAGAGTATTTCGAAGCTTACTTTCGAAACAGAAGAATAAGACAAAAACAGTTTGAAATAGAATTGGGTATAAAACTTATATCCGAGTTCATAGATAAGAGACCTTTTCGGGAATTTGATCCAAAGAAGAGGATCACCTTGTGGGAGAACATTCTTTTGAATACTAACAATCACGTTGAAGCGGAATTCGGTCTGAAGGACTACCAGTTCAAGAATGAGAAGCATTTGGAAAATGAATTATATTCCATTCTAGCTAATTTCACTGAGAAGTATTTTACAACCTACAAGGGTGTTCCAGCTGATCAGATCTGCGGCCAAGATAGATATTTACTTATGGCGAAAAATATTTACGATGACGACATGGAAATGAGGTATTTGAAAGCTATGTCTGGCGATTTGAGAGAGAAAAATGGAGATAAAGAAGAGCTGCATAGCTGAAAGAAGTAGACAATAGTAAAATATTTTTATTTATAGCATATATTAGCACTGTCAAAACGTCTTTTTACACTTACTATATAGAAGCCATACATGGACCATTAATACTACCCATTTTTGATAAGAAATATTACGTTACTGATGACTTAAAACCAGTAATAAGCTCTTCCCTTCTTATCTAAAAACAAATTTGTGATTGTTCTTCCTAATAAATGTTAATATTATTGTGCCGATTTTCTAGTATTCGAGATAATAGATGAAGCTACATATCTCCGAAGTACTTGTCATTAAGAAATAAATAACAAACAAGGAAGTACCATAATATGACTTAGGAAAGCACTGCAGATAAATAATATTACTACAGACTCCTGCTTGTAAGGTTACGTGAGAAATAGGTAAAATTATATTCAATTTTTTACTTCTGTATTAATACAGTTTAGGCTTTCATAACATCATAATTCTATGAATCATAGTATACCTCATGATAATGTTATTTGTAGAGTAAAATTTAAGCATTCTGAGAAAATCTGGTGTGCAAAAATTAGAACAATTTAGTCCTTTTATTTGAGCATGTCAAAATGCAACAATCCGCTGCTCCCCATTTAGAAGAAATTAGGAGTCGATATAAACATCATCCTATTGTGGAACTTCCTGTTCCGTTGGCAACATGATGCCAACAGGTAATTCCGTAATATGTACCCTTGAGAAAGCAGTTCCAAATACGAAGAGCATGCGCCATGAATCCTCAACAAGGACACTCCTGATAATCCATACCGTATTTTCATGCAATCAACAGGTAAATAACCGCAAGATTGAAGTCAAAAAATACCCCGATAGAGCCAGTATTGAACTCATTACACCCGGTCGTTTCTACCAATATGTCCGACAATCTCCAGATATATCCGACTAACTCCAGATAGCTCCGAAGTAATCTGCAGGAAATAGTAAATGCAACCTCAGAGTCGTAGTCTCCCCAAACATATTCAACAAATTCCACTAGTACATTCATTTCTAGGAGTTCGAAGGTATCAGACCACAGGTAGAATAATATTAGGTGATTTGAGCTACTCTTTGCCTGGAAACAACTATGATCGGAGTTTGAGACCTATCAAAAAGTCGCCTAGAGATTTGGCAACAACCTCTAGGCATGTAGGGTGCAACAACAAACTTGCATATGTATCCCTGATCAAACGTTAAAGTAGCAATTTGAAAGTCAAATGTGACCCGAAAAAGCCTTCTTATGCTACATTCGTCGGATTCGTAATTCATAGACAATAGATATAAGCTACAATTTACTGACGACACCAGTCATACTCTGGAAAACCAAAGTAAAATACCCATAGCTATACATGACCAGAAAACGATTTCTCCAGTACTTCGGACTATAAAAAGGAGGGAAATGTTGTTTATAATTGTTAAAATGAACTAACCAGTAACAATACCTAGTCTCAAAATGAAGATTTCCATGTTATACACACCATTTTTAGCAGCCTCCGCATTCGCTGCACCAGCTTCGCTCGTCAAGAGAGCTGATATGGACGCTGATATTTTGCAATATGCACTTACACTCGAACACCTTGAGGATGCTTTCTATAAGGAAGCACTTTCCAAGTGGTCCGTTGACGATTTCACTAAAGCCGGGTTTACAAGTGACTTTTACAAACAATTGCAGTACATCTCCTATGATGAAGCTACCCATGTCCAGTATCTTGAAAGTGGTCTTAAGGCTGCAGGAGCCAAGCCGGTAGAAGCTTGCCAATACAACTTTACCATGAGTTCAGTCAAGGACTTTGTTGCACTTGCTGCAACAGTCGAAGGTGTTGGTGTCTCGGCTTATCTTGGTGCCAGTCCACTTGTGACGTCCAAGGATTACCTTACTGCTGCTGCCTCTATCTTGGTTACAGAAGCACTCCATCAATCTGCTGCTCGTAATGCTGTTGGCGAGATTCCTATGGCAAACCCATTTGGAACCCCAATGGGATTGAACGCCGTCTATACAATTGCTTCTGGATTCATTACTAAATGTCCATCCACCAATGCTGCCCTTCCTGTCAAGGCATACAAGGGTCTTACTGTCACTAATGGAATGCCACTTTCGACTGGTGAAAGTATTTCATATAAGGCGGATGGAGATGTTCCTTCCGATTGTTATGTTACTTATGTCAGTGGTTTAGATGTGCTTCCTGTTCAAGCAAGTATGTCCGGTGGGATGATTAAGGCCACTATCCCAAAGGAGGTTTCTGGTCAGTCCTATGCCTTCATTACCTCTGACAAATCAGGAAACTTAACTGATTCTAATATCTTGTTCGGACCTGCTATTATCGAGGTAAATACTCCAGATATTTCTAAGATGAATTCTAATTCCTCAAGTACGTCAAGTATGTCAAGTATGCCAAGTAACCCAATGATGACAATCCCCGGCAACACAAACATGTCAATGTCTTCGAACACCGATGAAAGTTCTCTGCCTTCTGTTGAAGCTATGGAAAATTCTGCAACATCTAAAAAGTCATTCTCGTTGACAACTATTTTGATTAGTTCGTTAGTTGCTTTGTATATTTGATTAATTCTTCATGATCGCCTACTCTTTCGGACGTTTTCTTTAATTCTGTTGTTTTGTTTTTCATTTTTAGTTAGTGAGGTATTCCTTTATGTCTAATAAATTACTAAGCGTATTATCCCTGTTGAAAAAGTAATTCTGTTAAAAATAAACAACGAAAGTGATCTGCTGGGTATTTCTTCGGAAATTAAAACCACGGTCCCCCAAACTATTCGTAGATGAAAATCATTTGGAATTTCAACTCTTGTATGAAATTAATTGATATTATAAATAATAGATTCTTATCATGATACCAAATTTCAAACATAGGCGAGATAATCGAGTTGAGAGTATCAAGATGTCATTGGTCACATTGACTTTTTGTGTTCATCGTTTGTTCTAGCGGAGCGCATCATGCGAACAGATGTCTATTGTTTTGCATTCTTCTCATGAAATACTAATTGTTCACAGATTTCGCAATGGTGATACCAGGGCTTAAAATATAGATAAGGGATAACGGTTTATCTAGAGTTTTAGCGATAGAGTTTGGCGTATCTATCAGGCTTAGATAAAATTGTTTACAATAATTTGCGTCCACAATTCATCATCTCTAACTTTCGCGTTCGTGGGATTCACTGGGCATTCTGATTGCACAGATTATACGTTTGTTTGTTGATTGTGGTTTTCAAAACCTTATCATTTCGATAATCTCAACACGATTAGATTGTTTTGAAAGATAACGCATCAAACAGACCGTGGTTTTAAGAAAAGGTTGCTATCTGGTGAACTATAAATTAGCAACGAAATACCCATATTTCAGATATAATTTATAAATCATTATATTTAATACTCAAATCAATATCCACAACATAAAATGAAATTCCTGACCAACATTATCAGCCTATTCGTTGCTATCTTCTTAATGGTTTTACCTGTTTTTGGAGTCACTCTTCTTACTGGTATCCTCACTAAGGTCGAAAACCTCCTTAACGATGTCGATGGTAGACTTGAAAAGTTCGTTGACCTGCCTTTACTTAACGAAACCCTTACTGATATCGACAACATCGCCGACCCATTGATCAACAATCTCGGTGCAGGTATTGATGCTTTACTTACAAAGTTGCTTGATTAATAAACCTCTTATGTTTTTTTGGTATTCTGCTGTGTCTTTGTTACAAGCTACAAGCTCTTGTTTAATTTTTGTACTTTTTAATATATGTGATACCCTATTCTTATAAATTTACAATAAACATAGAACTAATTAAAATCTAGATAATAGCAAAGCCTTTTTGTTCCTGTATTTAAGAGTCCTCTACCCCAATTTAGTAATTTTTGCAACCTCTATTCCAAGGGCTTCATCCATGAAAGGTGGTATGTAAGTAGTATATTAGTTTCACACGAAAAGAACTCTGGTTGGATACATGTTACGAAGTTAGTCTCTGGGCCATCGATTTGTTGAGTTAATTACTAAAAATTGCTGACTGTTTCCTATTTTTAATTTGACATCTTAGATACAGCCTCTCCTTTTCGTACACCGATAATTGATATGAAGGACTAATCAACCACAGATTTGTGGTAGGAATGAAAAGGTAATCTAAGTAGATCATACCTGTAAATAGCTAAATTTTATGGTCTTAGATGTATGTTTTGGTTACGTAACAATTGTTTGAACTACCCATATTACACGGCAAGTATTAACCAAATATTCAATATCATTAGGGAAGGAGTATTCACCTACCGCCAATTACTCAATTTATAAGGTATATACTAGGCGAGTAATAATATGGACTTATGAATAGTAGCAGGGACATAATCCAATCGGGATTCTGTTATTTGAAATTCTCGCACGTGGGTGTTTATGCTAAATAAGCATACAAGCTAATAGACAAATGAGTATCATTCAAAGATCTGCCAGTAGAAGCTATTTTCTAGATTACCACGTTTATTATATCTATTGTAGCCATGAATAAAAAATTTTATATAATATATAAAGCGAATCCTGTAAAAATGTTATTGAATCATATTCTTCCGATTGTTCATACCTACTATTATCTACTTACGTCAATTGTCGCTCATTAGGTCACATTCATTAACATTATATTGACAAAGTATGCAAATTAAAACGCTCGCTAGTATCTTGACCTTTCAGTTGCTTGGATACTCTTTTGCAATACCTCAGGCAAATCCGCTTCCAGAAAACAAGGTTGCACCAGTGCAACATCGTCTTGCATATGCGGGAGACTCGGGAATGGTCGTTAGTTGGAACACATACCAGCAACTTAATACACCTTCTGTTCAATATGGCCTCTCCCCAGATTCGTTAGATCAGACCGCCCACAGTGAAGAATCTATCACCTATCCAACCTCGATCACCTGGAACAACCACGTGAAGATTTCGGGTCTCCAGCCAGGAACCACCTACTACTACAAAGTTGCAAACAGTGAAGGTTCTTCCCATATATACAGCTTCACCACGGCCAAGCCTGCTGGCTCAACTGATGAATTCAAATTTTCTGTGGTTGTTGATATGGGCACCATGGGCCCATTAGGGTTAAGTGAAAATGTGGGCAAAGGTGCAGGGGGTGCACTTGCTGCTGGAGAACAGAACACTATACAATCCTTAAGAGCCAGTATGGATGAGTTTGAGTTCTTGTGGCATCCAGGTGACATTGCGTACGCCGATTACTGGTTAAAGGAAGAAATCCAGAACTATCTCCCTAATACCACTATTGCTGATGGTTATAAAGTTTACGAGCTGATTCTTAATGAGTTCTACGACGAGCTTCAGCCAATCACCGCCAATAAGCCATACATGGTAGGACCCGGTAACCATGAGGCTGATTGTGATAATGGTGGTACCAAGGACAAGGAACATGATATAAGTTATACCAATTCTATATGTATGCCGGGACAAACCAACTTCACTGGTTTCAAAAACCATTTCCGTATGCCAGGCGACGTTAGTGATGGACAAGGTAACTTCTGGTTTTCCTTCAACTATGGTCAAGTTCATTTTGTTCAATTCAATACTGAAACTGACTTTGGTAATGACTTAAAGGGACCCGAGGATGCTGCCCCCAATGGACGCCAAGGAATGTACAATAACCAACAGATTGATTGGCTAGAAAGAGACCTTGCGTCAGTTAACAGAACTGAAACTCCTTGGGTTATTGCTGCAGGTCACCGTCCTTGGTATGTAGCAGGGGAAGCTTGTGATGATTGTCAAACTGCCTTCGAAGATATACTTGTGAAGCACAATGTGGATCTTATTCTCAGTGGTCATGTACACAATTACGAAAGACAAGCACCTATTTCCAAAGGCAAAACTGATCCAAATGGTCTTAACAATCCTTCTGCCCCCTGGTATATCTTGAATGGTATTGCCGGTCACTACGATGGTCTTGACGATATCGAATACCCTCTTCCAGAGTACACAGAATTTGCTCAAGATTCTGCATATGGATGGTCTAGATTTACTGTTCACAACTGTACTCATTTAACTCATGAATTTGTAGCATCTGCCAACAACACTGTTTTGGATAAAGCTACTCTTTTTAAGGACCGTGTGTGCATTGAAAGTCCAACGCACGAAAACCCTTCTAAACCCACCAGAAACTCCACTTCTTCTGGGTATAATTACACTACTGTATACAACTTCACTTCCACTGCAACAGATAAAACTACAAAATTAGTCACTATTACGTCTTGTTCCGAAGATAAGTGTCAGGAAACTGTGGTATCTGCTACCCCTACTTTAGCCACTGAAACTGTTAGTGGCGTTGAAGCAGTATTTACTACCTTCTGTCCTGTGACACCTGCAGATGATTCAACTGTCTTAGCGAACACATTCTCTTCGCCAAACTCTTCAGTTGCACCTCTGGTTGAGACTATTATTGGAGAAAATGTTGCCGCAAAAGTTGCAACTGGAAGTATCATTGGTGTTGTTTTATTGGCATTGGCCGTTTAGTTTGTTTGTCGTATTAGTTTCGATCTATATTTGGAACATCATGAATTCTTCCTATCTTTCACTTGTATGGGCAAAGGAACCACCCAAATGCCATTATTAAATGATCACGTAAGCGCATAAAACTTTTTATTTTATTTTTTCATTGGTTTCGTGAATACTGATCATGATGATATAAATCCACGTCCATGGCTCCAAAACTCATAAGGTTGGTAATTTTTGGAAAATTGTAATCTATTCTTGCATATAAACCGTTATGTTATTGCAGCCAATGAACTTAGGAATTGTGGCGTATTGTTTCTTTATATTATATATAATTTATCTGTATTTCGCAATTAAAGCAGCTCGGCAAAGAAGAGGGCCATCGGTTTATATGTTATTGTCGATTTTTGGGATTAGCGGTGTGTTAGAACATACATGTGGAGTCATATTCGAGGTAGAAGCGTATAAGAGGTGGCAATGGCTAACTGCTTATACAATATTCAGTGTAGAGGGGCATTTTACGTTGATTTTAGCATACTTTTTTCTTTTTCTTCAATGTCAGGCCCGTCAATTTGGGAAGCCATGGATGCAAGATATCAAAGGGAAATCAAGAGAAGAGAAAAAGAACCAGACAACAAGGCTGAAGTTATTGAAGCTGTTTCCTGTGGTATTGACTATAGCAAATGTCCTAATTATCGTTGGAGAATGCAAGTTGGCAGGCATTAGCGATGAACTTGACGATAGTGAAAATTTGAAAATACCAGGACGATTTCGAACCGCTGGTCAGGTCGCTTTCTTCATGCAAACAATCGTACTGATATTGCTTACATATTATCTTTTTCTCAAAGAATACAATAGGAGTTTAACAATTTACATGCTACTTGCAACATCACCGTTCTTACTAATACGCAGTTTGTTTGGCCTTTTGCCCATATTCAATTCAAAGTTGAATTTCTTTGATTTTTCGAATTATAATTCTACTGGGTCATTGGAATTCATAATCAGTAAGTATTTCCTTGTCGCAGCCACCGAATTTATTATTGGCTCTATGTTAATTGCTAATCATTATCTCGAATCTCGACAAAGATCGACGGTAATGGTGTGAAATTGAGTACTCTAATTGTGCCTACGTTTTTATTTTCGCCGTCAATTTAGACTTCTGAGAGATACTACAAATTCTATACGAAAAATGAATTATATCACTACATATGCAAATTTAATAAATAGCCGTTAGTTTTCTCTTTCTATATCTCTCCTGAAATGTAATAACATATATTAGGTATTATAAAATGGTTGTATATCTTGGTTCAATATATTAAATTTTGGGAATCCTATACGAATTAGCAAGCGTTTTTGGATAAGATCTTCCAGTTACGTTGGGATTTCCGTACTGAGATAAGTGATTTTCAAGCCATATACGATAACTTAGGATCCAAGAAAAGGAAATTCATTGGATTGAAGGATCGGATGAAAGATTCATCGCTTACAATTGGCGAGAAACCTGAGCTTATGTTAGAATGGTTTGGCAAATAATTGAGATGAATATAAAATATCTCTTATAATATTATTTAGTAAGGAAAAAAAAATTCAGGTGTAAGTGAAATACTCCAGATGTAATATGTACAGGTGATTTTAAAAATAGTTAATACTAGAGGAAGCGAAAGTGCGGGTGAGGTTCGCATGCAACATACCTCGAACAAAAGTCGCGTTCGTTAATATGCAATAAACGTCTATTTCTTTTGAGTATCCGGGGTATTCTAATGATAGGTAGACTCAAACGAATAATAGAGAGTGTTTTCTTACAAAATTTAGATTGTCTCAAATATAGTATCTATCATGTGAATTGAAATGCGTGAAAACTTCTTACAACAACTGATTGAGGGGGGGGGACAATTGAGAGTCGGAGTTTGCGATATGCACATTACGGCGATAATTTTTTAAAGGAAAGCACACATGAAAAAATAACTTCATATATATTATGGCTATTTTCCTCGATTTCGAACCGATTTTCTAAGAGTAATGTAAGTAAGAATAAAATTTATACATTATGGAGAAACATGAACAAAAATATGCGTTGATCACAGGTGCATCCTCTGGAATCGGATACCAATTGGCTATAGAGTTCTCCAAGCGAGGATATAAAGTTTTCGGATGTGCGCCATCAACAGAAATTAAGAACATGGAACCATTAACTGAAAAGTACGGTGTTGTAGCATTTGCATGTGATATAACCAAAGTCGATGATGTCAAAATGGCAGCTAAACTTATTAAAGAGCAAACGGGAGGAAGATTACACATATTGTACAACAATGCTGGAATTGCTAAAGGAGGTCCAGCAATAGAAGCCCCCGAAAAAGATTTGGAAAAGATATTTCAGGTCAATGTTTTCGGACACATATACATGACCAAGTATATGATAGACTTCGTCATTGCAACGAAAGGGAAGATTGTTTTTACCAGTTCAGTCGCTGCCAGAGTTCCACTTGGATGGATCAGTCTATATTGTTCAACTAAGGCAGCAATTGACCAGTATGCGATGGTTTTGAGGGCAGAAATGAAACCCTTTGATGTGACTGTGCATAGTGTCATTACTGGTGGTGTAAGGACTTCAATCGGAGACTCTGACGAGGCTAATGAGAATATAACCAACCTTTTCGATTCCCAGTCACATTATAATGTTGATGGTGCTGAGGAAACAATGAGATGCCTGAAAGATATGGCCCAAGATCCTAGGATTTCAATTTCACCTGATTCCTATGCTAAACAGGTAGTTCACAAATTATTGAGTAAGAGAGATGTCGGATTCAACATTTACAGGGGTGGTAAATCTTACACGTTACATTTGGTTTCGAGATTTGCACCTTTATGGTTAGTCGAATGGGCAATGGCATTCCATTTTAAACAATTAAAGGTCTGGAAAAATTTGAGATTACGACAATCCAAAAAGAATCAATAAGGCTTACTCTATCGAAAATTCAAATACAATTAAATAGAAGTTCGCAAATCGTATCGTATCTACGAAGTAATGTAGCTTCTAAAGGGATACGAAGCATATATTATATATTAAAAATTGAAAAAGAATGCAAAATACTCATAAAATTGGCCTGAGTGTGACATAATTCACTAAAAGTATCTCGCAAACCATTCTAACATAACCTTAGGATCCTTTGAAAAGTAATTGTATCCCTGGAATCTTTCATCTGTATCCTCAATCCAGAAGAGTTCCTTTTCCTTACTTCCCAAATTATCGTAGATTGATTGAACATCAGATTCTCTAGTACGGAAATCTCTACGAACCTGTACTACCTTAGTTGGAAGTGTGACCGATTTTGCATGCTTTAAAGGAGAAAGCTCGTCAAGATGGAAACCAGTCTTATTGTAATACGATTCATCGAAATAGTCTGTGCCCTTTTTCACATCCAATTTCAAGTTTTCAACAGCCTTTTCAACGAATACCTTTAAAGAAATTGGCTGAAGAGCTAAAAGGGCTTTGATATCTTTAAAGTATTCGGGATGTTTGTCCATTGCTATTATAGTTGAATTGCAACCTAAGCAAATACTCATCATAGCCTTCCCCATATCCTTGGTGTCTGCTCTCGAGTTAACGTATTTCAAAGACCCAATAACATCACGATATTCCAAGAGACCGATACCAACGGTTCCACCATTGGCTTGACTACTAAGTCCATGATTACGGATGTCATACGTTAAGATATTATATCCTGCGTCGTGAAGTGCCTTATAATAAGGAAGAAAGTTAACTTCGAAACCACCAAAGCCATCAAGACCCTCCAAATGACCAGCATAACCGTAACGATTTCCTGGCAAGAAATGGTTACATATGACTAATTTATTAGATTCAGCAGGAATAAACCACCCCTCAAGAGGAACACCATCCATCGAAGGAAAGAATACCTCCTCATAAGTCAAGCCTACTTCATGGGGTCGCCTGAGAACTGGGGTCCTCGAATGATCGAAGAATTCTACCAAACCATTAATTATTTCTTTAGAAGATTCATCCCAGGTAGACATTTTTAGTTTTCCTGTTAATATTTATTTATTGTAATATACTTCCGAAATTCGATAAACTTACCAGCTAATATTGGCATATTTATATATTTTGCAAGTCTTAGAGAATTAGTAGCTATAACTTCGGAATTATCGGAATTAACAATTCAAAAACAATATCTCGGAAATAGAGGAATTAGCAATCACAATATAACAGTTCGGAAAACTCGAAATAGGAAATAGCGAAATGAAAGATTAAATGTTGACTTGAATTAGCATTAGCTATACATGTCATTTTAATCTTGAGGGCATAAATGAACGAGCATTATTAGAAGACAAATCCATTTCTTAATAGTACTACACTGACTTTATGAATATTAACACGAGGTTACCGTGCCTCAAGTGCAAACATAATACCTAAGATCACAGTTAAGCAAATAAATTCCTACATTTATTAGTTAAACCACAGTTGTATTCTACAAATTTGTCTTATATGGTGTTCTAATCAAGTGTCCAGAGTTAAGAAAAGTCCATAAGCCAAGGTTTATCTCATAATATGCCTTATTTCGCAGTGTTATATTGACAGCTATATCGCCTGGTGATATCCCTTTATACATCTCAAAACATTTGAATACTTACTTCTTGGTATATTCCGAAGAGAAATCATGCGGCTAGGGAGTGATTCAGATCGACATAAATAAAATAGTTCTGCTAAAAATCGTGCTGACCTTATTCTATCCTAAATTTTGCCCTGCTAAAAACCATAAATGAACTATATTCAAAGCTTCCTATCGATTTTTAATTGGCTGAAAACGAAGATAACTGGAAGGAATGAGAACTAACGAAAATGCCCTGTATCAGGTTGTGGTTCCAATAAAGCTTCAGAGGTGTTTCAGCTTGAGAACGGGTTGGTAGTAAATGATTAGGGGGAGATAATACGAGCTAATGGGGCGACGAATGCAAAATATATTGGATGTGGTCTGGTGCTGGGAAATAGTAATTGGTAAGTGGGAATATGCAAGTAGAAACGCGGGGAGCGATAAGAGTGCTGCAAATTGCCAAAATGCAGTTTCGAGTGCGAAGTCGAATATGCAAAAATTCGATTGCAAAAGGTAAATGATAGATTAAATGAAGAGCGAATGGAGCTCCTCTATTCTTCATATTATGACATTGATTTTAAAGGGTTTGATTTGTTAATGAAGAGATAATCGCGAAATATTTTGGATATGCTATCTACAGAAAAAAGGCAAAGCATAAAATAAATAAAGTAAATAAACTATATAATTGCTTAATTAATTTCCAAGATTGTTTCAAATTTATGAAAGATGGCCAGTAAATACTAATAAATTAGTGTACCAAAAGTATTCAATACCAAACTATTAAGCCTATGCATTTGCTTAATTGATGAGCAAATTTCTTTTTCCTTAGTTAGACTGTGCCCCTGCTTCAACAACAAGCAAGCGGCCCCAATATGATAGTAAAGTTTCTCTAATCAAACTATGTCTCTTACATATTGTAGAAGAGAATTCTGCATTTGATATAGAATTTTATATTCAAGGCGCCTTCTGAAATCAGCCCAGTTATGAGCTTGAATCAAAATAATCAAGAAAAACCCTTCAATGATCATGGTAGGTGTATTTGCAATTAATTGACCAGTTGTACTCCACTTCATCGCACTAGAAGCAGCAATTAACCCCAAAATAGTAAATAGCGAAATTAAAACGCTATTCTTCGAGGAAGAGAGTTTATTGATCCATTTTGAGATTCGAAAATTCAAAGAACTGGTATTCCAAGTATAAATTGAAGCCAGTGACGGAGGAACATATGGCAAATCTAAATAATGCACTAGAGATTGGTATTCTTCAAGTAAAATCTGATAATTATCTTCCTCATTATTCGTGATTCTATAGTACACTTCTCTCAATACAAAACCATCAAAAAATCCTACTAATCCAGTATATGTCCCAATAATTAACCACCAATCTGAGTTCCAATACATTAAATTACCAACGGCAACCCAAGCAGCAAATACAATAACAGTGATGGCAACTCCAATTCCAGTTCCAATTACATCTGCGTAATAATCTATACATATCTGTGTTCTGTCACGTTTCTCTCTCTCAGAAGTTACTTTAATATTTTCTTGTTCGTCATTAGCATTTGCAACTCTTAAAAGCTCTTCTATATTTCCTTCAATATCGGAAGTAAGTCCCATACATCTCTCAATAAAACGTTCATGACGGGTTCTAATATTCTGCAAGAATACTGAAGTAATTAGAATCTCCACAGCCACAGCTGTGTTAATATATAGTTGCCAGTTATTACTCCACTTGGCATATTTGGGATTGCTTCCCTCAGTCATGCCAGTATATGGAGCTGAATTACCCGCGTTCAAGGTTAACGAACCACAAGCAAGCCATATAAAAACCCCAATCCAATATATTATTACAAAGGGTAATGATCCTATAGTTTTCGAAATAAAATTTGAAACAATTTCAAATAAATTCTCCAGCGGCAAATCGACCCCATCATGATATCTTGTAGAATCCTCTTTGAAAGCTTCATATTCTTTGTCATCCTCAAGTTTCTCTTGCCTTGCATTATCTAAATTAAGAGAATCCTTTCTTATCCGAGGCTTTTTTTTTATTTTATCCAATAACCGCCGATATGTAGCTACTCTAGATCTTGATTCTGCACAAAAACGTAAATGAGATTCTGTTTCTAATAATTGTTGTCTCATCAAAAGTGTATCCCAAATGTAACACTGTATGGACTGACCATCTTGCATGGCAACCTGCCAGTTTTGCGGTGCTTTGTATAATATTCCAATAATTATCCAAACAATCAAAATTGCAATTAAGGAGAAGAATATAAACTGAGTTCCAGAAAAATATATTAATGCATTCAAAGCTCTCAGTACAACTGTTTCGGCATTCCCGGAATAGAGATTTGGTGAAGAATAGTTGTCTTGGTGTTGTTCCGCAAGACAACTCATTCTGACTTCAGGCTTTCTGGAAATTGGAGGTCTTTTACCAAATGTTTTTAGTGAAGAAAAGAAATACATTGCACTCTTATGTTCTAAAAATATATAATAGTATTGAATTGAAGACCATGTACCATTTATATAAAATTAAGATATTTAGCACGACATGCGCATCAGTTTATCTGATCCGATCAGCATATTTCATTGGGCGACGGAAAAAAAAGGCTGCGCAAATAACTGTAGAGCTGAGCATGCTTCCGTTTCGGTTTTGCTTTTTGATATACAATCCTATAGTTAAATCCGGTTTTATTGAACGAGTATTTAATTTATTAAAACAGAATCAAAATGCTCTTTCCATTCTGCATATAAGTTGACATATTTTTTAATTGACAGGTATATACGGGTGATAGGTTTCAGTGATTGTCCGAGGAGGCGATGTAGGTTGTCTATTGCTGGCAGTGCTGTTTATATAGAGTATATATTAAAGGAAGAAATTGTGGATAGTGTGATATTTAACCCAAAATTGTCTCTCAAAATAAAGAAAATCAAAAAATTTGCCTTATCAAACCCGACTATCATGGTGCTAGCCCATGATCTTGAAACTCCTAGTAGAATTAAAATTAGACTTTATTTAGCATGGATTCCTAGATTCTTTAAGCATTCCAATTGAAATATTTTCATCGTAGCAAAGTACATGGATCTTGTAAGGATATTATACATTTTTATTACGCTTGAATTTTGAAACCTTCAAATAAAAAAAAAATTGTCGATGTGTTCAATTCAACAGTTTATTTATCGCTACATTGTTAAAGCTATCAAAAATTTAAAATTTGTTTATTCTGAGAAAATACATAAGTGAGTGTGAAGAAATCGGTTAAAAACAAACCTTGGGAAAAACAAAATATAATTTCGCATAATTAGCCTAGACCGGCAAAGCCGTTATATTATTTTAGTCAAACCTTTCCAGATAAATGTTAACTAAAGTTGTTTCAATTAGAGGCCAAGCAAGGCACGTTTCACAATTGGTGGGATATAAGTAGCTCTCTTCACGTTACCGTGGCCACTGTCATCACCATTCCAGGAACCGCTGTTTTCGTTACCATTGTTTTCACCATTACCACTACTGCTGAACCAGTTATGGTTACCATCAATATCACCATTGGCATGTCCTGAATTTCCGTTACCGTTTCCAGAACCATTGTCATCAGCTCTCTTCACGTTACCGTGGCCACTGTCGTTACCATTCCAGGAACCGTCATTTTCGTTACCGTTATTGGCACCGTTACCACTGCTGCTGAACCAGTTACGGTTACCGTCAGCATTACCGTTGGCATGTCCAGCATTTCCGTTACCGTTTCCAGAACCATTGTCATCAGCTCTCTTCACGTTACCGTGGCCACTGTCGTTACCGTTCCAGGAACCGCTGTTTTGGTTACCATTGTTTTCACCATTACCGCTACTGCTGAACCAATTATGGTTACCATCAGCATTACCGTTGGCATGTCCTGGATTTGCGTTACCGTTTCCAGAACCATTGTCATCAGCTCTCTTCACGTTACCGTGGCCACTGTCGTTACCATTCCAGGAACCGTCATTTTCGTTACCGTTATTGGCACCGTTACCACTGCTGCTGAACCAGTTACGGTTACCATCAGCATTACCGTTGGCATGTCCAGCATTTCCGTTACCGTTTCCAGAACCATTGTCATCAGCTCTCTTAACGTTACCGTGGCCACTGTCGTTACCGTTCCAGG
>JAJMIL010000012.1:0-69861 GCA_030583545.1 Debaryomyces maramus | reverse complement strand
ATGGTTAGGATTATAAGTAGCATTTAGATATCAATATATATCTAGTAAGTTAAATATACTAATCAGGTTATTGTTCAGTCTATAAGATAGCCAAACTCTCACAGAACTTAAAAAGTTGCCGGTCTGTTAGTAGCACCAAATCAATCTAACATCTTATATAAACCCTGGCATGTTCCTACCGGTTTTCTGAAGCATCAATTGTTGGTCCATAATAACGGAAAATTGTGAATGCAAGATATCAATTTTGCTAATGCTAAGGCTAGGTTATATGCATCTATCGGATATTTCTCAAATCCCAACTCCTCGGTTGATTTTTTCAATGCTGCACTTTCACATCCCAAGGTTTTCGGCCCCGCATTTTTGTTCCTCATAAATTGTATGAAAAATCCCACCCGTTTGATTTTTCATTTGGAAAAGAATAATAAAATTATAACAAAATGGCATCATTAGATTCATCTTTCGTTAAAGACTGTTCGTGGAAACCAGACCTTTTCAAGGGTAAGGTTGTTTTTGTCACCGGGGGCGCCGGTACTATCTGTAGGGTTCAAACCGAGGCAATGGTTTTGTTAGGTGCTAATGCTGCAATTATCGGTAGAAACAATGAAAAGACCCAGAAGGCAGCCAAGGAAATAGAAGCTTTAAGACCAGGTGCAAAGGTTCTTGGAGTTGGTAACATTGATGTTAGAAACGTCCAGGACCTTGTTGGAGCTGCTAAGCAAACAGTAGACCAATTGGGCAGAATTGATTTCGTCATTGCCGGAGCCGCCGGTAACTTCTTATCAGACTTCAACCACTTATCGTCAAATGCTTTCAAATCCGTTGTGTCTATTGACTTGTTAGGGTCCTTCAACACCGTCAAGGCATGTTTTGACGAATTGAGAAAGAACAAAGGTGCTATCTTGTTCGTGAGTGCCACCTTACATTACTACGGTGTACCATTCCAAGCACATGTTGGTGCCGCAAAGGCTGGTGTCGATGCATTATCCAATGCTTTATCCGTCGAATTGGGTCCAATTGGTATCCGTTCTAACTGTCTTGCCCCTGGTCCAATCGAAGGTACTGAGGGTATGGCTAGATTAACCCCTCCTGGGTCTGGTCCTATGGAAAAGAGACTTCCGTTGCAAAGATTAGGTACTACTAGAGATATTGCTGAAGCTACAGTTTACTTATTTTCTCCTGCTGCAAGTTATGTTTCCGGTACTGTTCAAGTTGTCGATGGTGCAGCTTGGCATGTTGGTACCTTTATGGGTGACTTGTATCCAAGCGTTGTTCAACAACAGAATAATGACCCTGATTCAAAGTTATGATTTACTCAATTTCCTATGTATATGTTTTATTTAGGTAGTCCATGATAAGATTTAAATTACGAGTTTGAAGTATAATTTCACCGCGCGCACACTTTTAAACGAACAACCTGTTATTTGTTGATTAATATTAGTTCTCTTACATACAATAGAGCATCGTTCAAAAGATTAGAAATGTTCCCCGGATCTGGAAGAAATACATATAAGCAGAGTGCCCCACAGGGGCAACCGCCACCTGGGTATCAATATGGCCCACCTCAAGGAGGCCCACCACAACAAGGCCCACCACAAGGATATCAATACGGACCACCACAAGGAGGCCCACCACAAGGATATGGACCACCACAAGGATACGGACCACCACAGGGATATCAATACGGCCCACCACAAGGAGGCCCACCACAAGGAGGCCCACCACAAGGACCACCTAGAGGACAAAGTCCAGGGTTTGGAAGACCTCAATCTGTCGGACCACCACCACCTACAGCACCACAGACATTCGGACAAAATACAGGAATGACGTATCAATATTCCAATTGTACTGGTAAAAAGAAGGCATTATTGATTGGTATTAACTACACTGGTTCTAAAAACCAATTGCGTGGGTGTATCAATGATGTCAAGAATATGAGTAGTTTTTTAAATCAGCACTTTGGGTATTCGTATGACGATATGGTGATTTTGACGGACGACCAACGTGAAAGAGCTCGTATTCCAACTAGAGACAATATTCTTAGAGCAATGGAATGGCTTGTTGCCAATGCTAGACCTAACGATTCGTTAGTTTTCCATTATTCCGGTCACGGTGGTGTTACTAAAGATCTTCTGGGGGACGAAGAAAGTGGTATGGATGATTGTATTTATCCACTCGATTTTGAAATGTGCGGTAATATAATTGATGATATTATGCATGACATTATGGTTAGACGTTTGCCACCTGGATGTAGATTGACTGCGTTGTATGATTCATGTCATTCTGGTACCGCGTTGGATCTTCCATTCGTCTATTCTACAAAGGGGATCGTGAAGGAACCTAATTTATGGAAAGATGCCGGTACTGGTGCTTTCGATGCTTTCCTTTCTTACGAAAGAGGTAATATCGGTGGTGCGATCTCATCCATAAGTGGTCTTGTTAAGAAGGTGGCTAACCTGGGTAGTTCCAACAGACAAGAAGTTATTAACATGAATGCGTCACCGGCTGATATTATTTCCATCTCTGGATGTAAGGATGACCAAACAAGTGCGGACGCTGTAGAGGGTGGGTTAAGTACAGGTGCTATGAGTTGGTCTTTCATCAAAACTTTGACTGAGATGCCTAATCAGTCATACTTGTCGTTGTTAAATAATATGAGAGCTTTGTTAAGAACTAAGTACTCTCAAAAACCACAATTGAGTTGTTCCCATCCACAAGACATGAACTTACAATTTGTAATGTAAAAATGTGAATTTAGGATATAAAGAGCTATAAATATATGATTGTAAACTAGTAGAATGTGAAATCGTGTAAATTACAAAATAAAAATAGTAGTACCTCAAAAGTACTTTATTTTTAGTCTTATAGGCTTATAAGTGAAGAAGTTTACCAAAGCCATTGAAATGTCGGATAAGTTTGGAAGAATCAAGTCTACTAGGTGGGTGAAGGCATCTGTGCCCTCTTATGGAGATGAATGGGGGGATGAATACGATGATTACGGTTCAGAATCTGAATCAGAACGGTCAGACACGCAAATCACAGATATGCATAACGACAGAGACAAAGCACAAGATAATATTGATACTTCTGATCAAAAGGATCATTTAGAAAGAACAACTCTGGATAAAAAAGATACGAAGGTACGAGAACCCAATTTAATATTATCTATAGATAAACTCCGGGCAAGACAATACAACTCGGATGTTTCTTCAAGTGAGGATGAAGGGGCTCCCGAAATCATGGAAGAAGCGGATAACCTGTTCCAAAATGATCATATTGAAGGAAATGAAGGTAAAGGTCTTGAATTTGATCTGACAAAACTTGTGCATGGAGAAGGCTCGAAAGAGGATGAACATGAAAAGTTGTTAGATAAACCGATAAAGCAGACTATAACTACTGGAAGTAAAACTTCAGATTTACTTCCTCCAACGCCTACATTTAATGCAGATAATAATTCAGCCTCCGAGACTCCTATATCTGATAGAAGTTATCAATCTGACGCGGATTCTATTCAATATGAACCAACTGACTTGAACGTGAGAGGAATAAATACACCACAAAATGAGCCAGAAATAACTAAACCTATCGAAACAATTGATCCAAAGCAGTTGAATGAGAAAGACAATGAAGAAATGCAAACTCAGGAGCAGCACGCGACGGATCCTAAAGAGGAATCGGATAAAAGTAGAAGAAGCTCAGCGGCGAAAGCACCGGCGCCATTAGTTTTATCTATTGACAATAAAAGATTTGATAAGGATTTTGCTGCAAGTGATGATGACGATGACGATGACTGGGGTTATAATAGTCAGAGGGATAGCGATGATGAGATTCCCAAGAATAAGGATCAAAATCAGGGGTCAAGAGGACTTAACAAAGGATATTCAAATGAGCATGATGATCAAACTGATCTCAACACTGAAACTGAAGTATCCAGCGGTAGGAAACCAAATAAAACTGATGCTTTGGACAGTTTAATATATGATTTGCAGAATGTTTCACATACTGATAATATGAGAGATAAACCTGTTAAGAACTCGCAAGATACGGATGAGAATAAGAGTTTCAACTTTGGTGAAAGTGGTCTATTACCTAATATGGATTCATTACAGAATATTTCATTACCTGATTTTGAGAATAATTCGTTTAGCCAATATGATCAAGTGAATGAAAGAGGATTAAATTTAAACAATGTCTTGGACGAAGAAGAATATGATTCGCATCCACCAACACCAATTGAACCATTATCAGTAGCAGACAATGAGAAAGGACATGAAAGTTTTATGAGTGGTTTAAGTGGCCATAGACGCTCAATCAGAAAGCCGCCACCAAACGCAACCCAAAAATCTACTAACAGGGACGGATTAATGTCAGTAGACTATTCTAATATCGCAGAGGCTGTTAGTGGATACATGAATGATGATTCTAGTACTAAGAATTTAGATGCAATCTCGGAAGATACACATCAACAAGGAATCGAGAGCAATGATTCTGAAAACAAGCCTAGTGATGCTGAATTAAAAAGAACAGTATCTTCAGGATCATTATCTACGGGAAATTTTTCTTTTGACACAAATTCTGTTTCCAATAAAGATCAAAAAGGGCCGGAAACATATTCTGAAAAGGACGACGTTTCAAGAAGAGATTCAACATTAAGTACGAATACATTTAGTATGGGAGGTTGGAAACCGAATACTAACAACTATCGTGATCAATTTATTAATGATAATGACAACGAATCTCACATAAACTTCAATCCCTATGCAATTGAGACTAACAATAACTATAATAAATTTACCAAGATGAGAACTGTCTCGGGTGCATCATATGATACGGTATCAAATTCAAGTTCAGTTTCTGTCCCTGAGACTATTGATGCTGCATTACCAAGTATTAATGAAGATCCTGACAACCACAACACATCCTTTAATGATAGTAGCGAGAATAGTCTTCAACCAGTTATGACAGAGAATACCACAGATTCAGTTTTAAAGGAACATCGTCACCACCCTCAGGTTTTCAAAGAAGAGAAGGTAACGCCATTAAGCTCAAATGATAACCTAGTTAAAGGCGCTGTTCCTGAATCCCAGAGATACTCCAGCCTTTTAGGTCAACTGAAGGACGTCTCCGATTCCAGTAGTAGCATTACGAGAAAAAGCTCAAATTCTTCCAGCGTAGGTGTCCATGATTCAGAGTCTACTACAGAGAAGAGGCTCATTAGCGGATCATCTGTTGGGTCCGGCAATACGACATTAAAGCTGACTACTAGAAATTTCACTCCGCAACCATACAACCTATACAACTGGAAAAGTATCATGGCAACGTCGCAGCCAATTGATCGAATTAGGTTGCTTAAGGAAGCTCTTGAAAAAGAATCTCAGTATGATTCTGGGTTACAAAATTGGTTGAACGAATCCTTGAGACTGTCTGAAAATTCGTCGAATATCCATATAGGTAAAATAGCATCTGAGGCTTATCAGAATGCAGCACATAATGACATTAGAAGACATGCGTCTATTAGAAGTAAAGTTTCAATTGTTAGAGATAAGGTGGAAACATCGGGCTTACAAGCTTCGAGTTTAGGTAAAAGGTTTTTTAACCGTGGTAAAAAATTAATGAAATCTTCTGGTACCAATGAATAAATAATAAGTTTATAATTTTTTGAATACAATTTTTTTTTAAAGGTGCGATCACATGCGTCTGATAAGATACCATAAAATTGCGATGGTTAGAATGAGTATATTTTAATAAGACTACTTGTATTTCATAAGAATAGTTATTCGTATAATAGGAAATGGAAATAGAGGTATAAGATAGCATGAAGTCGTTTATTCTCGCGATAGTAGCATCTGTTATTAATAATACACCTTTGTTTATATGGGCTATTGTCGATTTTATACTAGATATTTGCTTTTTCTGGGTTAAGAAATTGTACCACTTTTATAACAGAAAGGATCCATTTAAAGAATATTTGAAGCAGTTGAAGAATGTTCAAAGTTACAGCGAGTGGAAGAGAATTGCTGCAGAGATTGATAAGTTAACTAATATGGACTTGTGGAGACAGAATTTTATGTCCAAACATTATGATTATATTTTAATTGATGATAGACTAAAATTGCTTAGAGAAGCAAGATTGAACCAAGATTCACAGTTGATTATTTCATTATTTAGGTCGGGCCTAATCCGAAATTTTGGAGGAATATCCCAAAAGAGGCTTTATATTAAATCATATTTAGGTACCAAATTTAAAATAGAGGAGTATATTAAAGAAGTTTTAAGCTGTCTAAATTATCTTAATGAGTCTATTAATTCCCCATCTGAGAGGGATAATGATGAATTTATTATGAACAGCAAACAGCTTAAGTTGGATTTTTTCCACGATGCAAGACAATCTTTTGGATGTACGGCCTTGTTACTTCAAGGTGGTTCATTATTTGGTCTTTGTCATCTTGGAGTTGTTAGAGCATTATATTTCAAAGGGTTATTACCTAGAATCATTGGAGGTAGTGCAGTTGGAGCTGCAGTAGCTTCATTAGTTTGTACCTTGACAGACCAAGAGTTAATTCCTATTTTGATATCTATTGCAGATGTCATTGCAGATATTGACAGGTTGAATCATGATGTTGACGAAAGATATGGGAATGTTATTGAAAATGTTGTGAAAAAAGGCTATTCCCAGGACATCTTGATTTTTTTGAAGTTTGTCCGTGATACTATTGGAGACTTGACATTTGAAGAAGCATACTTGAAAACTGAGAAGGTATTAAACATTGTTGTGCACCCAACTCATCAATCGGTTCCTTCTTTGCTTAATTATATCACTGCACCAAATGTAATTATTTGGACCGCAATCTATGCATCTATTGGAACAGGGGTTCTTTCAGATAATGTTCAACTTTATGTGAAGGATTTTAATAATAATATTGTTCCTAAGGAGCCAGACTATGATGTGGTATATTTGAAGCCACAGGATGTAAGTTACCTGCAACTGTATTTCCGGACTTCAAATAGAAAGAAGGACGACCATCCAAGTAATAATAGTCATGGTAAGGATACAAATGGTGAAAGTAAAAAAACGCAATCCACTAGCTCTTCTAGAAACTACAACTTAAAGGACAGTTCTCCGTATACAAGATTGACGGAGCTATTTAATGTTAATCATTTTATAATTAGCTTGGCTCGTCCTTATCTATCACCCTTGATAAGTAATGATTTAAAGCATTACCATACTTCATACGGTAAAGTCCGCTATAATTCAGATATAAAAGATAAGTCTGATAATAAATCACAATTTAGCAAAAATATTATGGAAGGAGCAGTGAGCAAACCCATTTTTGATAAGAATAAGACTTCAATTAATGACATTGAAAAATATGCAAAAGATACAAGTTATAACTATGTCAAATTAATAAAAAATTTAGTGGGCATGGAAATTCAGCATAGACTAGAAGTAATGAATAAATTAGGTCTCTTATCAGATTTGATTAAGAGACTTTGCATAGACGAGAAACCTTCTACTCCTCAATCATTAACAAGCATACGTGAAATTGCGATTGTTCCAGAACTACGGTACCTTGTGAAAGACTTCGGAAGAATTTTTGATGTTCACAAGACCATGGAAAATATTCCTTATTGGATTCTAGTAGGAGAAAGATCTGTTTGGCCATTATTCCCACTATTATGGACTAGATGTTCTATTGAATTTGCATTGGATGATTTATATAATATACATAGAAAAAAAGAGTAGTTCATATCAATAAATTATCGGAAGAACAATTTGATATTGGATTCTTTATTTACATAATAAATGTACTCTCTTTCGATAATTTCCAAGTGATTAATATTATCATAAGGGACTGTCCCTTTTGATATCGTTAAACACCCGGTTATATCATCAGCTCTCCCAGTAGGAAGAGGCTGCAAATTAAGATTTAGTTGTGATCTGTGATATAATTTCAGCAAGAAATCCGTATTCTTAAAAACAAAATCTTCTGACTCCGATGCAGATAAGTCAACAAATTGAGGATAGTCCTGGGGGGTTATTATGAATAATTGACAGCATATTTTGTTTATATTGAAGCAATACATTAGCAATTCATTGCTGGTTATATTCGTAGATGATAATAATACCTCTATCGATTCGATGAAGACAACTTTATTTTCACTAGAGGTGGCTTTTATTTCTTTTATAATATTATCAAACAACTTCGATACTTCTGGAGACACATTGTTAGGATTTGTGATTAGCTTTGTAAATAATTCGCTGAAGCAATCAATGAATTTAAAATTTGGCAATAGCGAAAGATCTAAACCATTCTTTTTGCAATTTTTAATGTAAAATGATTTTGGGTGGGCAAAGGATATAAAGAAAACTTCTGACCTGTTAGGAAACTTCTTAGAAAGATCATTGTTGACTAAACACGCGGTTCCGATTAATGAATTTTCGAGTAATGATGTCGTTAACCAAGTAGGTGATGTTCCTTGAATGTGTGAAATGATAGACAAGTGTGATGACGAAGATTTTAAAAGTTCATCAGATATTAAAGAATTATCATTAAAGAACACCAAGTCTTGCTGTTGTGAGGATGCCATAGCTTTACTGAACTAATATCGAAGTTTGAACAATTTATTCTGAAGAGCCATCATACAAAAAGTTAACATAATTACTGATCACATGACCATACCACTAACTATTTTTCAGGACAAGCTACTTATTATTTTTATATATGTATGTAACTAAAGAATATGTACAGTATGAAGTTTACTAATATACAAGTCATTAAAGGAAATCATATGTCTAACCCGGCGAAATCATTATCATTTTCATTGCCGAACATAACATCGAATTTCTTTAGTGCAATCTGGTATAAAAGTAACATGATGGAACTCTGTATCCCGGTCCATATAAATCTTGGGCCCACACCAGAAAATAAGCCAAAGATACCTTCATATTTATAGATGGAACTTAGAGCTTTTGCTGTAGATGATTTGTGTAATAGTCTGGATAGCGAACCCGATGATGCAGATTTTTCAGGCACTTCCGGATTGGACGAAGTTGCAGCAGCAGTCGTTGTTGTGGCAGTTTGGATTCTTGTCTTAATAACGTCCAACGGAGTGGTTAAAATCCCAGCCAAGCCACCAGCTGATGCACCCGTCAATAACTCGACAGGGACAGGCAAATCGTCTGATTTATTATAGTAAATTGCCAATTGCCGGAATTTTTCATAGAATGCAAATTGCAAAGCACTAAATGGTAAATCTCTAAACATTGTTTCTTTGTACCCAAACACAAATGTCGAGACTCCTTCTTTCTTTGAAATCGACGCTACGGCATTTGATAATCCTTTATAGTTATACCCGCACCCCTTGGTGTAAGGATTATTGTACCTTCCTTGTAGTTGAAGCCTAGTCTTAAGTACCTCGGATGGAACATAGAAGACACTCGAGGCCAAATCACCCAATACCCCCGCTATAAAATAGGATATGGTTTCGTTAAAATGGAAATCATTAATCAATCTTCTTTTCGTGAACTCGTACGTACCAAAAAAGGCCGCTGTTGAAGGAAAAGAACCGAGAATAGCTGGTGTATAGCCACCATAGAGCCCTCTAAACAAACCTTCTTCTTTTAAAATGGTCAAATATGCTGGAACCATATTTCTATACTTTAGGTTATACAGAAATCCCTGTTGTCTGGTCTTCACTGTGTCCAAGGAGTGCATGGCAGAGTCTCCAACAACTCCCCCAAAACCACCTGCCAACATACAATTAATAAGGGGAGATAAACCATCAGAAAATGATTCAGATTCTGGTGGAACATTGGTAGGTGCACCTGGAGGAAGGTGCTGCCATTGCTGATGTCCATCATGATGTGGATTAAAACTCAACGGTATTGTGGATGAGGTATATACCTGTGACATTATTCGACGGAAATCTATGAGAAAAAGTTCAAAAAATGCTGGTTCTATATGAATAAATAATCCCGAACTAATAATACCTCTATTTTCACAAGCTGGAATAAAAATCTATAGTATTTTACTTAAAAAAAAAGACGAATGAATTTTTCAATTTTTCAATATCTTCATAAAGTCCAATGTTTCCTGACTTTTTGCTTTAAAAATGGGTGAGTAACTTTTATATTTCCTTTCAATTTATAATACGTAAGTCTCGAACGAGACACTCTTATTTATTTTTAAGTAATGTTATGGAAAACAGCTAGACTTCCATATAATTTGATATTTTTGCTCGCTACATAATTTGATGAATTGAATTTGAAAATTATATACAGGTCTTCAATATTTGCATAACCGAATTTATAAAGATTATTTTAGTAGCAAGGTATTATGCTAACGAGTTACCGATACAATCGAGATGAGATATGATACGACTGGTATTTTTGAGACAAAGACCTCTGAACAAATGTACTCTTCGTCATGGAAGAAGGTTTTACAAGGTATTAGCACTTGAATCATCGTGTGATGATGCATGTGTTGCACTTCTAGAGAAACAGGCGAATCAGCCTGCTAAATTGATAGATCAATACAAGGAAACATTGAATTCAAGTAAATCAGGTGGAATAGTACCCACAGATGCACATGAATTTCACCAATATTCTATTGCCAATTTAGTAACCAAGTTTTGCGCTAAACACCAGTTGGGACCACATTCTCCGCCAGCTCTAATATGTTGCACTAGAGGGCCAGGAATGGTGGGCTCCTTAAGTGCTGGGTTACAGTTAGCAAAGGGTCTTTCAATAGCATGGGGAGTCCCATTAATAGGTGTCCATCATATGCTAGGCCATATATTGATTGCAAACTTGCCAAAGAGCCAACAGCCAGATTTAAGAGCTCCAAAATATCCATATTTAAGTCTTCTCTGTAGTGGAGGGCATACAATGCTTGTCCTTCTGAAATCCCTTACACAACATGAGATAATAATTGACACCGCTGATATTGCAGCTGGTGATTCCCTTGATAAATGTGCTCGAGAACTAGGCATGGTAGGAAATATGCTAGGACAAGAATTAGAACAATTTGTTCATACCATTCCGTCAGAAATGATACAGAAATTCAAAGCAATAGATACAAGATCTAGAAAAAATGAATTCAATTTTCAACTAACTCTTCCTTTAAGAAGCCCAAAACATTCAAAGGTTCCTACAAATATAGAGTTTTCGTTTGCATCGTTTTTGAGCACCATTCAAGGTTATAAGGCGAAGTATTTTGCAGGAAGGGAGTTGGATGATACTACCAAAAAATTTATTGCATTCAAAATCCAGGACATGCTATTTGATCATATCATTAATCGGATAAATATCGCAATAACTAAACATGGTGTAGACACCAAGGCATACGATAAAGCCGACAAGATGTTTAACGGTGTTCAAGACTTTATTTGTTCAGGGGGAGTTGCATCAAATAATATCCTAAGAGAAAAGATTTTCAAGGACTTAAAAACCAACAGTTTAAATGATCTGCTGGTACCTCACATCTGTTATCACTTTCCTGATATAGCTCTATGTACCGACAATGCAATTATGATTGGGGTCGCAGGAATTGAGATATTTGAAACATTAAATATTAGATCAGATTTGAATATTTTACCTATTAGAAAATGGCCAATGAATGATTTGTTATCAGTGGATGGGTGGATTAAAATGGATGAAAATGAAATTAATAGAATTCGTTATTAGTCTATAAATAAATATGTACATATACAATAATTATTATATTTCGTTAGCTTCATCATCCGATGAAAAAGTATCATCGGGTTCGGGTCTATGCCCCAAATATGATTCTGTTATATTGAAAGTATGTATTAAGCCAACCCAAGTCTTGTGATCGAATGTGGCAATATGGTGATTTGAATCTCCATTTGTGGGTCTCGATTGAGTAATTTCATACTCTTGTGGACTTACAGATTCAATAATAGGTATCCCTTCGTCATTTAGGTAGAGTTTCAACCTTCCATCTTTAATCAAAAAGCTGGTGAAGAAGAGGTTTTCAATAGATTGAGCAAACGATCTAGGATTAATAAAGAATTTGAAAAAGTTAACTCCACTGTTTTCTCTCTTTTGCATAAAAGTTTTGTATACAGATTTAACCATATGCGCTGTATTTTGTTCTTCGTTACCGGAAATATCACTTGCATTTACCAGCTGTGCTGTGGTCAGAGAACCGTTTTTAGTATCATCTACATTTCTGACTCTTCCAATCTGCCGCCTCCTTTCTGTCTCTAATGGTCCGTAAAGGGAATCTGAAACTATAGCTTTGCTGCTCACAGAATAATACAACGCACCTAACTTCAACCAATTATAAGAGTTAAATGTATCTTCCTTACTATTCGTATTATTTCCATCCTCTTCTGTATAATCATCTTCATCTATGCTACGTTCTTCAGGATTTAGATAACCCCTAAGACGAGATATGAAGTCCTTTTGATTTAATGATATTCCCATATCGTCGAACTTCAAATTCTTAGCATTTGTTGCTGCAAATTTCGATGTGTCCATAAATGCTTCTGCATCCTTTAGGTGAACCTTAGTATCACGGTTATGCTCCTTCTGTACAATGACATATATTTCCTGTAGCTCCTTCAAGTGGTCTAATACCAATGATGTAGCTTCACCTTTATGTGCTTCTGAATTTTCATTACGCATCTTGTTCTTAAGAAATTCATACTTATTCATTAGAGTATTCTTGCCTGTTTTTTGTACCTTTCTTACATTATTTTCATTACTATTATCAGTTTCATCAGAGCCTTCGTCAGAGCTTTCGTGAGAGCTTTCATGAGAGTTTTCGTCAGAATTTTCACTAGATTCTTCAGAACTCTCACTTTGGTTATTCGATGATCCCTTAGACTCTTCAGATATAATCCTTCGCTTTAAGTTCCCAATAGAGGTTGAAAAGGTATTGACTTCTTCCATCGCAGAAGGATGTATTATTAATTGACGTAACCTAGCCTAAAGTATTTGTTTTAAATCTAACTAATGGATTAATTTAAAGACTGATATCCGCGCGTCTTTAAAAAAGTTTGGTGTAAAAATAGCTGATTTATAATTACATCATTTATGGTATTACCTAGACATGACTGATAATGGTAAGAATAAAGACCAAGGAAAGCAGAAAATAAGAGAGCTAGATGTATCTGTAGTTAACAGAATAGCTGCTGGAGAAATCATTATACAACCGGCCAATGCATTGAAGGAACTATTGGAAAACTCAATTGATGCTAATTCGACAATGATAGATATACTAGTAAAAGATGGGGGACTCAAACTACTTCAAATTAGCGACAATGGAGATGGTATTGAAAAGGATGATATGAGTCTCTTGTGTGAACGATTTGCAACCTCCAAATTATCTAAGTTTGAAGATCTAGAGAGTATTGCAACTTATGGTTTTCGGGGAGAAGCCTTAGCTAGTATTTCACATATTGCGAGATTATCCGTAATTACAAAGACTCCACAATCACCGTTGGCATATAAAGCATTTTACTTAAATGGGAAATTGACAAATGCTAATTTTAAAGTGGATGGTAGGAATATGGAACCTAAACCCATTGCTGGAAGAGAAGGTACGCAGATAATAGTGGAAGATTTATTTTATAATGTTCCGTCAAGAATAAAGGCATTGAGATCCAAGAATGATGAATTTTCAAAAATCTTAGATGTGATAGGAAGATATGCTGTTCATTCAAAGGGGGTGGGGTTTAGCTGTAAAAAATTCGGTGAATCGTACCAGGTGCTAATTACACGCCCAGGAGTTTTATTGACAGAAAGAATACGAACAGTATTTGGGTCTGCAGTTGCTAATGATTTATTAAGCCTTGAAGTGGATGGAACAAAAAAGGAGGACTACGAAGATGAGACTTATAAGAATAAATATGGCTTGATTAAGGTATCAGGTGCTTTAACAAACTCAAACTATAACAATAAGAAGAAAATTCAACCTGTTTTCTTCATAAATAATAGACTAGTTTCATGCGATCCCTTGAAAAGGGCGATCAACTCGATATATCAATTCTTCTTACCAAAAGGTAACCTGCCATTTGT
Organism: Debaryomyces maramus; assembly: GCA_030583545.1. NCBI lineage: Eukaryota > Fungi > Ascomycota > Pichiomycetes > Serinales > Debaryomycetaceae > Debaryomyces > Debaryomyces maramus. The sequence continues at coordinate 55,817 of JAJMIL010000012.1, read as the reverse complement.
CTATTTGAGTTTGGAAATAGATCCTCAGAATGTTGACGTAAATGTTCATCCTACTAAAAGAGAGGTTAGATTCTTGAATGAGGAAGAAATCATAGAGGTGATAAGTGGGAAGATACATACTTTATTATCAAATATTGATTCTTCAAGGACATTCAAGGCGCAAAATACATTATCGATGAGAGGAGAACTCAAAAGACCGAACAACGAGTATCAAAATTTATCAGGAGATTCGCTGTATAGTCAACAATCGAGTCAACCTTCGAAAAAATACAGACAAGAAAATAAATTGGTCAGAGTTGATGCACAACAATCCAAACTCAACACGTTCTTATCAAACCAATCACAAAACAATTACCATGGTAAAGCAGCAAAAGGGCTCACAGAACCAAAATTACAACCTGATGAAACTGCTGAGAATGACGGAGCCGAAAATACTACTTTTTTAGATGTTGATTGTGAGAGCAAAACAAAATCTACTTTTGATGCTCCGTATCAATTCACCAATAAGAAAAGAGTTCAAGTAAATCTTGAAAGCATTTTAAGTTTGAGAAAAGAAGTCACAGACAATGTCAATAAGCCCTTAACCAATGTATTTACCAATTCCTCGTATGTTGGAATTGTTGATGAATCGAGAAGACTTTGTTGTTTCCAATTTGACGTGAAGTTGTTTATGTGTGATTACTCTTCCGTCCTTTGTGAATTTTTTTATCAAGTTGCGTTATCAGAGTTTTGTAATTATGGAGAATATGCCCTTTCTGAAATAATAACCATAGAGAAGCTTTTAGAACCATTGTATTCACTGCAAAGCGAGCAAGATCTAAAACCCAAAACTGAAATTATTCAACAGATAATGACGATGAAGGATATGTTTCAAGAATACTTTCAGATTAAATTAAATTATGATTCTGATAATATTCCTATATTAATTTCACTACCAATGTTACTTAAGAATGTTACCCCTTATTTGACTAAATTGCCTTACTTTATTTATAGGCTTGGTGCAAATATAGAGTATGAGGACGAGAAGAAGTGTTTGAAAGGTATTCTACGGGAAATTTCGTTGTTGTATGTACCTGACCCAATTTCTAGTGAGTTGTCACAGGATAATTTTTCGAATGCAACCGATGAAATTCTGGTACAGAATGATTACATTACACAGAGAAATGCCTCGAAGAGAAATGAGCTTGATCATACTCTAGAGAATGTTTTATTCCCAGTAATCAAGCAAAGATTTTTAGCTACTGACTGTATTATAGATAATGTCATTCAGGTTGCAGATTTGCCTGGCTTATACAAAGTGTTCGAAAGGTGCTAACAAAATACCCAAAACTATCATTATCACAATCAAACGACATTCGCGATAGCGACATTTTTGAAACTTGGGTACGAAAACACTTTGGAGTACCGTAGAAACAATAAATTAATCTTATACAAAAGGTCAATCATTGTATAGATTTCTTCAATAGTTTAAATATACACAAGAGAAATATACCATGTTAATTGAGGAATCTATAAATGACAAGTATATCGACAACCTTAATTTTGGTTGTTTTCCAAAACGGGAGTTTGAATCTCAAGAATCACAAGATTTTTTTCAACAATTAATTCATATGGATTACGAATTACAATGTTTAATTCAAGATGAATTTCAGAATTCTGACTTATCAGATATATATCCTGTTACCAGTGAGCATACCTCGACTCGTGGAAAGTTGGATAAGTTGATTGCGAATGCTATTTCTGTTGGAACTCTCTTCAACGAACAAAATCGAAGCTATGAGGAGAATTTATATTATGAAGTTACTAAGGCACATATGCATTATTTGAATTCTCAATTTGATGAAGTTTTACGTGCAAGCAGATCGATTAACATATCTGTACCACCTGATTTGTCGGGCTCGTCAAAAATACGTAACGACTTTATTCAATATTTAACTTGTCGTTATACCGTGTTACTAGGATTAAGTGATGAGAAAAGCACATACTCATTATGGTCAGATTATTTGTTGCACTTGTCTAAACCATTGTCAAAGTCAAATGTTGCGGCTAGAAATTGGCTTAATGTATTATATAAGAGAATGGCTTTGATGTTATCAGCTCATGGTACCAACATATTGTCATTTAGCAATATCAAGGGACAGAAATTTGCACAAAATGATTTAGTTTTAATTGGATTTGGTAGCTTTTTGCTTAGGGACGAAAACACTGGCCTTATCGATACGAAATTCATAACAGAGTTTTCCACGTATTTAAAGAAAGACGTTGAATCAATTATCAGCAATGAAACACGTTTCCCTGATGCCAGCACAGAAAATATCGAGTTAGACTATTTTGTCCTTAACTTATATGAATCTTTGGATTATGTTCCTACTAAGTACCAACTTTTGAGACCGCTGTTATCCAAGAAGTTTTTAATCAGTGGAACTCAAAAATCGTACCAAAGTCAAGTAATTTTAAGAAATTTAATTAAAACTTTAATTGATCTAGATGAATATGATGAAGCATTTGCAGCACTCAAGACATACATTAGTTATATCGAAGAGGATCAGGAACAACACAATGGTTATATAAATGACATATTATCCATTGTTGATATTTATTCAACCTGTATCTTTAGTTTCAATCCAATGAATTCGATGGTGCCTCAAACCAATAATATTGAAAAGTTTAAATATTCTTCCAGGGACCTCATTTTACAGTCACTTGATAAATTCGCTTGTGACTTAGAGAAGTACTTGTATGAGCTTTCCAAAACGTGTGACTTAAATTATGATGATGCACCAAATGATAAGCATATTTCATTTTTGTATCAAAAATATAATCCAAATGTGTTAGCAAATGATAACTCCAAATTCATTGAATTGATATCGAAAGCATGGTATTCTCTAGGGAACTATTATCATTATTTGTCTACTTATGAGTCTCCAACATATGAAAAGCTTGAAATTTATACAAGTAATGTTCTCACATACTATAAGAATAGTCTAATAATCAACTCCACTGGTAACATTACCTATTTATTCAATTATGCATTGACATTATCATACAATATTTTAATTAAGCCAGCTTTAAAATTATGTAAATTTATTTTAAAGAAATACCCAGAGTCTTTCAAAACATGGAATTTATTAGTGTTACTACTTACATCATATGAAAATCATAATACAAGCGAGAACAAAATTCAGAAACTGAAACATCAGTTCAATGTTTCCGTTGGTGGAAGTGCAAATGGTACGATGGATGGCAGTATGAGATCGAATGTCCAGGTTAGTAATTTGAAAGAACTGGAAAAAATAATCAATAATGCCTTGAATATCGCAGGAATTTACCTTGGTAAACATCGAAAGGCTAATTTACCAATATATAATGATATTAAACTCGATATTTTACAATTAAAATTAACGCAGTTGTCAGTTTGGGAATCAGCATATGGAACACAATATATATTGGAATATTTGTCCGAGGTATTCATATTGTTTAATGAATTATTTGAAATGGATATTGAAATGGATACTAGTAATGAAGGAGGCCAGTTGCGCACTAATAATGCTAAGTGGTCACATAGACCAAGTTTTATTGATCCGAATACGAATTTGAAGAGTGATATTGCGGAACAAGGCTCGCTACAAAAAGAAAAGGATGCGGTGAAGGACAGACTTAAAGTTATGTCTAAAGTGGGTAAACATAAAGATAAGCGTGAGGTTTCTAAGAATAGTAAATCAGCAAATAAATTAAATTTAGGGGAAAGAAGGATTCTTCAAGATATATGGCTATGGACTAGTAAAATCTATTTAAAGGGAGGTTTATTTGATGAAGCAGAACAATGCATTGTTGAAGCAGAAACTGTACATGAGCCTAATACCAAGACATTCACAAGCTTAGGCCTATTAACGTCAAAAGATAGAAAGTTCTTATCTTTGCAAGAATTTGAAAGGTCATTAGAAATTTTTAATGAACCAGAAAATCATCATAAGAAAAAGGAATTTGGAGAAACTTTATTAGGCTTGTGCAAGTTAATTATTCTTGATGATAAAATTGACAATTCACTTTTTATCTCAACGAAGGATTTAGACTCTGGGTTAATTAGATTAAAGAATTATCTTGAAAAGTATTCACAATGCTGGCCTTATGGATACAATAATCCTGAAGTATGGTGGTACTTGAGTTTAATCTATGAAAAGATTGACGATAAAATAATGCTAACTAAGAGTTTATGGAAATGTGTGGAATTGGAAGATTGTCGTCCTGTCAGAAACTTCGATTGTTGCAATGAAATCTACTATTAGAGATGCTGAATATCATTAGCATTAATTATTTAATTTTATATATAGGAATAAATTAGTTTTCGCGAGATTAGATATCTAAGGAAAAAAATTCATCAGAACAACTATTACTTAACAGTATCGAGACAATCATGACTGAAGTGTTACCTAGAAGTGTCGACTATTGTGGAGTTTGTACTTTCCCACCTGAATATTGTGAATTTGGCCTTTCATTTAAGAGATGTAAGGAGTGGTTACAAGAAAACCAACCGGAACTTTTTGAAAAGTTATACAGTGATGATGCATTGGCTAACGCCACCTCAACATTATCGGTAGAAAAGGAACAAAAAATATCTAAGGATTTGGAAAAGAAACAGGCCAAGGAAGAAGCTAAATTAGAAAGAGAATTGCAAAAGAAGTTATCTTCAAAAGTTACAATTAAGAGAATCGAAAGAAATAAGCGTAAACATGTAATTTCAATTTCTGGCTTAGAGGTTTTCAATATTGATATGAAGAAATTGTCTAAAACATTTGCTTCCAAGTTTGCCACCGGAGCATCTGTCACTAAGAATGCTGAAAAGAAAGAAGAGATTATTGTTCAAGGTGATGTAAGTGATGAAGCTAAGGAATACCTTGAAAACTTATTACAAGAAAAGGGTTTAGACGAAGTCAAAGTCGAACAAATAGATGAAAAGAAAAAGAAAAAACCAACTGTTTAAAGCTATATAAATATATCAGTCTAATCGTTGTATATATATTATTGAATTCATAAAGTGCATGTGTTTTGAAACATATTATTTAGGTTTTTGTAATGGTATTTGGCTTCTTTGTTAAGCTTTGCTTCCATCGAGCGTGCAGATAGTCTAACATCCTTTTAAAGTGTATCATTCAATTCTTCATTGGCAAATCCCGAAAAATTATATTACTTGATATCTAACTATTACTCAATGCTAAGTAGAGAGCTCAAATAAATATAAATTGTCTCGATTCCATGACATTGAGCTTTAGGATAGCATAAGATACAGTATTTTTTTATAACTACAAGACTAGCCGGCCTAAGACATAGTTTTACAGAATATTTTGCTGCTAAATACTCCAAACTAGAAAAGTTCCAAGAATTATACGAGGGTCAAATAAATTACATATATAGGAGCCCATTAGCTAGTCAACAAATTTCATGCAATCTTATTTCTCGATTCTTACTTTTATTATTATGTCACCTTATTGTTAGGTATCTCATCTACTTGAATTGCTACTCTTTCTAACAATATTCCTCAAACGAATTTGCAATTGGCAGCTTTGTGTAGCTTGTCTACGTATAAACATAGGCGCCCATAACTAGAATTGTCCGTTTTCAAAAGTGCTAAGGCGGCCCTGCACACATTTTGGACATTCGATATGGGATAACTAACTATCATCAACGTTAGGTATTTTCAATCTAAAAGAATAGTTTTAACTTATCGTATTATTACTCAGCCACATGGCAATAACTTTGATGAGGTGCAAACTGTTCCATGGTCGTATCTTATAAAATAATGATTTCTAAGTTTGTGATGGGTTAATAGAAAATACATTCTTGATTGGGAAAATCATGCAGTTTCGTAAAGCTGCATGACTAAACTTTAAACTCTAAATCTACGTAATTCGGATGTAAAGCGGCTTTTCGTAAACTCTTGAAGCCAAACGGTTTCTTTACAGATGGGGTACAACCAGAGACTTCAATAAAGCAAAAGAATTATCGTCAAAAACGTATTATTAAAGTAAGTAGAATATAAAATAAATAGAAAGTATTTATATAAATGCAACAAAATATGTCGTTAATTACAAGCTAAAATGGAAACCCATAGACGGATGTTCGAATAGCCTTAATGTCAGAATATAATACCCACATAGGATATACACTTGGTATTTTATCGTGATGTGAGCGTAATACCATCTAGTACACAACCGCAAATGTAGACTCGATGAATTAGTGAGACACATCATCATCATTTAAAAGAATTGTATTCATAAATGATGAGGTAAATATGAATAGTGTAGCGGATTTAATTAGTATAGTTTTGAAACGGATGGGAGGTAGGATTCTAGACGGTAGCCCTGTTGGGAAAAGACGCCCATTCAACACAATGAAACATTGTACTGTTTATAGAATTTACAGATATGCGAATCAGACCTGATAGTAAAATGATTACTGCCGTAGGGCTGCTTTAAGGAATCCTATGATAACAACTTGGAAATCTTTGGATTCTTATCCGTTCGAGTCTCAGGGTGAGACTTCTTCAATGGAGGTAAGATAGGCGAATTGTCAAGCGACTTGCCTTTATTATTCTTAGTCGAATAATCATTGCTGATTGATGGTAATGAATTATATGACCCCGAGGTATTATTACTGGATAGGCTTGGGGATGTTCTTAATTGGTTGGGGATGTTCGTCTGGGGTATTGAGGATAGTGGGGGCAATGCAAGGTCTTTCTCTTTCATAGGAGCTTGCATAGGCGTTGTGGAAGGTGGTACTGAGGACGAGGAAGAAGGAACTTCGGAAGAAGCTGGCTGGGCCTGCAACACCTGTCCATTGTGCATGTTTGTGATATGTGCATTATTTGGAGGATACACAACAGGAGCCTGTGACTGAACCACCGGTACCTGGGAATAGGGAATGGCCAAGTTCGCCATCGGCTGGTGCATTGGTTGTAACGAAACCAAGGGGCCATATGGAGACTGGATGACATGGGCCTGTTGTGGCATGTTCACGGGGGTTGTAGTCGTTTGTATTATTGGATATGGTACTGCAAATGCCTGTTGAGGGCCATTATTATTGATGAGAACATCGTTGGGCGATGGCGACGTGGTGGTGGTGGTCGTCCCAGACTGGTTGGGCGACTTGTCGCTCTCCATCCGGTCTTGTCGTAAATGCTGGTTGTATTGTGCCATTCTAAGTGCATTGCGGGCGTTGGTGTCCAAGTTCAAGTACGCACAGTGTAACTTGCCCTTCAAGCAATTCAAGCACGACGGAAGGTTCTCGTCACACTTAATCCGCCTCTTCTTGCACGTCCCGCATCCCAAGTGTGAGTTTCTATGCTTTCTTCTCGACGTCTTCTTTCGCTTGAGTGCTGCTGCCTCTGCTGCGTCTATCTTTTCGTCTTCCTTCTTCATCGCCGGAGGCACAGGGTTTTTTAATGCCGAGTTGAAGATGTCCATGCTTGACCGGATTCTATACTACCTTCAAAATACCGGCTTCAGTATACGAGTGTTGGGAATCTAAACTACCAACGTACTATAACTATTAATCAACTTTAAGTTACCAAAAGGTCAAATTCATCCACTGATAGCTAGAAAGAATAAATGTAAATAAAATTCTCCCAAGCTGATTTCCGCCGAAACAATAACTGTATATATGGTTGTATCGTCAAATAAATTTTTTCACTTAGAATTTAACCTTGTCGTAAAAATTCGAATAATTTTTTACTTTTACGGGTGGGGCACATCTTATTGTTAGGAGTAGCCAATTCAGTTTCACATTTTTTTGTCTGCGCTGTTTTCACAAAGCCAATCTTTACCAAGTATTGTGTTGTCTACATACCATTGCATTTGGACTTGCCACCCACCAACTTCCTGCTTCTTGCAGCTTACTAGGTGTTGCTAGCTTCGAAATACGCTCAATAGACGTTAGCGACGGAATTTCTGTTGACGGATTTCCCAATCTCGCAAAAATTCCTGACATCCTACTATTAGGGACTGAGGTTTCTGCACTAATCTGCTACTTCGCGCTATCTACCAGCCTGTTTTAGGAGAACAACCATGAATACAACGCCTACCGCATCAATGCACCATTCTTTGGGGCGAATCCCTGTAAAAGTGTGATCTGGAATGTAGTAAATGCGAGGTGGCTGCATTCAAAGCTTTAGTTGCGTTGGATAGAACAATCCATGCGCACAGCGCAATCGAGCCCGGGGACACAGAAGTAGTTTATTTTGGCGGGAAGTGGTAACGTAAGCTCTACACTATTGAGCGCGCGGCCATTGTGTATTGTAGTAGTAAAGCTAAGGGGATATCCAGGGTGACACATTTGTAAGCACGCAAAACAAGGTGGAAACGAAAAAGGAAAACAAAAGGGAGCGGAGGGAAAAGAAGGCGGGCACGACGTCAAACGGGATGCTTGGTGGTTAATTGAGGAAGTATAGGGAAGTCCGGAAAATGAAAGTAGCTAGAGGGATGGCGGCATGGGGACATAGCCCGCGAGGGGGCAGCCCCCAACGGCTAGTAGCGAGATTCAGGGGGACTCGTGTTTTTAGTGAGGCGCGCACGAGATAAGGAAGAAGCTCGCTAGCGCGCAGCGCAAGAATCTAGGGGGACCTCGGAGGTGGGTTCCGTCGGATTTAGCGGCCCAATGTGTATCCGTATACCCTTTGTCAAGATTTGCCACGAGATTAAGAATATGGGTTGTGGTAGCGTCACTGGCGTGGAAAAGAGGCAAGGTTGTTTTATCGTGTTCGACGCCTGAAATGGGACGCAAGGCACGGGATGCTGAGAGTCGTTTCAAAAGATTAGCTACGACAGCTACCGGGTGTTAAGAACACAGTATGGTCCGGATTAAGGTGCGAATCAAGGTGCACATCGGAAACTCGTAGCGGTGATTTTTACTCTTATAGTTCGGATCATGTCATGGGTCGTATTTGGAATCATGTCTACAAGATAAGCGTGAGTTATGCAGCTGTTTATATAATAGATTGTCTAAATGTTTGTCGTGTAAGTATTTCATTTGTTGGTCCTGTTGATGTCGATGTCATACTTGTTCTTCTCAGGATGCGTGGGCAAATACGATTGGCCAAACGATTGCATTCTTCGCTTCCACCAAATGTCTCTCTTGTCTATGTCTTCCATTAACAATGCTTCGTCGTCGTCACCATCATCGTCTTCTAGAGTGCCGTCCTTATGTTTCTGTATAGGAGACTTCGACAAGTTTATATGGTAGGATTTGTCGCGTTGTTCTATATTGTAGGTGCTTCCATAATTCAAGTCCTTGAGGATGATCTCTCGAGTTCTTCCTAGGGACTCAATGTCGGACACTCTTTCTATGGTGTCTTCTAATAGTTCTTCAAAATGTGGCTGCGAAGCGATTTCATGAAACGCTCTCATCATGGGAATGGAGTCTGCGCGAACAGTCGATTCAGAATCAATGGTGAAGATGTTCAAGTTATCATACTGTTGTATATAATCGGCTCTGGTCATTATTTGCCTGGCTCTCCACAAGGGCAACTCTGGGAGGAGATGGTCTTTGGTTTCATATTTGGCATCCTTGTAGATCCTGTTTAAGCGTTTTCTATCCATTTCGACGAATTCCCTCATCAAAAGCATGGCACTAGATGCAAACTTACCGCTTTCCATAACGTCATCATCCATATCCATCCCCAATAAACCACATTGGTTCAAAAACCACGTCTTTTCCCTATCAATAATTTCGTGGCATGCCTTGATTATATCTTGATGTCTAGCCACCTGTGAAATATGCTGGGGCCTTCCGCCAATTAGATCATAAATGTTGTTACATACTTCTTCCGTTAACTTCAACTGGGGGTACTTGACCGATGGGAAGAATTTTTCCCTTATAAACTTGAGAGACTTAATTGTCTCTGCCCTGTTAAAATCCCGCACGTTTATCAACTCCAATCTGGTTCCTAGTCTTTTCAATTTTTCATATACCCAATAATCATCAGAATTAAATATCATGGTAACTAAACCTGAGCCGCTTAAACTCTCAGCCTTTTGCTGCAATAGCTCGATAAGCTTGACCCCCTCTTCTGTTTCCTTGATTAAATGGGCATTGTTTATTATCAAAACTAAGGGTTTGTTATTGGTTTTGCTAGCTCTCTTGATTGCCAACTCCTCAAGTTTGCTGAATGCTCTTTCAATATCCAATAATGCTGTTGTATCCCTAGGGCCCCTTATGCTGAACAATGAACCGATATAGTCCTCGGAATATGCGAAATTCAACGCTTTACCTAGTCTAATTCGGAAAATTTCTGGGTCTGCGTGTGCATCAAATATGGCTACATTATACCCATCCACTTTTTTCATGGACTCTAGTAATAATGATGTCTTGCCCGTACCTTTCTCACCGATCAACAAGAAATACCTCCCTACAATTTTACCGGATACAATGTCGTCTAACAACTTCTGCTGCGGTCTTTGAACCCATAATTCTGATATATCGCTGCCGTTACAGTCATCATGTTCGATATGTTTGTTGGTTTTCTTATGCATCGAAATTTGGTAAGCTGGATCACCATGTTCAAATGCCTTATCCATCTTATCAAGAACATGTATACTGTAGAACTTGTGATACATTAAACCCGCGATCCCTAAAATTGCAACCGAACTAAATGTAATACCTATGGTTTCAAGACATTTAAACAAAAATTTTCCAAATTTAGTTAGGGCCTCTTTAAATTTGTTAGGAGGCTTTTCCTCAATATCTTCGGTTTCTTCAAACTCTTCATCCTCCTCTTTTTTCTCCTTTTCCGATTCTTCATTTTTTTCTGGCTCCTTATTTTCTTCCGATTCCTTATTCTCTTCTGGTTTTCCCGAATCATCGTCTTCCGCAATTCCTTTATTATTTGAAGGAGGTTTATCTCCATTACCACCTCCTCCAATACTACCACCACCTGTGGCTGTTGCAACAGGTTCCTCTTTTGGTCCTTCGGTATTCCCATTTTCAGCTGGATATTTCATATATAAGGTTTGAACATCAGGATTAACAGCTTTTTTAAGAGGGATTGTATCATTGGAAGTTTTGTAATCATCTTCTTTTAAGTCTTTACTGTTTGGTGTTTTATCATTATTGTCACTGTCATTATCATTATCATCTTTCTTCTTTTTCTTCTCATTTTGCATTTTTTTCTTTTGCCTTATCAATTTTTTCTTTTGTTTTACTAGCTCTTCATTCTCTTCTTCAAGATCCTCATTTTGAACTTCTTCCAAAATATCAAATGGTAATAATGGGTTTATATGAACTCGTTTAGAGTTATGAAATTTTCGACATTGAAATTGGTGGAATAGTAACAGCGATGAGAATGGCTTACTCGCAATTCTTGTAGACGGTCCAAATGCTAAAGCCACCCTTGTTAATCGATACATGATTGTTAAATATATACTTTGCTCTAATAGAGTCCGACAATTATCACTGAAATTTTAGGAAGGCTCTCAGCGCGGCTGAAAATATGAAAAATGATGATTTTATAATACTAAATGAATACTAGTCTATTTACTTCAAGATAAATCGAACCTTGCTTCTGTGTTAATAGCATATAATAATTTAGCTCTAATTATTTCTTTATCTTGATAATCCGGTAACTTCAACAAGTTAACACAAGTTGACGCTGTAGGCAATCTATCGGTGCTTCGTCCAGCATTTCTTATACCAAACTTAGGACTCAAGGAGCCAAATCCTAATAACGGAGCTCTTGATACCGATGTAACGAACTTTATTAGCTTAAATCTATCTTCTGCGCCCATTTCACCTATAACCTCCCAGAAATAGACAACGGTTATATCATCGTCAAAGTAGCCACCGTACTCAACATTTTCTTTCCAATCCTGAATATTTACATCACTTTCACCCCCAGATATTAACATTTGTAATTCGGAAGAATCAAACATACTTAACCAATTTGAAGAAATAATTTCAAATAATCCACTAAGGAAATACTTAGTTTGAATATGTAATGACTGGTTCAAGCGGAAATTTGAAATCTGGTGAATATAATTCAACCTATTAGAGGTATCAACCTTAATCTTATTACCATTGGGAGGAAACAAATCAAATGTATAGTTAAAGTCATCTATTTTTTCATCAATTGTAAAATTTAGATCGAGTTCATCTAATTCGCTTGAATCCATATTTGTTAATTTCATTAGGTTGCGAAATAGTTCTTTATCCAAATAGTTCAAGTCATTAATAGAATTCTTCATAGAATTTTGGCCCCTGTTAAAACTACACCATTTGTTTAAGAAAAACGGTGCAAACGATAAATCAATTAATACGTTCTCGTAAAAACACTTTCCAATAATATTACCCAAGAACCGCATATATAGCAAATTCTGTTGTTGCTCTTGTACGTCAATTTTCCTGCTCAATTTTTTATATATTTCATCACTTGGATATAACTGATTATCTTCAACCGTTTCTTTAAAAAGCTTATATTTACCTTCTGGTTCAAATCCCTCCATTACAACGCTTGTCAAAAATTCCTTTGTAATCCCACCCCCATCTATACCAGCTTCTTGACCACCATGTTCGTTAAATAATGTCACACTTAATGTGTACTTAAAATCTTGTCCACATTTGTGAAAGTTATTAAAAGCATCTTCGAACAATGATTCTCTTCTAATGTCTGCTTTAAGTCTTTTTGGGGCCAGGAAGAAAGAAAAGGTATCAGTACCCAATAGCTTCTCTCTATCTATTTGTATCAATGATTGAAATACTTTAACTCTATCTTTAAAAGAAATGAAATATGGTAATTTCTTTAACAATTCTAGTTTTGATAATGTGTCACTGTTTGCTTTTGCAAATTTCAGCGTTTTAGGCTCGTAATTTATAAAACCTAATTCAGATTCATTATCCAGCGACTCAACTTCCATCTCATTTCTGCGTTCTTCTTCATCAATTATAATTTGTAACATATTGTCAATATTAAAATGCAATGCATATGGCTTCCAAAACTTATCAGGTAAAAAGTTTAACCTAGAATTTTTCATGTACAATTGATTAAGAAGAGAAATCGATATGTCTTTAAGCTTATTGAATTCATTGAATAAATGCTTATTATTGTTGTTGAAAATTAATGTTAAGCAAACATTCTTCAAGAACTTCAAAAAATTAGAAACATCGTTTAAGTCTAATTTATCATCAGAAAAGCTCTCTAAATCATTGGATACGATAAGCCAATATGAATATAGTTCTTCAAAAGTATATAAAGTCTTCCAAAAATTGATAATGGCATTTTCAGATATTCTCGAGTAAAGTTGCAATAAATCCTCTGAACGCAAATAATCATATTTAGCCGAAATTTTTTCCTCGAAGAAACCATGAATTGGGCTTTTTTTCAATTGATTGTAAAACCATTTATATGACCCAGGTGTTATAGTGATTAATATACAAAGTTTACTTTTCGATGCTGGTATTAAATATGTCAAGGTAGCAAAAATATGAAGCGCCAATTGAGAGAGTTGATCATTTGCATCAGTGAAATGTTTAATAGCTTGTTTAATAAATTTTGCAGAATATAATACCCCTAAATGCTCCATTATCTTACCATCTACCCATACAACACTATCCAAATCTTTTGGAGCATTATTCTGGCTTTCTTTATCAAAGGGGTCTTTTTCAAGATCATCCTCATCATAATTATTACGATCTTTGATCGAGAATGAAATGGTAGAAAGAATAACTCCTATAACAAGGTAATCAATCGATAGGAATTCGCAATCACCATGGATCTGTAAAACGTTTACCATTAAATTTATCTTCTGAAAATTATTCAACGAGTTTATTATACTGGTATTGGCATGGTCAGGGACTTTCTCTCTCAATATGTTTAAGAAGTGACTATTGGGTCTCAAGACTTCGACTATATCCAGCATAGACAAGAATTCAATAAAACCTTTATACGTATCATTGATATTTACTTCGAACATCAATTCTATTATTTCGTTAATATAATTATCGGGGATTTGATATCGTTGCAAGGACATTGATAGATGAGCTATCAATTGTGGGTAATTATGTGTAGATTTACTATATTTAGTCATCAATAAGACAAAACAATTACAGATAATATGAATCAACTCAACAACTTCATTATCATTGATCTTATTAAGTATGTTTATCAAATTTATTAAACTTCTGGTCAAGAGGTCGTATAACATTGGACTTATTTCAAACTTATTGGCATTTCCAGAATTCACCGTTAGGCCATCATAAAATAGTGCTAGTCTATGATTTGTTTTATTCAAAGTTTGTCCGGATGCTCCCCATTTGCACAAGAACAGAAATTTTGTAATCCAATTAGACCAATCTTCAACTCTCTTCCACTTGTATGTTTCGTTAACCCATTCTTGATCTAATAGTTCCAGTTGGTTGGATAGATCAAGATACCTTCTAATGTAAGATTGTAATACTAAACTTGATTTTTCTTTTTGTCTATATTCTTCTCGTTGTTGCCTTTGCAATCGGGTCTTTTCTAAATAATTTGTAGTGTCGTTTGATTTTTTATTTCCTAGATTAACTACTCTTTTCTTTGTCTGTCCAGTGAAATTAATCATCGGGCTTGCTTCTATCAACCTACGCTATTATATTAATAATTAAAACTTCTTTACTGTGGGTGTCCTCGCTCTGATAAAAATGCTTTGATTATTTTTTGTACCGGAATAATATTTTTTTTTTATTATACTACAAGAATTTATTCTAACAAATCTATGAGACCCCCAAATGACTCCATATAATGCAGAGGAATCATACTTTCTCCATTATCCATTTTGTTGTAATCTTTCAAAAATTGATCGAAGTGGTACCGAGTAGTACCACCAGTTAATACTAAGAGCGTATTGGCCAAATTGCCATCGTTACCGAATTTGATATCTGTATATAATGTGTCTCCAACCATCAATGTTTTCTCCTTCTTAAACCCACTAGATTCTATGATTGTATCCAAAAGAACAGTGCTTGGTTTTCCCAAGTTAATAAAGTCTCTGTCCGCAGTGTATTGCATGTAATTTACTACACTTCCTCCTGCTGGCAATGTTAATCCATCGACAGGATAAGTTCTATCTATATTCGCACCAAGGAATGGTAAAGACTTGTTATTGTGAAGTAAGTATTGAAGAGTCAGAGCAATTCTCATGTAGTTGAACTCTTTTGTTGAGCCAACCACAACTGCTTTCACATCCGGATCGACCTTCAACAAATCACAATCCAATTCAAAAGCTGTATCAAGACGGGAATCCGTACCTCCAACCGGAACATAATCAAACTCTTTCAATTCTTCCTCTATACCAACGTCTCCCAAGACCCAGATTTTGGATCCCACCGGAACCTTCAATGTTTCCTTCAAGTTAAAGGCTGCAGCATAGCAGGTTGGAAATATCATTTCTTTAGTAATACCCCTAAACCCTAATCTTTTAAACTTTTCAACATACTGCTTACGTGACTTCGAGGAGTTATTTGTAACGAATACATACTTTTTACCCTTCGACTCTAAATATTCTAGAGTTTTCTTGACTCCAGGAATTAATGTCTCATCTAACCAGATTACACCGTCGCAGTCAAATAAAAAAAAATCATGCCCATCAATAATATTCTGCGCACTTTCTTTACTGCTGACTTCTATAGAACTCCTCGTCATGATATCGGCTAGTAACGGATGGATCTGAACGCTAATGAATCATTTTGAAGTCTACTTTAGTAATTTGACGAGATCTCAAATAATGCACGTGATGTTGGGTGCAAATGGAATAGTAAAATATAAGGGAAAAGAGTTTCAGATGGTTCAATAGTAACTAATTAGGGGCGCCAGGAGCTGTGAATAATATGTTACATGCATTTCATAGCTTTCGTTACTTTTTCTTTGTTTTAGTTGCTTTCGTTTCTTTCATTGAAGTCCTTAAGGGAAACACCTGAAGAAAACTTAAGCAATGGTTGCGGCTTTAAGCGTGAGGTTCATCAGGCGACTACTAGCTTATACTATAATATGTGTCTTTATTGAGCGGTTCAAGTGAGCTTAATTTCATAGTGACTGCTATTCGATATGTATTGAAATAATTATTTCTACTGGGTAGTAAATAGGAAGCGAATTTATATCGCTCACGTGATTATTGATTAGATTTTTTAAAAAGAACTCTAAACTAGAGATTTTTCAACTACATACCTGGTTTTCCAACTATATAACGCTACCTACACGGCTTGTAGCATTATTATAAGAAGCAAGAAAGTTGGACAATGTCTAGTGGTCAGGAGATAGTTTTAAATGCAACGTC
This sequence comes from Debaryomyces maramus, assembly GCA_030583545.1. Taxonomy (NCBI): domain Eukaryota; kingdom Fungi; phylum Ascomycota; class Pichiomycetes; order Serinales; family Debaryomycetaceae; genus Debaryomyces; species Debaryomyces maramus. Next base: position 39,525 of record JAJMIL010000012.1, on the reverse strand, counting down.
TGAGATCATACCCGAATGTCAATCCTTGAATGATTCAAGTTCCACAGCAAGGGCCCCAATACAAAAAAAAGGAAAGAAAGTCCGCAAGGAACAATCAGAAGAGGAATACATAAAGCAAAAGCAACAGTTTTTTAATACGGGGCCTACCATAAATACTGAAGATTGGTTATATAATTCTGAGGAATTGAAAAATCTAGACAATTCAAAGAAAACAGATAGGATGAAAATGTTACATGCATGCGAGAAAGCATACTATCAAAGGGATTATCACAAATGTCTTGAATTAATAAATATAGCTGAATCATTATTCGAAGTCAAGTTGGATAATGAGGATGATAATATAGATATCAAAACTGGATTTGCATTATCCGATAAGAAAACTAAAAAAAGTGCCAAAGTTGAACGTCATGTAATCGACTTGCTACACATAAAGGAGCGGTGCCTCCAAGCATTAAACCAGTAATATTACAGTCTATATTATATATTGCATTACTCATTATTCTCGTTTTAACCATATTCTAACTTCAATGTAGCTCACCATACGCTTTTTGAATATATTATCGTCATTGTAACAGTTATCACTATCTTCATCAGCATTATTTATTTGAAATTCATCCAAAACTTCAGAGCTACCAGTTATTATATCTGTTTTATAGTTTAAATCATCCTGAAATTTTAATGCAAGCGATAAAGTTTTCTCTATGGTTTTACCCATTCCTTTTATAGTGATATATTTAACTTTTTTATATTCTGTATTCTGATACTTTTTGTTTGGTACAACGGATTTATCAAATTTTGCTAGAATTTTATGAATCTGTTTTAAAGCAGATACAAACGGTGTTGATGTCTTAACTAAAAATGTTGTTTCATTTTCAATTTTCAGTAACAGACGGGTGTTAGGACTATGTTTTATAAGTTTCCCTTGTATTCTTTTGGGATTTATGCGGTTCTTATCTGTTGAATTCTTCATTAAGTGGGTACTATTAAAAAAATGAAGCTCTAAATATTTATTAATGATTTTTATTTTATGATGCGATTTTGTGATTAATACGAGATTGTATTTAAAATAATTGTATTTTTATTTTTGAAACTTAATAATTACTACCTTGTTATAGAGAGATTTCGAGGCATATATACAATACTTAATTCTGCAATACAGCTAAGGATTTGTGATTAAAAGATTTTTAGAAGCGATCGTTTCAAAACATATAATTCAAGACTGTCGCGTATAAAGCATTCTTACTACACTTATGTTTTCAAGCGATATATCACTAAACCAGACGATGAGTTCCCCAAGTTCATATACTAAATACGAATTGTCGTCGAGTTTTACAATTCCATCGTCACCTGTCAACAGTATATCGCATAAGAGGAAAAGATCTGAAAATATGGATTCAGTACCCTACTTCGAGAGTAATGAAATTACCAAAAAGTGTCAACAGCATAAAATACATTCAGAAGTGCATAATAGTACAATTGAGATGTTGATGAATTCACAGAAAATACTACAGGAACAGGAACGTATACAAAAAACTTGCGATATGCAAAATATAATACAAAGCATAGACGTGGAAGATACAAAGGAAAACTTTAAACAGAAACCATTTTGGCCGGCCATAAATAAGATGCAAAGTTGATGGTAAGAATGACTTTCTTCATGTTGCTGTTTCTACAAATAAGTAACCGTAAAAATAGAATTAGATTATCAAATATGTATATACATACGAAAGAGAACATAAATAACGCAAAAAAATAAAATAGTAATCCGTAAAAGTAATATAACCGTCGAAATCATTCAGCAGCTTTAGTTAGCACGCTTTGATTTCTTCTTATTCTTCAATACAACCTTCTGTTTAACTTCTTCTTCTTCAGATTCACTTTCCATTTCTTCATCTTCACTTATCATATCTTCAGATGCAATTTCTTCTTCATCGTCTTCTTCCATGGCGTTTTCCTTTGCTGCTTGTCTTTCAGCCTTTCTTCTTAATTCGACATCTCTAATCTTCAATAATTGTGGGTTTTCTTCCACTAATTTTCTGTCAGCAGCCAACTTCTTATCCTTATTACCTCTCATTCTATTCTTGTAGAATGCTCTTTCTCTCTTTTGTCTGATTTCCTCAACTCTTGCCATACCCTTTAAGGTGGTGGCAACTAAGTCTCTATTATATCTAACTGGGACGTTTCTTCTGGCAGCAAATGTCAAGGTCGAATCAACCACTAATTCCTTACCAGCAGCCTTTCTGAAAGCCTTAGTCCATCTCAATTTACGTGGATTACGACGTTGTTTGAATGCTTTATGACATTTCGAACGACAGAACCTGAACTCCTTAGCATCGTTTCTAACAAACATAATTCCATGTAATGGGTATACTGGGGAAGAACAGAAATGACACGTAGAAACTCTCATAGTGTGTTATTATTATAATGACAATGATGCTAAAATAAATTTATTGAATTCCAATCAAAATGAAAAAAAAAAATGTAACTGCAATTGCTCGTCTTTAATTCTTAGTATGCTTCTAGTGCTATTCAGATATCTGGATTACTTAGTCGATCCTTAAGTTCTGCTGCAGCCTTTTATTTAAATATACTAAAATATCAAGAGATAAGAAAGTTATTACAGTTATTAATGCTATAAAAAAATTTTTGATAATACCTCTTCTCTATAAAATTAATTCATTACACAAAACTTTTTTTTTTTTGAGATGATTTTCTATGAGCCTCATCTAATGCGGCCCAAGCTGATTCACCAAGTCAAGGAATACTACGTCTTTTACATCCGCCTACAATTCGAGTAGACATTCACTGCACGTTTGTGTTCAATGTGGCAGACAACTTGTTCCTGTTTAAAGTTCATGAAGTTGTAAGCCAATTTTGGTTTCTCAGCCATCATGACATCAACAGTATGAAACCTATAATGTCTTGAGCTGTTAATTTGTAATGATACATCCCTGAGTCACATATATATCTGCAAACAAATAGCACCTAGGTAATATGGAGAGTTACGTATGGATAAGCAGTTGTGTGTGTGTGTCTCTCTCTCTCTCTCTCTATAGGAACTATCCATAAAACAGAAATTATGTCACGTGCCTTTTGCTTGGAAAAAAATTCTGTAGTCTTTTGGTCACAGTATAGAGAAATTTTTACGATAATACCATTTGCCATTATAAAGGTGAAAAAAGGTAAATCTCGTATACAACACAGAGCAGTAGATAAACATGGCTCCTTTCAATATGGAAATCCCAACGTTGGCGATCCCTGGGGACAAAAACCAAAGTCAGCCTATAGAATTTCAAAGTCAGCCTCAACAGCCACTCCAGCAGGCACCACCAAGCTATTCCGGACATTTGCAAAAAAGACAAGCTGATGAAGGATCAGCTGAATGGTACTTCGACCAGACGTGCAACTGGATGGGTAATCATCCATGGATGACGGGTATTGGATTATTTGGAGTTGCATACTTTGCCGCAGGGTTCGTCAAGTCCAAGCAACCAGGATTCAACGGTAAGGCATTCATTAAAGGTGGATTTGGTCAGAAAATGACGCCAAAGGAGGCATTACAAATTTTGAACTTGAAAGAAACCAATTTGTCCCAGGCAAAATTGAAAGAACAACATAGAAAATTAATGATGGCCAACCATCCGGATAAGGGTGGTTCTTCCCTTTTGGCTACCAAGGTCAACGAAGCTAAAGATATATTAGAGAAACGGGGTGGTTTGAAGAAGAAATAATTGGTTTGGTACTGAGAAACCTGTGAAAAGAATTCATGGATTTAAGAAAACAGAAAAGTCGATTTCTTGATGTTCCATTAGAAAAAGCTGGAACCAAGACAAAACAACGACATAGAATCACCATATTTAGAGAAAAGACTGTAATTGTTAGTTGCAACTAGTAGTATTATAGTTTATTGTATATAGCATAAATAACAGTGGAAATTCAATGGGTCGTGTAATTACACTGTCTTTTTTGATCCGGGTTTTATTCAGTGGAAATTCTCTCTATAAACAACTTACTTGACACTTTTCTGCATTAATAGATCATTCTCTAATTCAAACGTCAATTTATCAAGTTCAATATGACGACTTACGAGAAAATTGTCAAGGGTGCTACTAAGGTTAAGGTGGCGGCACCGAAACCAAAATATATTGAGCCTATTTTAATGTCTACCCTGATAGATCATACCGTGGAAGCAGAAAATTTTGGTACAGTGATGAGAAGTTTAAGAATCAGATTGCAAGATAGTGCATGGTCTGTTGTATACAAGTCGTTGATTGTTATCCATATAATGATTAGAGAAGGTGATAGAGATGTGACTTTAAACTATCTTGTTAATCAGGATCCAAATATGCTCAACTTGTCGCAATCAAGTATCTCCAAAAGCCATAATTTTAATTCTGACGTTAGATTCATTGTTAAGTATGCCAAATATCTACAAACAAGAGTCAAGCAGTTTGATTTTACAGGAATTGATTATGTGAGAGATGAACGGTCAAATAACAGCACATCTCAATCTGGAGGCAGATTACGCTCGTTGTCAATTGAGAAAGGGTTACTCAGAGAATCAGAAAGTGTTCAAAAACAAATTGATGCATTATTGAAAAATAATTTTGTGGAAAGCGAAATCAATAACGATGTTATTTTAACTGCATTCAGATTGTTAGTTAATGACTTGTTGGCGTTATTTCAAGAACTAAACGAAGGTGTTATAAATCTATTAGAACATTATTTTGAAACGTCAAAAGTCGATGCCGAACGTGCTCTCAAAATCTATAAAAAGTTTGTTGATCAAACTAAATACGTTATTGATTATTTACGAGTTGCCAAGCATCTTGAGTATGCTACAAAATTGCATGTTCCTACAATTAAACATGCGCCAACTGCTTTGACCTCTTCATTAGAAGAATATTTGGATGATCCAAATTTTGAGGCTAATAGAAGACAGTATTTGTCGGAGAGACAAGTAAAGCCGGATGAAAATCCTAAGGTATTTTCACAACAATCACCTCAACAACCAGAACAACCACAACAACCACCTCAGCAACCACCTCAACAACCACCTCAACAACAGCCGCAGTTGCAAAATGTTGGAGGCGGATTGCAGGGAAATGATACTTTACTAGTTCAACAATCTACTGTCAACCCCTGGGGTCCTAGTTTCCAACAACCACAACAACAAATCCAAATGGTACCACAGGGAACTAGTTATTTAGGAGCACAAACTAATAATACGGAACAACAACCACAAATATTTCAAGCTGTTGGAAATGTTTTTACACCTTTGCCTTCTATTTCCCAAGGTCAGCAGTTTGAATCGCCTCACAATACTTTCCAACTGGAACAATCCAACGTACAACAGCAAAATGGTATAAATCCAGCATTTACTGGTTCAGGTTTTGGTGGTTATGGTCCTCAATTACATCTGCAAACTACTGGAACTAATCCTTTCATGCAAAGTAATTTGACGGGCACAGCGCAAACTTTTAATGGTCAAGACCAGCAGCAACTTCAACAACAACAACAACAACAACAACAACAACAACAACAACAGCAACAGCAACAGCAGCAACAGCAACAGCAACAGCAGCAACAACTTCAACAACAACAACAGCAACAACAGCAACAGCAACAGCAGCAGCAGCAACAACTTCAACAACAACAACAACAACTTCAACAACATACCATGAACTCTGGGTTGTCAAGAGCCAATACCAACCCATTTTCTGGGTTAACATCTTCCCTGACACATCAGCTGTTACAAGCTACAAGTACCGGATCTAATCCATTTGCAAATTCAAGATTCACTCAGGGAAGTACCACCACGCCACTTTCTTTCAAACAAAACTCTTTACCGAGAGTATCTAGTACTTCAACTGGAAGCAACCCTTTTAAAGTTTCCCAGACAACAAGCAATCTTTTTAATAATGCTAGTAATCAGCCTCAGCAACAATTGAGATCCCAGCCTACGGCTGGCGGATTAGAAAGATTACCAACTGTGCCAATATTTCCAGAGACGCAACAAGATGCTCAAAAGCAATATTACTTAAATAATGCCAAAATGGAATTACAACAACAGATGACCAATGGTCAACAATTTCAACAGCCTCAGCAACAGTGGAATCCAGCACAAAACCAAGCTCCACAACAATGGAGCCAACAGTTCCAACAGCCTCAGTATTCATCAAATTTTCAGCAACCACAGCAAACACCAGTGTATAATACGTATGAAGGACCAAGCTTAATTTGAATTCAGAATACTTCTGTTACCACGCAACGTTTATAGCATTAGATTTTTATTTTTAACTATATGTATTGACAATTATATTAAATGAATAAACTTACTTATTAAATCTAGAGAATAGATAAGAAGCATACACTAATTAAAAGTGAGCTAATTGTAAACGCAGATGAACCACTGCTTGATGTTTGAGAACTGACAGAATCAGAACCTGAGCTGGAAGAAGATCCTGAGCTTGATCCAGAGCCAGAGTTAGAACCAGAACCATCAGAGCCTGATCCTGATCCGGACCCACTTGATTCTGATTCTGATCCCGATCCTGATCCTGATCCTGATCCGGATCCTGAAGTTGAACTTGAGGTTGAAGCTGAGCCAGCAGTAGTAGCTTCGGCTGCAAGTGAGGTTGAAGCACCACCGGAAGTTTCACTCGATCCAGCAACTGATTTAGCTGAAGCCTTAGAAGATCCAGAACTTTCAGATGACTTTGAGTAAGAAGAGCTTGAAGCAGATAAAGAAGATCCGGAAGAAGTAGCGCTTGATGAATCTGACGATGAAGACGATGAACCGTCACTACCTTCATAGTTTATATCGTTCGCTCTACCATTTACTTTACCATCTTTAGCTTTGATGGAGCTCCAATCACCTGATTGATCACCATAAGAGTATTCCGAACCAGTAGAATAATCGTTAACAATTAGCTTGTCGATTTTCATCGTAAAGGGAGCTTTTGAGTAATCTGTTAGTCCACCAGCCCATTCAATAGTACCTTGTTCATTCGAGGGGTCTCCACCAGCCCAAATACCCATTAATATATACATTGGACTCTGTGGATAGCCTTCAGAGGATGAACTCTTCAAAGTTCTTACAGCATTACCATTCAAGTACCACACGGTTTCCTTATCAGTCCACTCAATGGTATAATTGTGGAAGGAGGTTTGTGGCGATCCATCTTCAACCTGGTGATATTGACCTCTATCATATGTTGTTGTGTCACCCTTAGAGAAAAAGTTGGATTGGAATTGGGTATCATCGCCACCTAAAAATTCAATATCGAGTTCATCCAAGTCGTCCGATTGAAGGAAAAACGACGAAACTATACCGGTACCGTTAGCAGCTTGAATGTGCGCTTCGACTCTCCCGAACATAATGTAAAACTTAGATTTCAATGAAGGGTTGTCCAACTTTTTAGCCAAGGTTATGGACAATCCATCATCACCATACGAAATACCAGATGCGCAGGAAATGGCTTCGAAATGCGAGGAGTTGGTGGAAAAGTCTTCGGAAAGATCCGTAGCCAATGCCTTATCAGCAGGACATGCTGACGATGAAATTGGATTACATTTGGAACTAGTTGATCCCGATGACCCTCCACTACCACCACCTGCTGCTGCTGCGTGGCCCAATGCAATTGTGGAAGCAAATGCCAATAATAACTTTTGTATATAAACCATTATTGTATAGGAATTTATATATATGCGTAGCGATATGGAATTTAGTAATGTCTACCTAGGATATTCTCCCCTTATATACGATTCATGGTTGGTATTAAAATACTGCAATTTATGTCCCTTAAAATCATTTGCAGCCTTGTCGCATTGATTTTGAAATTTTTCGACTGAGCCGAGAATAGAAAATGACGCGAAACCGTTCCTTAAACAACCTATCTAAGTTAAATTAATTGAAAAATGTAGGCTTTGAATTCCAAAAAAATGGGTTTTGTCAACAGGGCTGTGAATACATACGATTTTACCGTGTATAAGTTTTCTTTAAATAGAACTTAGTTTAAAGTTCCATGGCTCAACTCATACGCATCATGAACCTAGACCATAAAAGGTCCATTGAATTTCCAAATGGGCGAATCTAATGGACGATCAATTGTGAATGAATAATAAGCCCAAATCTCTAGACAATTCATTATGCAGCAAGATTTCTTTCCATGTCGAAACACGAGATTTTAGAAGTTTCCAAATCGCCATATATCCTTGTCATATGCCGCAGTCACCTCCAGATCTTCGCCGTATTCCTCCTGCCACTTTGTGAAGCCTCCTTGTAGTACCCATACGTTCAAGTGCGTGAAGAACTCCCGTTTTTCTGGTTCATGTATGTCGTTGATCGATCTTAAGAACCGTAACGCCGATTTGGGTCCTCTGGCTTGTGATAACGCACAGTGGAACACGACATCCTCAATGCCGTTTTCTACGAGTCTGTTCTGAAGCTCGCCCAATGTAGAGTGAAAATCCGCTGCTGGGTAGTGGTAGCAGCCTCTGATGTGTCCTCCGACATAGTCGGACTCCCGCACATCAACTACCGCAAACTTTCCTGTCCCGGTGGGAGACCCATTTCTAAACCAGCTGCGAAGCATGCTGGGCTTGACGAACTTCAAGTCGCTGAACGAATATATTCTAGACATTATGTATGTATAAGTCTCTAATATCCTTTGTTTGGTCAAACTCAACTTCAAATCAACTTTTTCAATATTGATCACGTGCTGTTGGCTCTCACATGGCCGGAGGATTTCTTCCAAATCTTTTTGCTTTTAGTATTCTTAACTTGCTAACTACATTGATTTGTCTATAGGGAATATTTATTGATATTTCGAGCATAAGTTAAAGCCATTCATCCATTGGGACCAATTACAAGCTACTGGTAGATTTTTGGCAATTTGTATCAACTTTTCACCAGACATCGCTAATTAGTTTTTACACTTGGATTTTTCAAAGTACAAACGGATCGAATCGCTCATATAATTATTCAGAGGACTATGTCGCAAGACTCAAAGACCACAGCGCAAAAGGTGGACGTGAAGGATGATAAGCCCTTGAATAGGACCCTATCTGTGGAGTCGTTTGCTCCGAAATTTTCGTCGTTGTTCAGAAAGAGGAAGAGAAGTGATAGCGAATCAACAGCATCTACACCCATTGACTCGCCACACGAGTCTGAAACTAGCGAGAACGAAGGAGCTGGCGCCCGTGATGTAAAGAGAAGAAGAGTGAAAACGCAGGCGGAAATTGAGTTCGAAGAAAATGAAAAAAAATTGGATGCCGAGTTGCCAGAAGAATACAGAAAGTACAGACCAAGAGGATTCAAATTTAATATACCACCGAAGGGTAGACCGATTAGGGTTTATGCGGATGGTGTTTTTGATTTATTTCACTTGGGACATATGAAGCAATTGGAGCAGGCTAAAAAAGCATTTCCAAACATTGCTTTGGTTTGCGGCATTCCTTCGGATGTTGAAACTCACAAAAGAAAAGGCTTGACTGTGTTGACCGATAAGCAAAGAATCGAGACTTTGCAACACTGTAGATGGGTCGACGAAGTGATCCCAAATGCCCCATGGTGTGTGACCACTGAATTCTTACTTGAACACGACATTGACTATGTGGCACATGATGATTTACCTTACGCTTCTACGGACTCTGATGATATTTATAAACCCATTAAGGAGAAGGGTATGTTTTTAACGACCCAAAGAACCGAAGGTATTTCTACTTCAGATATTATCACCAAAGTGATCAGAGATTATGACAAGTATTTAATGAGAAATTTCGCCCGTGGAGCTACTAGAGAAGAATTGAACGTCAGTTGGTTGAAGAAAAATGAATTGGAATTCAAGAAACATATTAATGATTTTAGATCGTATTGGATGAAAAACAGAGTCAATATTAATAATGTTTCGAAGGATCTTTATTTTGAAGTGAGAGAGTACATCAGAGGTAAGAAATTTGACATGTCGACTTTCTTAGACAATGCTAGTTTACATAGTGATGGTGACGACGTGAGCTCAAGAGCCAATTCGCCTTTGACTGATTTTGCATCGAAGTATATTGGCAATGCAAACAAAGACTTGAATTCTTCGAACAGATCTCTATTTGCCAACGTGAAAGGTTGGATAAAAGGCGATGATTCTCATGATGAATATTCGACTAACGATGAAGCTAGTTCTAAGGATGGATCTTTGTCAAGACGCACTACAAGAACTTCCACTAGATCTACTACTTCTAATGATAAAGCAAATTCAACGTCCTCGTCCTTCGCAGATACTCCCAAAAAGAAGACTAATTCAGGAACAGCATCTTCGACTAGAGCGAAGAAGGTTGCCAACAAAAAAACAAAAAAAACTAATTGACAATTTATAATATATTATATATATGTATCTATAAAATCGCTTCATTCCTTTTAATATTATAATGTTATTCATAGGCTTTTCTGGTACTAACTTGTTTATTTGTTAATTAACGTTTTTGAGCGTTTGCCTGGCGAAGAAAAGTACGAGCGAACATGAAATATATATCTGATATAGAAAAATCATTTTGCACCATAGTCGGTAGTTCATATATATTGAATAATACTTCCACGATGACCAAAGAGCTTGTGAAAACAGATAGTGGTAAATTAGATGATCAATCTGCCAAATCACAATTATTATCTTTAGAGGAACTACAAGAAAAATTAAAAACTCAGCAAGAAGAATTATTCCAACAACAACGCCTTTTATTAAATCATAATGGTGTACCTACAAGTTCAATTTCAATGCTGAATAATACTTGGAGCTTCACTCGGGGATTGGTTGTGGGGCAACTAAGTGTGATTGTAGTGATAGTGATATTTATTAAGTTTTTCGTATTTGCCGATTCTACGGCAACACCTACAACAAGTTCGTCAAGTAAAGATATCCCAGGTGTGATAGTAAAAAGAGAAAAGCGTACTCATGAAAATCCAAGTGATGAAGCTGACCCCAATAATAATAAAGAGAATAATCAAAATCTGACTAATTTTTCAAAAATTTCAACAATTTTAGAGAAAACTTATTATGATGTTGAAAACCATTCGCCGGAATCACTCGATTGGTTCAATGTTCTTGTTGCCCAAACTATATCACAGTTAAGAACAGAAGCATTACTATCGGACAATATATATCATTCTTTGAACGATTTTTTAGTAAAACTGGACTTTCCTGATTATTTGGATAAAGTGAAATTGACTGAAATAGATATAGGCGACGATTTTCCAATATTTTCTAATTGCCGTATAAAACATAGTAAAGATGGATCAGGAAAATTAGAGGCAAAAATAGATGTGGATTTATCAGATACTTTAACATTAGGAATTGAAACAAGATTGCTATTGAATCATCCAAGACCTTTGACAGCAGTGTTACCAGTTCTGTTGTCCGTGTCAATTGTTAGATTTTCTGGGTGCTTAACTGTCTCATTAATAAATACAAATGATCAAGAGTTTATGGATTTGCAAACCGTTGGAACACCAACTCCTGAGTCTTCGAATGAACCAAATGTACCAAGTCAGAGCAAATCACATTCTATGCCTCTGCATAATGAGTCAAATGGCTCAGCTTCGCCTGATAATAAGCCAAAGAAAACAAATCAAGAAGAAACGGGAACTGCTCTAATGTTTTCATTTACCCCAGATTATAGGCTTGAATTCACTGTCAAATCATTAATCGGCTCACGAGCCAAGCTACAAGACGTCCCAAAAATATCTTCCTTGATCGAAAGTAAACTAAGAAGCTGGTTTATTGAAAGATGCATAGAGCCAAGATTTCAGGTGGTGAAACTCCCATCGTTGTGGCCAAGGCGACAAAATACCCGGGAGCCTGTTCATTCGAATGCTAATGGGATTGTTGATAAGACTGAAGATGTTTCGTAATGCACATATTATAGCTGGTTTATACTACCCTTGTCTTATTTTGAATTCATCAAGCATTCATATTATTTATACGAAAGAAGCATGGAAAATATATGCGTCTCATCTTTTACAATAATCAATTTTCATCAACAAATATACGGTAGAGTTTATCAAATATTTTATATTCCGTGTAATCAGTACATGTATTGTTATACTTGCATTAGAAGTAATAAATAAATCTATACGGTAAACTATATACTATCTTTGACTATCTTGATCCAATTCTTCATTCTGTATAAGCCCGTCGGTGCTGTTAGTATCGGAGTCATTGTGGTTCTCATCTTGACTGACATCTTCGGAAGAACCATTTTGCTTAGTATTCATATTTTCATTATTTTTGTTATACTCATTTTCACTTTCATTTTCACTCTGGTATTCACTTTCACTTTCACTTTCACTTTCGCTATCACCCTCAGCATCGCTGTCGCCTTCGCTTTCACTATCTTCCTCTTCATTTTCTTCCTCATTTCCAAAGAATTCATCAAGACTTTGTAGTTTGTAAGTTGGATTAGGTGCAGATCTCTCTGTATTATTATTATTATTATTATTATTATTATTATGGTATTGCAGAGACGATATTGCATGCTCAGACATAGGCTCTGGGGAAATGGATTTATTAGACATTGATGAGGAAATGGCCACTATATTACCTCCTAGTTTATTTGATTGGATTGGCACTTCTTTCCTAATTGATGAAGGGGGATGAGTTGAAGGATCAGCCCACTCCACTATATTGAAATATTGCAGCAACACATTGTTAGTTGATTCATGAACATTATCTCCTTTAGAAACGAGTATGGTTATAGGAACGGGCTTTGGAACGCGAAGAAATAATGAAGCTAATTGAGATTGCTCGCTACCAGTGTTCAATAAAACATTAAACATTCTAGCTCTATCCCTAGTATCATATGATTGGTCATATTTTGACAAATACAAAACATGCTGAAACATACGAGAGATAATGTTTTCATTCAAGAAAGTTTCTACCTCTTGTGAACTATCATCTCCCATTTCATTCTTAAATTTATCTAATTCAAAAGATAATATCTTGGCTGCCAAAACCAATATTTCGTATCTAACTATTTCTGACTGGGAACTAAAATCTTTAATTAATAATCTCAATACATCAGGCCCAATAGTATTATTTGCAGAGCCAGTAAATTCGCCAATTATCCAAATCAAACTAGCCTTTGCTTCACTCTCTAAGTCAACCTTTTGATCTTGCAAAACTAGGGATAGCTTGTAAGTACTTTTAATGATTTCTTCCTTTTCCGTAGTATCGACAAAGCTTTGCTTCTGTTGTATCAAATATCTAATAACAGTTAACAATTCATTCAATATCGAACCACCCGTAAATTTTATTTGTTTTAAACACCATTTCAAAATCTTTTCATTCCAGTATGCTGAAGTTTGCGAACAGGTTCCAATTGCTTTAATAGCCTTACTTGCAATTCTATGATCATTCGAATTAAGCGCATAATACTTTAACTCCTCTAAAATATATTTCACATTATCTTCATTTGCCAAATAGGATAATATCTCCAACTTCATATTAGCAATTGGTATTGGGTCTGTTGGAAAAACATAAAACTTTTTGAAATATGGACCAAATATGGATTGATCGATCAGTGATATGGATGATATCGTTTGTAATGCAAAATACGAAACTTGCAAATTACTTGATGAACTGGCCAACCTACTCAAGATTATATGAATCTGAAATTCCTTATATATCTTTGGAGGTGCAAGTGCTATTAATGCTTTAGAAATACTTAATAAAACAAACTCTGACCTCGAGTAAATTAACGGTTTCATAGAATTAATGAATAATTGGAGGTCTTTGTCCATAGATATATCATAAGAAGTAAAGGGAATCTTTGAATAATCGTCAGGTAGATCAATGACCAGGTTCTGTTCATTATTTTCATATAATTGAGGTCTTGGTAAAAATAGTCTTGAATATTCTGTCAAAATTTCAATCATGAAAGACTTACTCCATTCATCTAATTCTGGAATAATATTGCAAAAACGACGAAAGTTACCGTGTATAGGTTCCCATTTCCTACGTGCTGGCGTCAAATTTGGCATTAATTTAAAATAAGTCTTTAATGCTGTTCCAACCACTTGTGTGTTAGCATCAGCTAGCAACTTAGACAAATATTCAAGCAATTGCTTCTTCTTCGTATTTCCCATATCATAGACTTTCCCTATAGCAATTGCCGTCGAGCCTCTTACTAGTGGTGATGGATCAGAAATAGTCTTCTTAATGCATAGAACTAAAATAGGAGCGATAGATGGGATTCTTATTCCTGCCATCGACCTAATTGCTGAAGCTCTTAATATTGGACTTTTGTCATTTAGTAGTTTTTGAATTGAATTAATTGAAAGCAATGCCGTATCTTGTTCAACCTCTGCATATCTTGTTAAGTAGATCAAAACCAAATTCTTAACTTTAATATTAGATGATGTAATATTCTTAACCACATCCGCAAAATATGGTAGACCATCTTCTCCCCGAGCTATTGACGATATTACACATTTCATTCCACTTAAATTATCTCTATCCAATCGGGAATTTAATAGTTTAGAAATTTCTTTAGGTCTCAAAGCACTTGGAGTTTCCGAAAGCCTAGAAGATGCAGATGCAGCTACCTCTATGGTCAAATCTCTAGCGGATTCTAACATAGACGATATCTTCGCCAATGGCTCCGTCATACTAATTACTTTACTTAGGATTTAATTGAAGTGGTCCTACTTACATACACTGAATAACTTGTTCTTTACCAGATATAAAATAACGTTGATTTCCTATTTAGGATATAAAGCTCGATTATGCGGATATAGTTAAGATCTATTTTTCTTATTCAACTTATGAGTTGCAGTTTTCATTCTCTTCCCCAAAGCAAGTTCTTTCCTTGTTTGTATATATTCCTGAGGAAAGAATTCGCCAATAGTCGATTGAGTACCTTCAGACTTTTTGCGATTCATATCTCTAATTAATGGAACCATTACTTCGTCTACCCTCGATTGCGACCAACTTGCATTATACATTAAAAATGATCTAATTTGATCTAAGCTTGGGACACCCCATTTAAATTCACTCTTATCATGGTCTACCTCTGGTGATTTGTATGCATCAAATATCACATTATCTGGAAACGACTCTGGTAAAAAGAACGTACCATTTTTAATTCTACTTAATAAATTCTTTTTGAGCCCAGTCAAATTCGATTTATCTGGAGGGATTATTGTCTTCGTGTTGTCATCAAACCACTTTTTAAAATTCTTGAGGGATTCAAACTCTGCCAATATTTCCATCGCTAATACAGGGCCTATTCCCTTGATACCATCGGTATAATCACTGCCCAAAAGAAGAGCTAATTCGATTAGCTTATCTTGAGAAAGACCCATCTTTGCATTGATATCATTCATGATATAACATTCAACATATTGCTTTTGGTTGAACATATTCTTGTATACTCTGTCACCCCCAAATAAGAAGCAATCGCTATCATCCGTAATTATGCCATCCACCAAATTCAATCTTAATAGCTCTGCACACTGAGCTTCTGCTTCCATCGGTGCAGTAATATATGGTATACCAAACCTTCTTAATAATTCCTGAACATCACTTATCATTGTCTCTGTAACTTCATCAGAATCTCTTTTTGCTTTCTGTAATTGTTCTTGTAATAATTGCTCATCTGAAACACTGGTATTTATAGGGGCAGTAGGGATTTCAAAATTGGCCCTAATATGAGTTTTGAAACTTTCGTGTTCATCTTCTTCTTCTTTCATCTGTTCAATCAATTGTTCTTCATCTTTCTCTTCAAAGTCATAGTCTAATACAGTTTGCTTCCTAATCTCCTTATTATTCACACTCTTCGCGTGATTATCATCGACAGATTTATCACTACTGAATTCAGGAGGTTTCTGTGAGAGTTCATCGATTACTTCAATTTCTGGTTCATTTTGTAACTCTTCGATAGATGAATCCGATTCTTCATTTTGCGGTTCGTCGTCATTGTCTATTATTTCTTTTGCTTCATTCCATGATATCAAGCCAGCTTCTTCATCTTCTTGGTATTTACGCTTTTTAGCCATGTTGTCTTTAACAAAATTTACTTGATTCGAGTTTTCTATTTGTGATATTCCTTCATCAAACCAAGACGGAATCAGTTGAGGTTTATATTTTTCTTTCTGATCAGTTTCTTTATCGCTATCAGGTAGTTGTTTGTCATTCTCTATCTGCTCTTCTTCATTGGTGTCTAAACCAATATGCCTCTTAGAAACCGGGTTCTCGCCAATATTTATTTGAGCACTTTCATTTGAAATGTTTTGCCTATTATGTATATCAACTCCTCTATTATATTTTTTATCTTCCTTTCTTGCATTACTATGAAGCATTTGAACATCAATATTCTGAGGTTCCTTAGAATTCTTCTGGTTATTATCTTGGAACAACAATGATTGACCTAAAGAAAAGTTAGGTAGATCGGAAGATAGCTTGGCATCATCTTCAATATTCACTTCGCCAATCTGTGAATCATTTTGGTTTTGACCTTGCAAATTTTCCTTCCACTTAAGTATTCCTCCTTCTAAGGCCTTTTCTTCTTTAATACGTAAATCAAACAAATCTTTCTTAGAATTTTCAATTGCCTGTTTCAAATCTTTCTCATTAAAATCATTGGTCATGTTATCGTTATCCTGGTATTGGCTATATATGGAGGTAATCAATTCTCTTTGCGCATTCTTTTCCTCTTCATCTTCCGTTTCCACTTCATTTTTCAAAGGCACATCGTCCCATTCAATATCTTCATCATCACTTTTTTCGGATTCCAGATTCAATGAACTCTTCTTCTCATCAGCTTTCTCTCCATCCACCGTGATTGGTTTTTCTATGGACGAACCTCTTTCGTCTAAAGCTAACGTCCAACCATCTTCATTTCTCACCAACGCATATTTCCTATCTTTATCGCCAGCAATTCTTCTAGTAGCATTTCCTTCCTCGCCCATACCACTCACATTCATTAACTTCTGTGTATAAAAGTTTCTTTTTTGAACTTGTTGTATTTGAAATTTAGAAAAATCCAAACTATTAGGGAATAAATGTTCTAATTGGTCTTTGCTAAACCCCATTCTTAATCTGGATCTCAATCTTAAATGCGACAAAATCATATATTGTGTTGCCATAGGTAAGTTTTGAAATTCTTCAGAAGTTGGATCAATTTTGTTGATATCTATCCCATCTATGTAATCCAGAGAATCCTTTGCTAGCTCTTCAAATTCCTCTTCTGGCATGATCCTTGTATCTCCACTAGAAACTTTAAATTCCCTTAGTTCAGGTAAATGATATTCATCCTTCTTCACAAAGGTTCGTGTGGGTTCTTGTGTTTGAGATTCCTGCGAATCTGACATAGTCCCATGATGCGGGTGTAAATTTGGCAAGTCCTCTAAATAAACCGTGTCTCCATTTTCACCCTCATCCAACTTACTATTCTGCATTTTCCCCTGGCTCTTTCTTGAATCTCTACCCGCCTGTCTATGGACTTGTATCGCTAGTAATTTCCGAGCTGCTTGTTCCGTACTCTCCTTTTGACCATGTCTTCTCTCTCGTCTTTGCGTTATTGTCTTCCGCTTTAACGCAGGAGCTCCTCCATCGAAAACAAATATAGGATTTATCCCAAAGAATAAAAGTTTACATATCCTCCTGAAGAAACCTACTATATGTGATTGGGGTAATGAATTACCTTCTTGATCTCTTACTGCCTTTAAAAACTGATAAATCCAAATAGATGCATCAACTGCCAATTTCTTTCTAGATAGTGCTTCCAACCGAACTGGCCTAGCCGAAGGTCCCAAAATATCCCATAGAGAGTTAACCCCCATACCAAATATCTAGTATATACTTCTATGCAATAATTATCATCGCTAGAAAAAAGACGATAGTTGCATCTTTTGATATTTCAGATAACTGATATTACGTAAGCTATGAAGTTATCTTTCATAACTTAAAGGCTGCAATACTTCCTGATTTACCCATTTCAATTAGAGTACTATAAGACATATCCTTTCATATATCATATTAGTGTTGAGTCCATGATCTTTGTGAGTATCTTTAAGCGAGTTTAATAATAAACTGATGGTGGTCAGTTAAGCTGGTTGCGGCTTATTAGATAATTGCAAAAAGCTCTTTTGCAATTCCACAAATCCATATAATGTGATAATGTTATTTTTAAATCTTGTTTATTATATGTTATATCTTTTCTACGACCATGGAGTCAGTTTCTGAGATAACTATGGCAATTAATAATGGGCATACTCCACTGAATTATGATATCGAGAACTTCCAGAATTCACGACAACAGCAGTATTCGCCTTACTTTTCTCAAAGGAACTACATTCTTGTGAACTCCAACGAACAGAAGATAACTAATTCTACCTTGAACAATGGTTCTCAAGACCACCAATTACAATACTCCGAAAAACAATCTGCTTCACTAAGACCGGCTCATATCATTTCCCCCAGTAAGCAGGCTCCGGAAGGGTATATATGCGTTGGGAGAGTCATAGAATCACCCACAAAGAATACCTCTATTAGTCCTACACAGAAAGGTCTTTTTTTCTTGAACGAGGATACCAATATTGTCAGACAAGAGTTTCCTTCGAGCTTCAATCCAAGAAAAGCAAGCAACATGCCATCAAAGGAAAAAGTGAATAAATGGATTCAAAATGTTCCATTTCGCATCATCCAAGATGATATCTTAATTCTGGAATGCTACCCAGCAATTCCCTCTTCCAATAGTAATTCAGAGACGAACATGGACTATGCTGATGATCAGGATAGGCTAGAGCTACAATGTCGGAAAATCACACGCTATACAACTCATATGTATACTAAGGAAGATGAACCGGTAGCACGTTTTGACGAATCATCAGATGACGATGATTTCTACGATAGCGAAGGAAATTTGATCCAGTATGATGATAATATCGCTCATATTGAATCTACATTTGACAACTTCTTTAGTGGGAAGGGGAACCAACCAATTGAATATATTATAAATACAACGTTATAATCCCAGGTTCTATTTACAAGCGCCTCAGATAGATATACTTCAGTTAAATAAACAAATCCAATTCTTCAATTTTGTAGTTAGTATTATCATCATCTTGGAAATTTTCTAATGTTGGATAATAAGGAGCAATTGAATCGCTGTGTTGTACGTAGGCACTATTATATAACTTCCAATAAGGGGTTCTAACTTTTTTTGCTGGGTGGAATAACCCAGCCCATACATAATTGGAGAAGCACCCCACACCAATAACCGCTCTTATAGCTTCTAATGCTTCCAAAATACGATTGATAACATGAGGAGACGTCTCGTAAACATTGGGTAATAATAAATTCAAATAATGAATGAAAACATCACTGTAATCATCATTCGTAAGGCCGATACAATTAATGGCCATATGCTTTATGACAGTCGCAGCGGTTTGGCGATGTACTTGATCTCTATCTGTCAAAGCATCCTCAAGTAGAGGAGTAATAGCAAATAGATAATCCTTAGTCATGTTACCATCAATATACTCAAACAAGAAACTAAGGGCCTTTAAAACACCGTTTTGTACATTATTTTCTGGGATTCTATACTCATTCATTAGCGCTGGCAAAACTGTGAAAGGAGCACAAATTTCAGCAACAATACCAATCGCTACTGCAGTGCAAACCCTTAGCTGACGTTCTTGCACCCTTAAATTGTTTAATAACATTGCGAGCACGTCTTGTGGTCCTATTGTTCTAGCTATATAACCAAAAGTATCATTTGCTGCTATCCTAATCCTTTTTTTAGAGCTCTTCAACATATCTAATAGTTCAAAACAAATACGCATCCATTCCTTTGCATTAATTGTTTCTGCATTTTTCCTAGCAATAAGCCCCACTAATTTTATGCATGCTTCTTGAACTTTGTCTTGTCTATTTTTCAAAATGGGTGTTAATGTTGGTAAAATCTGGTTTATTGAAGGATTTGACATCGTGTACAATGATGTACTGTCAACATTATCAATGCAGGCAAATAATGCATTCAATATCGAACCCAATACCTCTGGGTATATTTCGCCCAATGATTCATATAAAATCAATATTAATTTCATTAATACATCATCATTACCTTCTGAACATTTTTTAATCACCGGAGCTATGATGCTAATCAAGTCAGAAGATTGTTGTCTTATTTCAGGTGTTTTATTTTTCAAACGGTACAATATTGTACTAATAATAGAATTCATATGAGGTTTTAGTCTCTCATTAAGAGCTTTTGATACAGATCCAAATACTTGCAAGTAGATTCTTTGGTATAGCGTTTGTTCTTGAAATGCATACAAAATTCCATCGACTAGTTTTATTTCTAATTGAGAATCCAAACCAAGAAGGTAATCTGAATTGGATGATATCATCCTATTAACTGCGTCCATGCACATTCTTCTCAACGATTCATTTTCATCTTTTGAGTAAATTATTATACTTTCTAAGATTTCTAAAAAATCAAATTTAACTGCTAATTGACAAGTGGCTTCAACAACAAGCTTACTCAATTGTTGAGAATCAGATGCTATTCTTCTATTCCAAAAGAACTTCAAAAATGGCTTAATTATTTCAGAATTGTAATTTTTTATTAAATGCCTTGATAACGGCAATTTAATCATTATTCTTAATATTGTCTTCTTCATATCTTCGTCAGGAGAATTAAACTCTCTGGTTATTACAAACATCAACTCTGTGGTGTAGTAGTTGGCGTATTCCTCATAATTTGGATCATGATGCATTAACGGTATAATAGATCCAATGCATTTTAAAAAGCTGGCAAGCCCTTTTCCTCTATGACTCCGCAACCCTAACCAAGCTGGTTCTAAGATGCTTTCAAAAGATTCTATTCCATAGGGTTTAACATTTTCGGCCAATTGTGATAAAGTTAACGCCGTCATGGTACGTACTTGTAGAATATCATCTGTCAATCCAGGCTCCAATACACTTGTCAATTGATTCAAGTATGGTAATATCGAATTACCATTACCACCACCTAATAATATACATAATTGTTGAACAATTTTAATACCAGTATGTCTTACCATCCAATTTTTCTTCGATTTAATTACAGCCTTAAGGAAAGGTAAGAAGTTGACTAGCCCTAATGTATTTGCAACAATAGCAAATACTCTTGATGTTATATTTCTCACATATTCGTCAGCATGATCAAGATCAGGTCTCAAGTTGGAAATTATATTGGCTAAACCAGCAGCTTTTGTCAAACTTGATATTATATCTCTAGCTTCTAATCTCATCGTAAAGTCTTCATCTATTAATAACGGAGAAACAACAATTAAAATTTTGTGTGTATACGGTCTAATCAAATCATCCAATTGAAATAGAATACGACCAACCAGTTTTACTAGAACATGTCTTTCATGATCATCCAAATTTGGTTCAAGCAAAAGTGGTAGAATCTGATTGAATAATATTTTGGGACCGAAAATACGAGAATTGTCTGTCAATTGACGTAATGACTTCTTGCGAACAGCAGGTGATCCATTTTTAATTTTCAACAAGAGCTTCATAACTCGAACTTCCATTTTCTGTTCTGGTGATGCGTCGGGTTGTTCATCCGTTGTCGTAGCCAATTTTCCGAAATATTTCATATCCTCTTGTTTGAAAAAGTTTAATCCTTGAATTCCCGGTATCTCTGTAATTAATTGCTGCTCCATTAATTTTTTTGTTTTGAAGTCATCTTCGTCTGCTGTCGGAGGAACATAATAATCAGCTGATGGTGCCTCAGTTGCATCTGCTACGACAGATGAATCATACTGTTTGAATCCAGGAGGTGGAGGAGCCGGGACATAACCTGGGGGTAGTATTTTTTCAAGTATTGAGTTAGTTAATGGTATACCATTAATTATCGGAACGTTTCTATTTTCGAGTATAATTTGGGACTCGCTATCCTTATTATTCGTTAAGTTATTACCGTTGTCTTGCAATAGCTTCTGCGAATCTAGTTGATCTGGGCTAACATCCCATCTTTTTTTCCTTTGCCTCCTGGGTTGTTCAGTATCGCTTTGTATTGTTCCCTCCTGTTTCTTACGCTCAATTTGTTTTTTGACATCCGCTTCTTCTCTTTCAAACTCCCTCTCCTCCATTGTCTCTTTGTATGACTTTAAGTTATCAAGATCCAAGTCGATATTTCTGTTATATCTTCTTTCTTGGTACTCATTCTTGGTTAAATTGTTCTTGAGATGTTGCGTCGATATTGAATCTTCTCTGTTTTCCTGTTTAAGTTCATTAGCCAATTCAGCCGGTAACGTATAATTCCCTACAAGGCTATTCTTCTTGTATCTCCCGGAGGGCATTTTAACTCCTTGAATAGCTCACTTACTATAGATGTGGTAAGATAACTAATGATGTGATTTTGTATTTTGAGATATGATGAGTCGTGCGCAATCAAGCATTAGTATAACTAAATCGATGGCATCTCAAGGGTATACGGTTTTATTTGCAATCAGCAATGTCTAGCCAAAATTCTACTGTATTGCTAAACAGGCTATTATCCTTGAAGGAAAATTCGCCTTTTATACTAGTTTTGGACTCACTAACTCAATCATCTCACTATATTATACGTGAATTTGCACAAAAGAGTTTAAACACTAAAATCATTTATGTTTCCTTTGAAACATTAAACAAGCCGTCATTTGCAAATTCCTTCCTAGAATGCTTGGGAGATGATACTAATGAAATTGGTAAAAAAATACAGTTGGAAATTCTGTTATATTCGGAGAATAATTCAAGTAAGATTTTAGTAATAATCGATTCGTTGAACTATATTACAAGCGAAAAATTAACACAATTTGTATCGAGTATTATAAGGCCTAATGTTCTATTACTTGGAATATTCCATACCAACTTACCACAACCCAAAAACAGAGTCATGAATTATCCATCTTCCATAAATTTGTTATTGTACATAGCCAGTTCTATTTTCGAAGTAGAACCAATTCACCATGATAAGATTGATGACGAAACATTGGATAATCGGATCAGTCGCTTACAATTCCCTATTAATTGCTCGTTAAATAGTAAGTCATTCAAACTAACCTTAACAAATAGGAGGAAATCTGGCCGTTCTTTGACTTATGAATTTGTGATTAATTCCTCAACTCACACATACGACGTTTTCAAGCCGATGGTGGAAGATGCTTTAGATCCTGAAGATGAAAGTATGTTAAAGGGGTTAACTACATTTAATTTAACCACTAGTTCCAAACAAAAGCTTGCACGAGAACAGGTTGAACTTCCATTTATGCAAGCCCAAGAATCATTGGGTTCTGCGGGAGGTGCTATTGTCTATGAATTTGAAAAAGACGATGATTATGATGAAGAAGATGCATATGAAGATCCGTTCTAATTGGTGTGTAACGTTTATAATCAATAAATTAAATATAAAAACTTCAATACTCCGTAAAACCATGGTGTCAAAAATTGGCTTCATATTCCACTCTTCTAATAATCATATTAGTTGGTAGTCATAGTATATATATTATATAGGTTACATTAAGTTTTTATACTTTTCTGCTGCAATCAATAATAGTTTTTGCGTTTGATTATTATCTCAACTTTTTTATATTTTAGGCAAAAAGCTTGCAAAATCAGAAAACAAAATAAAATAAAATAAAAAAGATATAAATAAACGAATAATGAGATTCTTTAAATAACACCAACCATAACATGAGCCATATATAACTTTAAGTTTCATTGCACTCAGAACTTCATAAATAAGCATTAGGCATTGAAAGTTGAAAAATTTCAAATAAAGGATATTGCTGTAATTAATTCATACATATGCTAATGAAGTATATAGAAGTATATGCATCTAATCTATTTTCTTTGAATTTCTACTATTAGATCTAATGCCTATGGAAGATTTCACTAACTGCACTTTTTCTTTTACAAGGTTAACAATTTTTGCAGATTTTCCATTTGCAGCCAAATTTTCAAATTCCTCTTCAGTGATTACTTTCTTGGTTAACAAATTAAATACGGAACCAAATACCAAAGACATTAAAGTACATGTTAAGATGATAACATTATATGGCATTGAAAAATCAGGGGTTGGCAAGCTTAATAACAAACTGGTGGTACGCATCTCATACTGAGTATTCTTATCTGAATTTAATACAGTAATAACAGCCGGTTCGATAGCAAATCCATGGTTAGCATCAGGGGGATATTCTGCGTATAACAACAACGATTTATCGAATTGATAAGTTAGTGTCATTGTCGTTTTTGGAGGCAAGGAGACCAACAATTCCAATTGAGATGGCCTTTCCCGATCAATAGCCAGTTTATAATATCTTTGCTTTATATAATCCTCCTCCTTCGTATTAGACTTATCAGAACCAGATTGATCCTTTATAGACATATTCAATGTATTCAAGTATAACCTCATGAACCAAGGCAAGGTTTCAAAATAAACAAAATTGATGTGCTCTGAGGAAGAAGGGTTATAAAATACCGAACGAAATCCACCCTGATCTTGTGAGTACCCAGTTAATGAACGGGATACAAATAATGGTGGCGCATCAATTGGAGCTATTTTGGTACTATCACTGGTAGTAAAATTAAAATTGTAATTGTAACCTTCATTAATATAATATTGCATTGAATTAGAATTAGTATCCGTCGATAAGGTTTTGGTGTCAACAACTTGGTCCCCTAACTTGAGAGCATCTACATTCCACGCAGTTGGATCGATTTCAATATTAATCTTGGTGGATTCAAGATCTCCTTGAAAAGCTGGCCCATTGATTGTCCTACCGAAAATTGTTTCTAAACTCCAAGTGACATTTGTAGGCTCACCAAGCGGGAAGCATCTCCAGATATTAAAAATTTTTGTGTCGTCGCAACGTAATTCATCACCGGGCGTAGGCCTTGGAATGCCCTCTTTCATCTTACGCATAGACCTCATAATATCAATTACAGAAATGACGCTCTGACTCATTGACAAATAACAATCCGTCCCAGAGCCTTCACAATCAGTTGTTATATCAATAGACATACCATGCCATAAGGAATCGAAGACTCTATGACCTTCTAATAAGGAAGATACTCCCGATTTACCTCTGGTAGGCAATAATTTCAAAAATGGTGTTAAATTTTCTGTACAGATCGGTTCACTAGGTAATGCTGCTCGCAATAAATATAACTTATTTTCAGAATTCAGGATAAAGTGACCATTGTTTGTTTCGGTGTAATGTCTTGGGGAAGTAGTTATTGATTCATCTATAAAATTCAACGAAGCACAGAAAAATCCCGATAAAGACTTGGATAATCTAAACCAATTTGCTTTGGCAGCTTCGAAACTTGGTGCTTCCAAAACAGCCCATATTTCAACTCCAGTACCTCCACTTTTCGATCCGTTCATGGGTAACAGACCCCACGATTCTGGGTCCCACCACCCTTGTGCAAATCGCAAATGTAATTCCCGCGTATTTGTGGATTCTATTATGGGACCTAGGGCTCTTGGAAAATAAGTATAGTGATTTCCCTTTGAAACTGTATTCTTATTTGTATTTTCGTCATGATATTCGAGAGGCTTCGGTAATGATTGCATTTGAAACTCAAACGATGCCAATAAGCTATTTCTAGGCAATGGCTTCAAGTTTAGCGTCTCATTGTAATACTCATGCGCACTAGCAATAAAAACCCATAATGATAGTATATATAGCTTCAAGTATATCATCCTTATTTCCTTAAATCAATTCTAAATGCTTTTCTGTTAACAAACGTTTCCCTCATATTTCAGTAATCGCGATGTTAATGCGACATTTATATTGATGAACGACACGCTGCATTTTATTTGTTTACTAAAAGATCACCTTCACTAAGATTTAGTGAATACCTGTTGTTTGGATAACAATGCTGAGTCAAACTGATGCATCCCTTATAGAGCAGGATAAGGAAAATGTACAACCTTTACCAGGGGGAAGATCGGCCTCGAAGCTCGCAGAAAATTTTAAGAATGCATCAAAATCTTTACTTAATCATAAAGAACAACAACAAAGGAAACGAGAATACTACGAGCTACAACTAAGGCAATTCGAGGAATTGGACGATCCTTTGCAGGTTTTTGTCGACTACATAAATTGGACACACGATACATATCCTCAAGGATCAAATGCAGAAAGTGGGTTATTAGCATTATTGGAGAGATGCACATCGTGTTTTCGAGATGTCATGCATTATAAGAATGATCCGCGATACTTGAAGGTGTGGTTAGAGTACACAAACTATTCTGATGCACCTAGAGATATATATGTTTATTTGGCAAAAAAAGAAATTGGGACAGAACTCGCTTTGTATTATGAAGAATTTGCAAAGTATTTAGAAATGAACCAGAAGTTGAGCGATGCTAGACAGATATATGAAATGGGGGTTGAGAAAAAGGCGAGGCCGTTTTTGAGGCTCGAGAAGTCCTTCAAGCAATTCAACGAGAGAATGGAGTTGTCAAGAGATTGCAATCAAAACGAGCCATCAATAAGAAACGCACTTTCTGTGAAGAAAGGAGACTCTGGTGCACCAATAGGATTGTCTGACATTAATCCAGCAAGAAAGAAGCAAAAATTGCAAGTGTTCAACGAAGAAGATGCGCAGAATTCAGATAGCATGAATAATCTCTTTAACGGACAAAGCGAACCCCCTGAACTTGGATCAATAACTTCAAGGGTAAAAGAGAATATAATAACTGCAAAGCCATGGAATGGTGAAGTAATTAAACAAAAAGCGGACGCAGGTAAACCTGGGTCTAAAATTGAAGTATTTAAAGATATACCAGAAAACGACACAACGCCCGAAACAACACTTCAATTCGTAGAAGATAATAAATATGGATTAGTTCATACTCTAATAAAGCATCCAGGAAAGAATCAAGAAAAAGTCAGCTTGAATATGGAATTATTATACCCTAATTCCGAAGAAGAATTTTGCTTGGATGAAATTCTAGCTCTCACTAGAAAACTCAATAAGTCGACTTTGGCTAGCAAACCATTACCGGATAAAATAGACTGGCAAATAAAATCCAAATCTAAGGATGAGACAAATAAACTACTTGCTAATGACCACACATTCACAATCCCATTGAAGGATGCGGGAAGTAATCAGGACGACGACGATAGGCACTTGCCTTCACGCCAAAGACCAAACTCCCCTACGATGACCATGTTTTCTCGTATGGCTACTAACGAAGTTCTCACAATGTTCAATGATGCGGTTCACAATTTGAATTCCGAAGATGAAGAAGAAAGAACGGAGGGAGAAAATACCACCAACTTTGATGGATTTGTTACGGAAACAATTCACCCAATCAGGAATGAAAATGATATCAATCAAGTTTATCAAGCAGAAAAGAAAGTAGAGCATGTACCATCTCAAGAGGACTTAAGGCAAATCTCGACGCCAACCAGATGTAAATCTGCCGATGACAATGTCCCTGGTAGCGTTCAAAGCTCGCCGTTTATTGAGAGACCATCATCATCAGTAATTGATAATGAAAAAAAAATATTTGATCCGATAGACGAGTCTTTGCGCAACCAATTGCTTGATAATTTAGCGGTCCCAATAACCTCATATCCTGGGTTTTGCAATTATTGTCATACCAAAATAAACAAAATCAAAAGATTTCGTGAAATAACTAATGAAAAAACGAAGATAATCACAAAGGGTTCGAAAAATTCAATTATAGATTATTGTGGTGATGACATTTATTGCCTCAGATATGAATTAGGACAAGGTGGGTATGGTATCGTGTATTTAATTGAAACAGAAATGGGCAAATTGAAGGCTCTAAAAGTTGAATCTCCTTCGTCAAAATGGGAATACTATATATTAAACCAAATTCATCAAAGGCTAAACAGGCTAAATTACCGTATCCATGACAAAATAATCATACCAGAAGCACTTTTTTATTTTCAAGATGAAAGCTACTTGCTAATGAATTATATCAATCAAGGAACTATATTAGACGTAGTTAATTTTTATAAAAGTGCTGGTTCAACAGTGGATGAAGTTTTATGTATCTATTTGACAGTGGAATTACTTAAAATCATCGAAGTCCTCCATGAAATAGGTATCATTCATGGTGATTTAAAGGCCGATAATTGTATGATAAGGTTTAATCGTACCGGTGAATTATCTGAACCGTATAATCCTGAAGGAAAGGGAGGTTGGTCAGATAAGGGAATTACGTTAATTGACTTTGGAAGGGCCATTGATATGTCTTTATTTAATGACAACGTACAATTTGTCTCCAACTGGGAAACCGATCAACAGGATTGTCCACAAATGAATAAACACGAACCTTGGAGTTATGAAGCAGACTACTATGGGTTAGCCAGCATTGTTTATACGATGCTTTTTGGGAAATACATTGAAGTTAAATCAACGCCTTCTGGTTATGTATGCCTTGATTCAAACTTAAAGAGATATTGGCAATTGCAATTATGGAACCCATTATTTGATATGTTATTAAACCCCTATACTCATTTAACTGAGAATGATGTTAAGTTACCTATTACAGAGAAGTTAAAGATCCAAAGACACAACCTCGAGGATTGGTTAGAAGCTAATAGTTCAAAAAAGAATTTAAGGAAGTCCATTAACGAAATTGAAGATGAATTGAGTCGTACTAATAAAAAATTATTCAACAGCCTTCGATAAATTAATTAGGTTAAGCTTTTATTCGTTTATTATGTAAGGGATCGGGGCTTAATTCATATTATACGATCTGTTATCTACAATGAATTATGGGCTAAATTTTTCGAAAATTGTATCTCGGAACAAGCATCAATGTAACATACTTAATTCCCTTCAGAGTGCCAAAGTAAATAGAAGACTAATCAAATATAATTGTAATGTGATCTTTTAGATAACTATCAAATTTTTTTCAACGATTGGTGTTTGCACACTATAAAACATAAACCGATTTCGGACCTTGGAAGTTTAACCTATATAATCACCTTCCCTAAATTTTTTTTCCGAATGTTGTATTGATTTATTGTTGTTATACGTATATTTCACTCAAGACTATTGTACAGTAATAATGCAAGACATTTCGCTTTCTATTCCCACAGTCTTGAAGCCATCCACAGATCATGCAACTTCATTTACGACGAATATATTGGTAGTTGGAGGTGCATATGCTGGATTATCAACTATCAGAAGTCTTGCACACCACTTCAATAGAAGGATTAAAGATCCATTGATTAGACTGAAATTACTAAACAGTAGAGTGTCAATTACTATGGTAGAACCAAGATCAGGCTTGTTTAATATACTTGGGATCCCAAGAGCAATAGTCGATGGAGAATTTGCCAAAACTCAATATATTTCATTCGAAGAACTATATGATTTAAAGTTTGATAAAGTTATTTCTAACCAGCCAGATGTGTTAGAAAAATTACCCCCTGTACAAAATACTGGAAACAACGAAGCAGGATTCGAACTAAATTTCGTGCATGGTAAGGTGACACACTTAAATGAAAATTACGCAGAATACCAATTAGTTGAAAGCGATGAGACTGCAAAAATTAACTTCGACTATGTAGTTCTTGCATCTGGAAGAGACAGGAACTGGCCAACGACACCTAATGCCTATACTACCAAATCTTATCTCGAAGAAATGAATAAATCGAAAACGGAAATTGAGACCAATAATATCGTGTCTGTTATTGGAGCTGGAGCCGTAGGAATTGAAATCGCTGGGGACATCAAGCATTATCACCCTAATAAGGTGGTCAACTTATTTCACCCTTACGAAACTTTCCCCCCTGAACCACTTAGTACGGAATTTCAAAGCGTCACGTACAAGTCATTGGTGGATTCTGGGGTTAATGTATATCTTAATACCAGAGTTTCAAAAGAGTTTGATAACGGTGACTTGCAAACCACAAATGGTGAAATAATAAAATCTGATTTGAATTATTGGTGTACTTCCCATAAGAATAATATAAATATACTCTCTGACAAATTGAAGAAGGAGTTTGTTACTACTAGAAATAACGTCCTAGTTAATGAATATTTACAATTACTCAACAAGGACAAGAAATTGGACAGGTTCTTTTGCATAGGTGATATTGTGGAATTGCCCATAATTAAGAGTGCTGGGTGGGCAATGTACATGGGCAGATTAGTAGCTAATAATATATTAAGCATGATAGTGGATAATATTCTAATTGAACCTTTTCCTGATTTAGCGCAAATGCCTAAAGGAATGGTTATAGTGGGAGGTAATGGTGAAATTATTTCTGAATTAAGTGGAGAAGTAGAAGTCAATCATAGCGGTTATGTTCAAGAATACAAGGATTATTGTATTGGGAAGATTAGATCTACCATAGGTGTATAGTTTAGATAGATGTACATAGTTAACATTTGATCGGATGCCAACGCTCGTTATTTTGATCTCGAAAAAAATCACTTAAAGGAGAATATTAATGTAATTGATTCACATCGAAATTCAATCTCAGAACTGTTCGCCCTAGGCTTAATACAAGCTGTAATGAGTCAAGCGGGATATCCAGCTAACCTGCAGCAAGACGTACCAAGTACTCCCCAAGCGAGAAGAAAAAGAGGACTCTCTTTGAGATCACAGCTTTTCAATAAAACGTTGATACAAAACCAACAACCAAACCAACAACCAAACGAATATATTGATGGAGCGGCTTCATCATCTTTATCAACCCCAATAGAGAATACGGAGAATGGAAACCATAATGAGGAAAAGCTAGTAGATGGTTCAAAACCAGGACTTAAACTGTTCGACAATTTGTCAATCGTCCCCCCTCAGATCAATATCAATGAGCCTTTAGATGAATCGCTTTCGAAGGGCTCTTCGTCCTATAATATTTCACAAACACAATTAACTACATCAACAAGTAGACTTAGCACTAATACAAATAGATCAGATAACTCAAAGTCAGAATTTATACCGAAGCGGAAGAAAGCATCGCATAACTGGGCACTTAAAACTCTAGTAAGGTTCAAAAATAGAGTATTGGGAATTGATGATAAGGTCCCTACTGGTTATGGAAGAATAATACCATTAAGTGTGAATCGTTCGGAAATGAATATTAATTTTGAAGATGAATACTATGACACTTACTATAAATCGCTTATTGATGAAAGAAACGGTGAACCTTATTGCAGCAATGTCGTGACATCAGCAAAGTATAACATTGCAACCTTCTTACCTAAACAATTAAAGGCACAATTTTCTAAGATAGCTAATTGCTATTTTATGGTAGTAGCAATTATGCAAATGATTCCTAGTTGGTCAACGACAGGTCATTATACAACAATTATTCCGTTATTGATTTTCATGTCCATTTCAATAGCTAGAGAAGGCTTTGATGACTGGAAGAGACATGTTAATGATAAGGAAGAGAATAATAAGAAAACCATTGTCCTTAAGGAGGATGAGGAATTATGTAATTTTGATACCCATTCTATCGCAACTATCATGACGGAAACAATACCTGTAAATAATACCGAAGATAATTCACTCAAAATTCCTTCCACAAATCTGGATGAAACTTGCCTGTCAAAACTGTATACGGATAAAAATTTGTTGAGGAAGTATAATTTAAAAGAACAACCTACAAAGTGGAAAAATGTTAAAGTTGGTGATATCATTAAGATTAATGAGAACGAGTGGTTTCCAGCTGATGTTGTGCTTTTAGCTACGAGTAATGAAGCTCAAGAATCGTATGTTGAGACTATGGCATTGGATGGTGAAACAAACCTTAAGTCAAAGCGACCACATATGGAATTATCTAAAAATATCTCGCAAGTTCATGGGTTGAAAAGTACGAGAGCACTATTAACAATCGAAGATCCAAATATTGATTTGTATAATTTCGAAGGCCAGTTCAGGATAAGTGATGATACATTTGCTTTGGGTCCTGACAACGTGGCATATAGAGGAAGTATTCTTAGAAATACCAGATCGGTATTAGGATTAGTAGTATTCACTGGTGAAGAAACTAAAATCAGAATGAACAATATCAAAAATCCAAGAACTAAAGCACCTAAATTACAAAAAAATATCAATTATATTGTTATGTTCATGGTATGTATTGTGGTGTTATTATCAGCATTATCGACCATGGGCCAGCGTATCTTGTATAAGGATACCAAAAATAAAGCGTGGTATCTATATAAACAAGACGCTGGTGTTGCTCCAACTTTAATGGGTTTTATTATTATGTATAACACATTAATTCCATTATCGCTATATGTTACCATGGAAATTATCAAGATTATGCAATTGTGTTTTTTGCAATATGATATTGATATGTACCATGCTGAAAGTAATACGCCTGCAGACGCTAAGACTGCAACCATTTTAGAAGAATTAGGTCAGGTTAGCTATATTTTCAGTGACAAAACAGGAACATTGACAGATAATCTAATGATTTTTAGGAAGTTCAGCGTCTGCGGTGTGAGTTGGTTGCACGATTTAGATATATTATTGAAGACAGGAGGATCATTGAACGAAGATAAGGATGACCTACCAAGTTTACCCCTTAAAACGAAAAAGAGTTTCCATATTGATGGAAGAGACAATTTCCCGACTAGTGGGAAGACCAGTTTTCAGTCGAATGGGAGATCCAGCTTCCAATCTGCATTGGAAGATCATCCTAGAAAGAGCACTACTTCAATTGCTCGGGATAGCATGGATATGAAATCGTACGATTCCAATTGGAAATCAACTGCACAACCAAACAAAAGTCAAACTTTGCAGAATTCATTACAACTATTAAGATATATTCAATTACACCCTCAGACTCTTTTCGCTAAGAAGGCTAAATTCTTTTTGTTGAGCATTGCATTATGTAACACCTGCTTACCGAAAAGAAAGGATTCAACAGATAGTAGTTCAAATTCGAGTCGAAGTTCTCTCAATTCTTCACCAGAAGAAGCGAATATTGATGATGAATCTCTTGAATACCAAGCAGCATCGCCAGATGAGCTAGCTCTAGTACAAGCAGCTAG
Source organism: Debaryomyces maramus (assembly GCA_030583545.1). NCBI lineage: Eukaryota > Fungi > Ascomycota > Pichiomycetes > Serinales > Debaryomycetaceae > Debaryomyces > Debaryomyces maramus. The sequence continues at coordinate 6,490 of JAJMIL010000012.1, read as the reverse complement.
AGATTTAGGATTCGTTGTGTTGGATAGACAAAATGATAAACTCATACTTAAAACCTATCCGAATGGATTTGAAGCAGAACCTAAAATGGAAACTTATGAAGTCCTCGATACAATCGAATTTTCTTCAGCTAGGAAGAGAATGTCAGTGGTTGTTAAATTTCCAGACTCCAGAATTTGTATTATTTGTAAGGGAGCAGACAATATCATTTTAGAAAAATTGAAAAATGCAGATTTGGCTAAAATGAAAGCGAAAGAAATTTCTCTCAATTCGACTGACAGGAAAGTTCAAGAGGCTGATGCAGTTCTTCAAAAAAAATTGTCTTATGAAATTGAATCAAAGAAATCGATTAGTTCGTTAAGAGGGAGTTTGCACTTACGTGGTAGTTCAGAGAATCCAAATATTATGAATTCAATTGATAATTACTTAGTGAATAAGGAAGATACTGAAATTGAAGACATTGCATCTAAATCCAGAAAATCGTTGCATTATCAACAAGCGAAGAAGTACAGTTTTGACTCGTCGGCTTATGGAACATCGCCAGCTTCTGGAATTTCTCGACAAAATTCCCATATAAGTACGAATTTAAAACAATTCCTACCAAATGATAAATTGTTGGTAAATGATGAATTCATTTTTGAAAAAACTTTGGAACATATTGAAGAATTTTCAACCGAAGGTCTTCGTACGTTATTGTACTCGTTTAGATGGATGGATAAAGCCGAATATGAAACCTGGTCTAAAGACTATAGCGAGGCTAAGACGGCACTTTCTAATAGATCCGATAAGATTGAAGAGGTTGGTAGCAGAATTGAAAATAATTTTGAATTATGTGGAGCAACCGCGATTGAAGATAAATTGCAAGACGGAGTTAGTGAAGCCATTGAAAAATTAAGGAGAGCTGGTATCAAAATGTGGATGCTTACAGGTGATAAGAGGGAAACCGCAATAAATATTGGTTACTCTTGTAGGCTTATCAAAGACTACTCTACAGTGGTCATTTTAAGCTCCGATGACCCAAGAGAAGTACTAGTCGAACGCATTAATTCTACTATTAAAGACATTCTTGCTGATAGAATAGCACACTGTGTTGCAGTTATTGATGGCGCGACATTGGCAGATATCGAAAGCGATTGTACCACTATGGCTGCCTTTATAGACTTATGCGTCCAGGTTGATTCAACAATATGCTGTCGTGCATCACCTTCACAGAAAGCAAATATGGTTAGTGCTGTCCGCAATTTGAGAAAAGATGCTGTCACGCTAGCAATTGGGGATGGCGCTAACGATATAGCGATGATTCAAAGTGCTGATATAGGTGTTGGGATTACAGGAAAGGAAGGATTACAGGCGGCCAGATCAGCAGATTATTCTATTGCTCAATTCAGATTCTTATTAAAGTTGCTTTTAGTGAACGGAAGATACAATTATGTCAGAACTTCAAAATTCGTTCTCTGCACTTTCTATAAGGAATTATTTTTTTACTTAACACAGGCCATCTATCAACGGAATACCTTATTTTCAGGTTCTTCACTATATGAAAGTTGGTCATTGTCTATGTTTAATACTTTGTTTACGTCGCTATGTGTCCTTTGCGTGGGGATGTTCGATAAAGATTTAAAACCATCTACATTATTGGCGGTTCCGGAATTATATGCAAAAGGTAGGTTATACCAAGCATTTAACCTAAAAATTTTTGTTTCATGGATGATCTTAGCCACTTTTCAAAGTGTAGGAGTTTCATTCTTATCGTGGTATATGTGGGGATTTTCGTCGCTTCGTGATAATACAACTTTTCCTATGGGAAATTTAGTTTTTGCTGCTTTGACAATAATTATTAATGCAAAATGTGAATTAATTGAAATGCAAAATAGACAATGGCTTTCGTTTGCGGCATTTATTATCTCTGTTGGCGGATACGGCCTTTGGAATGTATTGATTATGATGTTGTACAGATCGAAGGATTCAACAATATATTTTGTTGCTTATGGACTTCTTACATTTGGACCAGATCAGAGTTGGTGGGCAGCATTATTAGCATTAGTAGCAATACCATTACTCTTCGATATTCTCTTTAAAATTTTCAAATTTATTTTTAGTCCTGGTGACGACGAGTTATTTAGAATGTTTGAAAAGGATATTGAAATGAGAAGATTTTTCGAGGAAGAGTCATATAGTGAATTACACCAAGGATGGTCATGTCCTAAAGAAGATTCAATTTGGAGAAGAAGAGCAATTTGGGTAGGTAAACTCATAAGTAAGCATTTGGGATTGTCATCGTCTTCCAACATTAGTATTGGAGAAGTCGAGTTACAAGATATGCCAGTAAATAGGAAGAGAGCAGGAACAGATCCTAATCCCACTGAACTTCCACCTGGAAGTGGAGGCACGGTACTTTACAGCGGAGATGCTACGCTCCGTGAAGAACAAGGATTTGATATCTTACCCAGTGGCAAGAGAATTAGAATTAAGAAAAAGAAGAAATGGCCAAAATTTGGAACCAGATTCGCGGGAATTAATGATTCGAATAGCGACGCAAATTCTGATGACGAGGATGTTAATGCAATAATCGAGCAAAGAATGGATCAATTGAGACGAGAAGAGGAAAATAGTTAGGGTAGTTTATGTCTTTTAATGTTGTATAAATACTAAATAAAATATTTCGCATTTAATTTCTCGGAGTTGATGTAAGATGTGAATATTCCATTTTCAGCTTCTTGTATGACCACCCTTTACCGACTATGCCAAAACCAAAAGAAATAGTTGTAGTGGGGGCTGGCGTGATAGGGTTATCATCTGCCCTAGCAATTTCGGAGCTTTCAAGAATACCTCATAGACTTATTATTATAGCTGAACATTTTCCCGAAGATTACCCCTACGATCCACAGTATACATCAGCATGGGCAGGTGCCCATTTTAGACCTTTTCCAAGTAAAAATGAAGCTGAGTTAAGGGAATATAAACTAACAAGATTGACTCAAGAATATTTTAGAAAGCTTTCAAAAACGTCTCCGGAATCTTCGATTAAGTTTATTAAAGGTATTGATTACCTTGAGGAGCCAGACAAGTTTTACAGGGATTTTAGCGAGGGATATAAAGAACAAATTAGCAACTTTAAACAGATCGATGAAAGTGATTTACCATCTGGTGTTAAGTTAGGAACAATTTATGATACTTGGGTTGTCAACCCACCAATATATACTCAGTATTTGAAGAGAAGACTATTATTCGAATACGATGTGAAATTTATCAAAGCCAAATTGGGATCGTTGAGAGAAGTAAATAAATATGTCAACAACAATCCAATTATAATAAACTGCTCAGGAAAGGGATTGAAATATGAAGGTGGGTATGACGAAGATAGTTTTCCTATCAGGGGACAGACATTATTAGTAAATCCACCAACGGGGCACCCGTACGACGAGTTGACAGTAACTCATCAACTGAAAAAAGGGCTATGGACTTTTTGCGTACCAAGGCCATTCAATGGAGGAATGATAGTTGGTGGTACTAAACAGATCGGCGAAGAATCCGAAACTCCAAGGATTGAAGATACTAATGGTATAATTGAAAGAGGACGTATTTTATTTCCAGAATTGATGAAAACCAATGAAGAAGGTGAAAAATACTTCGATATTGTTCAGGTAAATGTAGGTTTTAGACCAGCGAGGAAGAATGGGCTAAACTTGAATGTAGATAGACATCTGGACAATGTTGTGATAAATGCTTATGGTGCTGGTGGACTGGGATACGAATTGTCCTACGGTGTTGGATTTGCAGTTAATGAACAATTAACTAGAGTTTTCGATATGAAATCAAAATTTTAAGTGTTTATTAATATAATATGCTAATAGTTATACTATCCTTTTTGTTATAATAGGCAAAAATGTAAGTCCTTAAATAAGAATAAATGTCAAGAACTTTAGGCCTCTAAAAACTTGAATAAGAAAGTTGTGAAGGTTGCTGCTGCAATGCAAGCACAAATCATATTTGGACCAAATCTATCACCGTATTCTACTGCCTTCTTTTCTCTGACCATAACAACTCTCCAAAGGTATCTATACGTTGAATATGACAATACAAATAAGGCACTAATAAAAAATCCAATCGAGGCAGTTAATGAGCTCTTATTACCGTAGTTAAGTAAAGTCATTGCTGTTGCTCCTAATATCATACCAACAGAAAGCCAATGCAAATAGGTTCTTTCAGTGGCAAAGTATACTTTGGGTTCGATTCTAACAGGAATAGCAATCTTTTTTCCTTTCGGGATTTTATCAGCAAATGTCTCATTTAAATTGAAATTTGTACCGGCTTTAACAGTGAAGGTTCTATCATCGTTGAAATAATGCAAGAATTTGCCATATAATTCATTAAACAAATTCTTAACCGGATTATCAGAAGTTCTTGTTGAATAATTAGAAGGCAATAACAAAGGAGTCGACTCGTCCAAGTCTTCTTCCAAAGGATTTATATCGTTCGAGAAATGGACCCCAGTATATGAATTTTCATTTTCTAATAATTCTTCTTCATCCATCTCACCACCAGACGACGAGGATTTAGCTTTTGATTGGTTATGTCTATTGATACCAAATTCCACAACTTTTGGTTTTCTGATGTCCACGTCCATCTGTGGTAACCAGAAGGGTAATAAATTAACATATTCAGGCAATAAAGAAGCACCTCCATGAATAAATTTAGAAAATTTAGGAACTGCCTCAACAAGATGACTTGTGACCAAATCTTTGACCCAGGTTGGAGGTTCTTGACCCATTTGGGTTTGTAATTTGACTTCCAAAACTGCGTAAGGAAACCGGCAAATATCTCTTTCCGGCAATTGTTGGAATGGATAATCGACACCAATATCCATTCTTCTCCAGTTTGAGTTGGTTCTGTCATATCCATCAAAGTTATCTTCTCTAACCATAGACAATTCAGTATCTAACGAAATACGAACTCTTGCATCACCAGGCAATTGAAAAGCAGTTCTATTATAAAATGATCTCATAACAGGTCTCATTTTGTCTTTGATAACACGATACTGCACTTCTTTTGCTAGACTTTCCAAATTATCAATCTCTTGGACAGATTTCTTCCCATCCTTTCTCATCTTCTCAAAAGCTTGGGATGCAGTTAATTTACCTTTCAAAAAGTCATTGACCTTTTTCTCTTTCAAAGAAAATCTCGCCTTGACCGATTTTTCTCCTGTCCAATCTTCACGATGTGTCTTTCTTTCAACAAAAATCTGGTCTGATTTCATACCACCGTACCATCTCAATCTTATGGCCTCGGCACCTTCATCTTTTCTTAATCTGCCGTAATACAAGTCCATATCCTTATCATCAAAATAGATGGACGTGATTGCGCTATCCTCCGGCTCAAACTCCTTATCAGCATTGAAAACTAACACTGGTAAATGCTTCAAGATAACCAACTTCAACTCAGTGATGTTATCGGGATGCACCCAGTATTTAGTAGTTTGTCTGACGAAATTTTGCTGCGCTCCTCCCGCAGAAGAGTTACCCTTGACAGGATTACCCCTGGTTCTAACCAAATCATACAATTTCGACAACTTGACAATCAAATTGTCGTAGTTGTCCTTGAAGAATGGCTTGGCATTCAATCTGACCTGGAAGATGGGCCTCAACGTGAACTTTGTCGTCTTGTCATGCTTTTTAACGATCTTTTGAAAACCCGTGTAGTTCAATCGGGTGAACTTGGCCAAATCGTGCACATCCGCAATGATGTCGGACAATTCCTCCTCCAAGTCCTCGAAATCCTGTTCCTGTGGTTGGTTGCCGCTTCCTGGGTTCTGCAATGCTCCCACGACCTCGTGCACATACATCTCCAGTTCCTTGATTCTCCGGTTCACCTCTGTGTTCTTCACCTTCGTAAACGAATATACCTTATCCAATTCGCTTTCGAGCAATGCCAAAAACTCCTCCTCAAATTCGTTAGTCCACTTGTAATCATGTTCCTTCAAATTTTTTTTCAATTGATGCTTCAAGTCATCATATGCAATATAATAAAAACTATAGTTTTTGATGAGTGCATTTCTTAGATGCTCCCCAAATTTCATTCTTTCTATATAGACTTACTCTAGAGATTCCTTCGAAATTCTTCGATGCTTTATTAGCGAACAATGCCTTCCTTATATATATATATATATATATATATATTTAGATGGGATAATATCAACGATTTGTCCGTAATTATTCAATTGTCCGTGAAATTAAATGCCCACGTGTGATACGGAAACTCTTATCATAAAGCCATATATTTAATGAGGATTTTGAAAAAAAAAAAAGGTCGTACCCGGATTCGAACCGGGGTTGTTCGGATCAAAACCGAAAGTGATAACCACTACACTATACAACCTGTGTATGTGGAAGTGTGAGAAAGTCGATGTATATAAGTATTTAAGGGTTTGAGAGAAGGATTGTCCAGCTTGACAAAGAAGTTGTGAAACAAGTATGAAACTACCACTTACATACT
>JAJMIL010000011.1:0-142712 GCA_030583545.1 Debaryomyces maramus | reverse complement strand
CAATGGTGATACCTCTTTCTCTTTCAGCCTTCAACTTGTCTAAAACCCAAGCGTACTTGAAAGAACCCTTACCTAATTCAGCGGCTTCCTTTTCGAACTTTTCGATGGTTCTCTTGTCGATACCACCACACTTGTAAATTAAGTGACCGGTGGTAGTAGATTTACCGGAATCGACGTGACCAATAACAACAAGATTAACGTGAGTCTTTTCTTTACCCATTTTGCTTAATGTATAATAATAGTATACTGTATTGGAAAAAAAAAAGGAAAAAGAAGTTTTTCAATTTGAATCCTTATAAATTTTCACCCTTGAAGGTCAAAGGGTGTCGTGGCCGAAAAATTTTTTTTAGGCCGTACAAAAAAGATATTTACCCGGATAGGGCTTTACCCTATTATGAGATAATACCAATATAAATCCATGTTTGAAGACTACTATATACACTGGAAGAGGGTTTCATCTACAATTGAGATAAGAGGAACCAGTGTAGTGGTATGCAGCGTGCTAAATACTATATATAGTTCAACATAGGCGTTAATATGAGATATTTTGTAAATTCATGAGAACAAGCAATAGTTGCATTTTTGCAATCATTTTACAATCTATTCTGGTACCATATCTAAGGCTTGCTGTATGTCTACAGGTTATCTATTTCGCCCGCGATGTCATTATATTAGTCCTTCGTATATGTATTAACAATTATTGAGAAGCTATACTACTTCAGGCCGGTTAATTTACGAAGAAGCAGCTCGTTGTTCTTCAACGAATCTGTATCCTGGTAGCCTACCTGGGTGACATTGTCTTCGTCGTCGATGTTAGTCACATCGTTATTGCTGTTATCACTGTCGCTGGTCAGATCTTTCAACTTCTGTAGTTTGTTGGTGATAGATCCAGGGGATTCCCTGCCAGCTAGCCGGCCATATTTCCTCTTCTGATTGCCCTTTCTAGGCGACGGCAATTGTATCTTATCGTCCTTCTTAGGGGTTTCGAAATTCTCGTCGCTGAGGTTTTTGATGTATTCGAGCAACGTCTTGGGTTTCAATGAAGTATTCGGGGCGAAGAGACACCATTGCAAATTGCATATATCCGGTAGCACCAAGTTTTGGTGGGACGAAGATGCAGATTGTTGGAGTATCTCCCAGATGTATGCAATCGATACAATTGGAATTGACCAGTTCTTGGCCGCATTGATCTTATTTTTGGAAGAAACTAGGGCCACGGATGAATTACCTGATTGATATATAGGGCAATTTATAAAGTCTATTGCGTGATACTCATATAGTTTGGGTGAATTTTTCAAGAGAGTAGATTTGAACAAGTTAATGTTGATGACTAACAAGTCCCGGGACGATGTTAGAGTAGGACAAAACTCAAAGTTTAAAAGGTTTATCAACTTCTCTAGATGAAGTAATTCTATTCCTGTAAATCCTGTTATGCAAATTTTAAATTTCTTTGTACAAGGTTTGAGACCTTTGAATGGCTGACTCCATCTATCGAGGACCACTTTATTGTAATAAATAGATCGTTCAATAAACCATTCAGTCACAATTTTGATTTCTCCTTTGTTAATTCGATTCTTCAAAGGGAGATTCTTCAACAACGAGGAAGACTGGCATCCAATCTTGACCGGTAAAATAACATGGGTAATTGAGTCGTCAGATGCATCTTCAATAATCTTGCCATTGTGGGAAATAATTATTTGCTTTATCAACGTGATTTCATGATCAGCAAAACCAAGCACCAAGAAACCGAATTCCTCGAATAGAGCTGACTTTTCGGAGGGCGCTGTCTGTGGTACTTGATTTATGTCTGGGTCCCCTGGCTCGATGTTCTCATCTTCCATTAGCTCATCCCATGTAGTATCCTTTGTAGGTTTCAGAGGAAGCTTGCTGGTATTATTCATAATTTCGTTCCATATCCGCGCATCCTTCTTGAGTACCTTGTTGACTGTATCCTGATTATTAACGTCACGTTCTGCCGTTGGTTGGTTCTTTATGGCATGTTTTTCTCGGTGTTGAAACCACTCATCCCATACATTGCAACCATTTAGGCGAGATTTCAAGTTGTAGTCCCCAAAATGCATGGCCGCCATCCTTAGTATTGAATCAACAACCCAGATAGGATGGACGACCGGTATTCCCCATTCTATTGCCTTTGTATATCGTTTGCCGGTCATTTCAGTAGTGATAATGCAAGAATTTGACTTCGTGAGCGAATCAGTGACCTTGCCTCCATTATCGGATATGAGCGTGGTCAACTTGTTCATGGATAGATCAGAATCATTGAACGTCTGTCTGAAGGACTCCTTCAATAATACCTGAAATGGCTCGATTCTTGATAAGCAAATCGTCAAATCGTCAAATATGGGAAGCAAGTAGTTATTAATATCAAGCAAATTATTCGAGTCTTCTCCCCTCAACCACGCATCGTATATGTGCAATATAGCATCGGGTTTCAAGAACTTTATATCAAATCTGTTCTGAACACAGTAGATGTACTTTTCAGTCTTCCGATCACCAACCACGAGATAATTCACGTCGCTCATCAAGTCACTGTAATGAATACCTCCAAGAGCCACTAGTTTCTGGGAGATGTCCTCCCGTAGCTTGATCGGGATGGCAGTACAACAGAACGTTAACCCATGGAAGGGTTTGGCTGACATGGTTTACTGGTAGACAAATAGGTGAAGGTTAAATTATATGTAGGAGATTTATAATGTATTCTCAAACATCAACATTTGCGTTATATACAGACGCGTAGAACAAGCGGGCAATTTGTGGACCCAAGCATAATGGAGGGTATGCCACGGGGATGTTTAGAGGAAGTGTAGGGCATGTTGAGCGGGCGTAGAGCAGGCGTAGAGCATAGTGTCCAGCAAGAATGGGATTCGTGCAGTGGAAACGACGATTCTGCAAATATGTCAAATAGATGCAAAATTATGGAAATTGCGATAATATTATTTTCCAGCATTATCTACTAAGTTAATATCTGCTCTCTAGTCCAATATCTGTATCCACCTAACTACGAAATACATCTCCAACTACACATCTGCCACCTAACCACGAAGCACATCGACTGCTTATGCCTACGATGCCCTGTAGATCCATCGACACCACAGACAATTCGCAGCCTCGCCAGTCGAAGCTTCTACACGTCTCGTAACCTCCTCCGTCCACCGAGCCCGACCAAGCCTGTTCCCACCTACAAGCCTACCCCAAATACTGCCAATGGCCCAATCTAGAAAGATCAATCCAGAAGCCCAATCTAGAAAGATCAATCCAGAAGCCCAATCTAGAAGATCAACCCCGAAGCCCAGCCCAGAAAATCAACCCAGAAACCCACCCTACAAGGCCCGCATCCCTGTCGCAAGGACCCCCCCGCGTGTGGACGTCGCTTGGTGTGTTTTGATATCTCCCAAAATTATCCAAAACCATCTCTTGCATCTTGTTTACCAAACATTGGCACCCCGTCGCCTGTTTTTCCGGATCGCCCCATTTGTCCTCATCAAAACATCTCCCAAAAACTCCCAGAACAATATTCGTATACCGCAGATCGGCTGCATACTGTCTCAATGTTTCATTGGCCGCAACATCGACTTCAATGGTTTTCCTCTGATTTACGGGCCCATCCCGATTGGTCGGCCCCGTTATTTTTTCGCCCATCGTGAGCTATCTCGATTCCGACACGCTCTGCAGCCAAGCGTCCGCACTACCGATCCTATTTGGGCCGTAGGCCCAACACCCTTGGCCCCCAAATCCACGCCGTCCGCCACTTCATCCCCCTGGACCCCCAATCCCACGCTCTACAATCGCATCCACCCTCTAGGTTACTGTCGCAACAATCATCTTCGCTGCTTGAACTAGTACATGACGTTCCGTTTTAGTTACGTTCTTCTATTTATAGACCGCTAAATTTAGTAATTACCCAATCCATGCACGATGATGCCCAGTTTAGAAGTCGTGTTTACACAGCTACTTACCCATCGGGCTGCCACTTGCAGAAAAGTCCAAATCCATGCAGCTTAATTGTTCTTTCTATTGTCAAATCCAGCAGGCATATTTCCTGACCTTTCTGGGCTACATGAAGGGGTATCTCACCAGTTAGCTACGGCGACAAAAATTACTGGCTTCCGTAATTCTGGTCCCAGTTTCTACAAGCATCTGCAACAATTATTTTCTAGAAATTTCTGGTAAAAGCCTAATATCAATCTCTAGAGCTTATTTGAAATTGACAGATTAATACTCATTTAAGAGTTCCTAAAGCTATACAGATGCGTAGCAAAAATTGATAAAACATAAGTATAGTATTTAATGGTTGTGCGAAAAATTGTCGTATAGTGAGTATCGAATGGTAGTAGTCTAGTGGCTTTAGGAAGTAACAATTATAGAAACAATAGCAACAACCAGGAGGGCTTATATAATCGGTTTATTTAGATTATGCTGGAAATTACACTCCTATTCAAGAATCTCGAAAAATTCTTAAACAGGACGCCTCGATTTCCAAAAGGCGTAATCCTGACCTACCGAAAAAAACATTTTGGCGGTTTGCGAGAAATTTGCAATGAGCCGTTTGAAAAGTATATAAAGGGAGCTTAGAATCCATGGGAGAAAAATTGATAGAGTTTTTTATTAATCATATATCCAAATATATTTTATTCATTCGCTTAATACATAAAATGCAATACTCCACTGTTTTCGCTTCCGCTTTATTAGCTGGTTCCGCCATGGCTGCTTACTCTAACGGTACCGTTGTCACCACTGACGTCACCGTTACTGACTACACCACCTACTGCCCATACTCCACCGTCGTCACTGTCACCAAGTGTCACGAAAACAAGTGTGCTCCATCTGTTGTCACTGTCAGTGAAGCCACCACTTTGACCGTCACCGGTGAATGTGTTGTCCCAACCACTGTTACCCAAACCTCTACTGAAACCAGTACCGTTTGTACCGAATGTGAACACCAAACCAAGGCTCCAGCTCCAGCTCCAGTCCCAGCTCCATCTACCGGTAAGCAACAAGAAGGTAAGTCCACCGTTGCTGCTGAATCCACCTCCCCAGCTGCTCAATCTACCGTTGCTGCTGAATCCACCACTGCTGCTCAATCTACCGTTGCTGCTGAATCTACTTCCCCAGCTTCTTCTGCTGCTGCTGTCACCTCTTTCGAAGGTGCTGGTGCCAGAAACGTTGCCGGTGCTTTAGCTGGTGTCGCTGCTGTCGCTGCTGCTTTATTCTAAGTTAACTAAACACCCTGTTTGTTAATTTATTTACCTTTAAAGTATCATTTTAATTTCTAATAAAAGCTTTTCCTTTCTAGTCGTTACGATTTATATTTTTGGATTTATATTTGTGTTCGGTAATTTAATAATTTTTTAATTCATTAACAAATGTTGTAGACCTTGAAATCTGCTGGAAACCAACCATTTTCGGGTGATGTCTTCCTATCTGCTAAAATGTGCCTATGAAACCGGACATATCGGAGATATGCGATCCATCATCCGCAACCGGGTTTTCCGTTACTATATTTGTAATACTGAGAGATATGCCTTAGGTCATACCAGCAACCGTGCTGCAAGGACTTTCATGTTACGGGGCTGCCTCGTAATCGAAACTTACATGGTGCTACATGGTGTTACGTTAAACCACATGAAGTAGGCTTTTTGGCTTGAAAGCCGATTTCTTGTCGTACACCGTTCCTGGCATCCGATCGAGGTTAATCAAGCATGTGGATGTGTGATAGGGACACACCTACATTGTATCAGGGGTGTGTCAACAAAAAAGTTTTATAAAGGGAAAAGCCACTTGAAGATACACCTCTTCTTATAATCTCGAACTGTAGTTGATACATAGGCGCGACATTTTTTGTAACTTTTTTCATTATGTCGTAATATTAAGAATCAGTTTTATAATAACGATATAGCTTCCTGCTTCTTAAACAGACATTAGAATTCACAGGGCCATGACTGATACGGAAAATAATAGCTTTCCGAAGTCATCACGATTTTCTAATGATGGAAGCTTACCGGATCTAAAGTTTTATAGTCATACCAAGAATAATAAGCAAGTCTTGGTGAATAATCAGTTAAACAATATCAACTACAATCCGTTTAATTGTCCGCAACAGAAGACCAAGGCGAACTTCCCTATTGATTTCTTTCATTTGCAGAACAAAATAACCCTTTCAGATATTCCGTTGACCGATTCAATACCGATATATCAACTCAATGAGGCACAATTTCAAGATCCGATAAAATTTATTGAAAGTGTCTATGACATGGGCACAAAGTACGGGGCGATCAAATTAATCATCCCAGAGAATACAGACAATTCGTTCAAATCGAATTTCCAGATTAATTCTGATTTATTCTGGTTTCAGACGAATAAACTCTTGAACAACCCAAAGAACAATGAGTTGGAAAATAGGTTGAAATTTCACCAGGAGCTAATAAAATTCCATTTGCAACAAAAGAAAGAAAGTAAAGCACCGGAAGATCTGATTATCAGTCCTGAAATACTAAATGAACCCGTAATAACGCCGAAGCCAGAACCAGTGGCTACCACAGATTCAATTTCAAATATGAAGGAATCAACTCCGACCCCTGCCACTGGCAATAGTACGGACAATAAAATTTCAGAACCAGAGCCAATAACTGCCTCAGATTCAATTCCAATTAAGAAGGATTCAACCCCGACCCCAACCACTAGCGATAATAAGGATAACAAGAAGCCCAAGCTGAATTTGCCGCAATTTTTAAATAAGTTGCCTATGATAGATAAAAGACCATTGGATTTGTATAAATTATTCCGATCTGTGCTCATTAGAGGGGGGTTCCTTGAAGTTGTCAATAAAAAACTATGGGCTCAAATAGGACGAGAATTAGGCTACAAGGGAAAAATCATGACAAGCTTGAGCAGCTCATTGAAGTCTTCTTATTTAAGAATATTATACCCTTTCGAAGTTCACCTCGGTAATAAAAAATTCGAGTTGGTGGGAATTATTGTCCCCTCGACGGATATAGCTAATCAAGACAACCTGACAATTAGCGAAGCATCGAATACGCCGCTTGAAGTACCGAAACATTCGAGTAATGAATCTCCTCTAATCATAGGTTCTTCCAAAGATTTTAAGAGATCAATTAAATTAAAATCGGCAAAGGGATTTTTGCTCAACTCACCGCATATTGTAGATGTTAAACAGCCAAATACATTTATTACGAAAGAGATTAATGATGGAGATGCAGATTCCACTAAGAAAAGGAAAAAGAATCCCAATGAAGCATCGTGTACACCAATAACACCCGCATCCCAAATGAATCATGCATTAAAATCAATCACGAACAACCAGTCAATTTACCAAGATGATTCTCGACTGAACTTGAATGGAAAATATGCTTCAATATATAACCTAAGGCAGTTCATGGAAAAAGATTTAAAATTTCAAGAATTTATAATTCTGCAGAATCAACAATATTTCAACAAAGTGAATATCAATTCAAATGACAAATTTTTCCATCAATTTAATGATCAGCACATTTCTGTAACGGAAAGGAATATCATAAACTTGGAAAGATTTGAAGAGTTATATTGGTCATTCATAATGAATCAGAATGCAAAAAATAGTACTGATAATGAAGATGGTTTATCTAATGATGGTTTGGAACTAGAAAATGGAATTAATTTACCTTCCTTTATTAACGGGTCAGGATTTTCAAGACTCGGGGATGATTTCATGAATTATAAGAATCAGTTAACCAATTTAAATATTAATAATGGAATTAACGCATCTATCAACGCAAATTCTCCTACTATTTTAAATAACACAACCAACACAAAAGGCTGTAATTCTACTATTAACATTGATCCCACTTATTATAACTCACCGGATTATATAAAGAACTTAATTCAATCATCGTTAAATCCATGGAATCTACACAATCTACCAATATTGCCGAACTCTCTATTGGGAGGCTTGTCAGAAAATGATTTAAACAATCAGGATTTGATCAATCCAACATTAAATATTGGAATGACTTTCAGTACTGAGAATTGGAAATGCGAGGATCATTTTACTCAACTTTGCAATTATCAATTTTTTGGGAGTTTTAAGAAATGGTACTTTATACCAGAGCTGGAATTTGAGAAATTTGAACAGTTAGTCAAAGAGGTTAATGCCAAGAACAAGAGCAGAGTTAACATAAATAATGACGAGTGGAATATAAATGAATTATTAAAGTATTTTAACCATGGAGAAGATACAACGAATATTGAATATGAATCACTAATTAATTCATTAGAGAATATGATAAACCCCTCCCCAGATTATAATAATTCGAGATTAAAACATTCAAATCCATTATTCCAGCAAATCATCGATTACAGGGACCAAAGAAGAGAGAAGCTAAACTATAACCAGGAGTTTATGATAACTCCAGAATTATTAAAACAAAGAGGAATCAATTTTACAACTACGATCCAAAAACCTGGAGAGTTCATTATCAAATTCCCTAAGACATATTCGTCAACAATCTCTTTTGGTTTAAACATGAGTGAGGAAGTAAATTTTGCAACTAAGAATTGGTTAAACTATGCAATTGAAGGAGAACAATGGTTAAATAAACAATCTATTTTACCTAATTTTCTGATATTTAAACTATTAATCAACCTAGCACAATTGTATGAGTCTGGTAACAATAATGTTTTTTTCAATGCAGAAATTTATGAACAAACATTACAAATGTATAATTCCTTATATAAACAGGAATTAAAATTAAGAGATAGGGTTAGGAAGAAAATCAGTCATATTAGAGAGCTTGTTATTGACGAGAAAACCTTTGGTGATATTGATTCAATTGCTGATGACGATTTAGCTAGTACATTTCCTTCCAAAATCGTATTAACTGATGTGAAATTGAAACAAACATTTATTTTGTCTTTGCCAAGATTCTTAGAATACCTTGAATTAAGCGAACTTGAAAAAGATTACGATATCAAGAGTGTTCCTCAATTGGTTGGAAATCCGTTTTTGAAGATAGAGTTACATCTCTTTTATTCTGATGATAAATTGAAAACATTCTACAGAATTTTGAACACCTATTCGATTGATTATGAAGAATGGATGCAAAACTACGAGAGATTGATGAATGAGAATTCTGAACTTTCCTTAAGAGTGTACAGGAGTTTACTTATAGATGGGGAAAAGATATACTCAGCCTTATCATCGTCAAGCTTCTTCCATGTATTCAATCATAAGCCCGATCAAGAGCTGGAAGACTATGAAACTATAAAATTGAATACTTTTAAAAGCTATATTGAGAATTTAAAGTTATTCGTGAATGATGCAAATGACTTTATTGAAGAATGCCAAAATATCTTGTCGATAAAACATCAACAGCGTATTAGAAATGGCAATATTAACGAATTTCAAAAACCTAGTGAAAATGTACTAGAAAGGTTGATAAAGCTAATTGATAAAATTCCCACCTTGAATTTTTCTTGTTCTGAGACCGAACAAATCTTAGAATTTAAAACTGAAATCGAAAATTTTGATAGAGCATGCCGTGTGTTAGTTTCCAAAAAGAAGCAAAACAACTCACTTCAAGAATTTAATGACTTAATAAACCTTGGCCAATCTTTCGGTGTTGAGTTGCCTTCCTTATCACTTCTAATCAGATTGAGAGACAGACTATTATGGATTGATACGTATAATGTAATCATAAATGGCGGTGATCCTTATAGCGATAAAAAAGAGATTTTTTCATTGAAAGATTTAATAGCCTTTAGGGGAAATGGGATTGATCTTTTGGGAGAAAATGATATTGATAAAATAAGAATTGTCGATACCATTCTTCTTAACAGTAACAACTTCAATGAGAAATTGGTCAACTTCTTAAGCTTTGATAGCGTTGAATCTGTGTCTCTTGAAAAATTGAACTCTCTTCTTAGTGAACTTGATAGGCAATCTAAAGCAGAAAATGGAGAGAGAGTATTCATTCATCTTGATACATACGAGAAGCTTGTTAATTTACAACATAATAGTGATATCATTGAGCAATTTAAGGAAGCGAAGAATGCCTTGAATTTAAATAAAAAATTTACCATCCATGAAATTAGACAATTGCAAACTTCGCTAGAGGAGTCCGGATTAAATTTTGATGCACAATTTCTTAATGAATTATTATTCAATGGGGGTAACTGGGTATTCAAGGTTTGGCAAAGTATCAAGCATTTGAAATTCATAACAATATTCCATAAGGGCCACGATGAATCACGCAGTGGATTAAACCGAAAACTTAATATAAATGACGAATTAATGGAAAAACTAAATGAAATATCCTATAAAGATGAGTTCAGCTTTTCTTTGAAATCAGATTTATATTCTAATTCATCATCATACATCCATCGTAAAGGGGATGAAGAGTCCTCAGATGAATCGTCTCAACCACAGATATACTGTATTTGTCGTGAATTTGAATTTGGAACTATGATTGAATGTGATAAATGCAATGAGTGGTATCATACACTGTGTGTCAATGAATCTGAAATAGAACCTGAAACTGATAACGATGATGATCATTATTCGTGTCCAATATGTAAAATGATTGAGTCGAATCAGTTCAGCGATTCATTTTTGTCTAAGAAATTAACGTATCGCCAACTACTCACTTATCTAACTGAGGGTAGAAATTTGCAAGTATATCCCGTTAACGAACTCACCGTGTTAGAGCAAGTATTTAACGAAGTTTCAGAATCTTTCATGAACTTGAATATTGAAATTGACAATGTCAAACAGAGCAACGAAGAACTAACCTATAAAATTGACCATTTAAAGTTTTACTTCAGGAAGGTCTACGGCGCAGGTATTTTGGTTGAGGAATTACTTACCGATTTGTTAAGTACTATTAGAAAATATGAATATGATTTATCAATCATGGCTCCTCCCAAGGGTTTAGCTGGGACTGATATAGCTAACCAAATTCAGCTGGAAACGGGCGAGCAGGCTGCAAAGTCTGAATACCCTGAAGCATCAATTTCTTCACTCGAAATTCCAATTGCTGACCCGCCTACAGCTCAAGCTGATCGAAAGGACTATGAAATGAAGGTGGACAATAAATCAGAAATCCCCGCCCAGAACGAGTTAAGCAGTCCAGCCCAAATTATTTCGAATCCAACAACTGAAGATGATGGCTCTGAACAAGAATCAAAAGATATTAAAGTTCACGATGACATGAGAAAACTGCTCATGCCGGGTATTGTGGAGATAAAACAACCTGAATTTCCCCAGAAGACCGAAATGAGCCCACCAATCTCTAAAACTTACGAGAATTCCTCTGGCTTGTTACCAGAAAATGGCATTCAGGAAAATGCAAGTCTCGTTTCACCCTATAGTTATCCAACGAACCCAGCTGAGCAAGCTATTCCAAATATCGGAGAATCTGAATCTCAAAACTTGATTGTACCCACAAATCTGACTAACCTCCAACCCGAAATTCAAAACAAAGCTGAGCCTGAAGATTTGATTCCACTTCTTGCAAGCCATATTCAAGCGGAAGATGATAGTGAACAGAGAGGGACATCAGAAACGAATACCAACAGTACGAGTAAGCAAGATGCAACAACGAGTACTATAAATACAGGCATCGATACGCATAACGATCAAATATAGATATGTATATATAGTTTTCCATACATTATAATCTCTAGAATACGCGATCTACTACAAAAAAAAATACATATAAATAAATGTAAACATTAGATTTATATATTAGGTCCATCCTTTCAAACATGAACAAGCCTATAAATCAGCCTATAGATGAATTGATAGATATATGTTGGTCGAAGGTAGTTGAAAGATATGGTTCGAAGGAATTTATATACGTATCGCAAGCATTTGAGCTCATAAATGAAATACAGAGTTTGATTTCCAGCAAGAGTCTGTTACTCACTATCAATGAAGAGCACTTATTACGGAAGATGGCATCGGATAAGCCGACATTAAAACTATACAGACATGAGCTAGTGCCATTTATATTGCAATTGGTTCACTTCACTAGCGTGGAAAGGTTTTTTATCGAACGAGGTGGAATCAAATCATACGAAATTAGCAGTATCGTGGCTACAAATAACAGACCGTTTAGAAAGCCTTTATCTCCATATAATAAGAAGTTCAATAATGTGAAATCGCCGGCAAGGCCAATATCTACTTCCACTCCTATGATGTACAATTCGAGGCCACTGTCTAAGCAGACAGTGTCACCACCCCAATCACCAGTTTCCATGAGGCATAAACCCTTTGACCGAAAAGAAATGAATGGTCTCCGATCAAATATCTTGATGAAGGAACAACAGATCAATGATAGGGAATCTCAATATTCGATGGTATCTGAAGAGAACAATCAACTTTCTATGACCAATAGAACGCAACAACGAAGAATACAAAGTTTGGAGTCAGATATTAATAGTTTAAAGAAATATGTGGAAACTCTAGAATACCAAATAGCAAGTCAGAGCTCAAATAAGCCAAATTCATATTCGGACAGGAATCTAATAAAAGAATTGGTGAATAAAAATTCTGAAAACGAAAAGGTGATAAGGCATCTAGAAAATATATGCGAGAAGAATCAACAAGAACTAGTTAAAGTGAAATCGAACGATCACAAATATGAACCCATAATTCAGAGACTAACGCATGAGATGAATAAACAAGATGAGCTTGTGGAGAAATTGAAATCGAAATTAAAACTTAATGAAAAACAAGCAACGAATAAAACTTTGCAAGACTTCTTACAGAATTTACCATTTATCAAACAGTATTATATTTACTACAAATACCAACAAGACCAGAAGAATTTTGGATTGTTATTCATTAACTTCGTTACCCTTTGCTTAACGGCGGTTCTTGTTCTCAACATGGTGAAGTTCGTTTTCTACGTTGTAATATATCTATTTAATGGAAATGCGACAGGGACAAATGACCTAAGGGAATATATTTACGACGATTATGGCTTGAATAATTGGTTTAGTCCTAGTGACACTTCTTTTGTGTGGTGGAAAGAAATCGAATGGTTAGAGTACCTCATCTATAATCTAAGTGACTAGATAAATAGCTAAGCAAATAGCTCGCATAGAATACAAATTAATTATTTTCTTCACATGTAAATATTTTATTACTTTGAAAGATATACTTATATATATTTAGTAGTATACATGATTACTATTTTGCAAGATATATCTTTCAGGTACACAAATCAAATTAAAAAACCCAAAGCTAATCAAATCTAGTTCATTTGCTTAACTAAAGCATTGATGAATTCTTCTCTGTTACCGGTATCACCACCTTGGATGAAATGGAAGAATTTTCTAGCTCTGAAACCACCGTTTGGATTAGATAACTTGAATGGCCACAAGAAGTTGTTGACTTGTTTGAAGTTTGGACCAACAGTGTAAATTTCGTGGATCAAATCTTCGATAGACAAGATACCGTACTTACCTAAGTTAGCTTCGATGATAGCATTGTCAGATAAAGCAATTCTTTGCTTGTTGATCTTACCGTAACCTCTCTTGTAAACTAAGTGTCTAATGGTAGATAAGTTTGGGTAACCGTAAGCAATGTATGGTTCAGCTAACTTCAATAATTCAGAAGTAGCCTTGGTTAATCTAACGAAAACACCGGCGTTAATTTGGGTCAATCTTAATAATTGTAAAACCTTTCTTGGCTTTGGAGCAATCTTGTTAATACCCTTGATTCTAACAACGAAAACTAATTTTGGTTGAGCATCAACGTAGTAAGAACCAGCAGCCTTGGCATCACGCTTAGCCTTGACGACAGAACGTTCAGCATCGGTGTATTCCTTTTGGTAAGCAGCAGCACGGTCAAAGATGATTTGACGCTTTTCCTTGTTAGCCTAAGTAAAGTTAGTAAATATTCTTGGAAATCCGAAAGATTGTCATAAAATAAAAGGTATTAAATATTTTCTCAGTCCCGAAAGATGGTTAATTGAATGACAACATCGCCGCAGCTAGTCTTATTCGATATGGTTGTTTTCATCTTCAAAAATAGTTAAGAGGTTTTATAGAGGTTAAGGATATTGACAATCACATTCAACTGGGTGTATACATACAGCTTTACGAGCAGACTTTGCAGCAGCACGTTCTTCGGCGGTCTTTTGTTGAGCCTTAGATTTCTTGACTAAAGTTTCTGGTTTCAAAGTGCTAAAAATGTTAGTTGGATGTTCGTTTGCGTCGCTAGACACACGTCCCACATAAGTGACGTCCCTCGTTCCATTCCCTCTTCGATAAGAAAAGAAGCCAAATGCTACACGGCCGGAAAGGCTCGCATAGAAGCAGAACTGAATAGCCACATTCATTCTGCTTCACATTTGGCATCCAAATTTTAACTCAGAGGAAAACAGATTTATCAGGCATTGGCAATGGAGATTCGGAATATTCAATTCAGCTGCAAGATAATCTAGCTTTCCCTTGGCATATTTTTCATCAAAGTCAACGTATCCAAGAATGACAATGACACAACCTCATACCCTGTACGAGAACTCTTATTGCTTTCTGCAAACAGTGTCTGCAAACAGAATAGCAACTTCGAATCGAAGAAAAGTACGCTTCATAATTTCCATAGTTGCTATGGTTTATGAACTGTATTAATCTTCCTACCTTTGTCGAGACAAAGAATGAATTGTTTTCCACTTCGTCCATACCAAAACTCACACCTATCATTTACTGATACATGCTAGTACACTTGGGTATGATATACTAATAGAATTTCACATACGTAGCCATTTTTGTAGATATACTAGTTATTGATTAAAGAAAATACTGAATAAGTTTGAAAAATTCTTATTTAGTACAGCTTTTCGTTCGCACTCGATGGAGGTTGAAAATTTTGAAAAATTTTTGTGAAAACTTTTTACGACTCGAACAATCCAATCACACGAAGAAAAATAGGGCTGTTGCCCTTTGGTGATCAGATTGGTGTATAGGTCTACGATAAGCAGATACAATGTAGGTTGTTTGCTACATAACATACTATAGTACAGCTGGTATTGCTGGCTGGTATTACTGGCGTCGTCAGTGTTGCTAGTACTAGCTATTATTTCCATTCTTACACTATGAACGTTAATGATGGGAATAAGTCTGCTCTTGGGCCGGATATGAAGTAACTACATCAAACGTATAAACATATATATATTTAAGTATAAAGAGTCTAATGACCGTAGGAGTAGTCTCCTTGAATCCACCTGTTGACCATATCCAAGGCATTTGCAGGCTGGTCGTAAGGAACCATGTGGCCTGCGTCAAACACACGCAAGAAGGTGAAGATGCCATGGTTTTTGACCTGGCCCGCGAGCTTCTTGTCGGAGGTGTACCAAGGTTTCAAGGGCTTGTGCTCGAATTCCTCATGGCCGGCGTACTCGAGGGCATCGGACCATGCATGGTTACCGAGCCAGTTGCAGATGAAGTCCTTGTCGCCGGCGTAGATCAAAACTGGGATGTTGTGTTCTAACAACTCCGCGACGTACTGCTGGAACGGTTTCAGCTCATCTCCGCTGAACAAGAAGTTCCTGAACACCGTATCGTCACAGCCATGATACCTTTCGATGTTGGATGCACCGACAGCTTGCTTTACAAAGTCAAGGTTCAAATATTCATCTACATATCCCAATTGCTCGTAGCATAAGCCGTCGTCACCTTTGCATTCAGTTCTAATGTCATATGGATTCAAACCGGTCTTCTGGAAGGGTCCAAGTAATCTCTGTTCGCAGTAGAACATTGCTGGAACACATGTCAAGGCACTAGGGGCCGAGTAACATACCTTGGTCAAAGATTCACATCTTGGAAAATCCTTTTCCATCTGGGCACATTCCTTATCGCTAATTACCTGCTTGTAGCCACCTTCTCCACAGGCCATTGGCTTGTAGTAAGCGTTTTGAACCAACGAGTCCGTGATACCGTTACCAATCAACACAGAGCTTAACTCGAAAGACCTATCTGCGTGGTTAATGATCTCACTAGCAAAACTAGGGATATAGTGCCCGGCATATGATTCACCAGCTATGTGGAAAGAGTTGTTAAGGAATTGGGGAAACTTTTGGAAAAATAATTCCAAGAAAATGTAGACATCTTTTGCAGCAGAGGCAGTACTTGAAACGGCATCTCCTCCCGTATACGAGTAGCCGACGCCAACTGGCTGATCTAAGAAGATCACAGACGCATTAGAATTCCACGAATAAGGATTGTACACCGGTTTTAAGGTGGCATTAATCTGCGAGGGACCCAATTCAAAAAATAATCCGGTGGCAGAAGAGCACCCAGGACCCCCGTTTAACCACAAGATCACTGGGTCATTCTTAGGGTCATTTCTAGATTCAAAGAACCAGTAAAAAAAATGCTTATCCAAGTCCTTCACATCTAAATACCCCGTGTATTGATTTACGCTGTCTAAACCAAGCTCTTCCGGGTTGGTCTTCTTAACTCTCAATTGGTGGCTGGGTGACTTTTCTGTCGATAATGTTTCAAAATCGGCCGAAAACATTTCAAATTCCTTAATACGATTGCTCATTTGCTCTGCCTTTACCTGGTACCTGTCATTATACTCATCAATTTTCTTCTGTAAACTCTTGGTAGTCAACTTCTTTTGCATCTCCTCCCACGCAGAAACAACATCTTCATTAAAGCCCTCCTTGATATTTCCTAACTTCTGTCTCTGTTGAGCTAAAAAGTCTCCGTCTAAAATTCCATTTCCTCCCGCATTTTCAACTTCAATATTGTTAAACACATACTGTTTGATGTTATCAGCGGACCCAAATGGAAATGAAAGCCCATTAACAGATGCTGCCCCGACTAAAGCATTGATTAAAATAGCAAATTTCATTATAAATAGCAACACTGGTTATCAATATACGTTCAATTATGTTCTCCCGTATACAATTGTCCAGATGGTCCTTAAATTTTACTTCAGGGTTAACCTTTGTGGTTTATCAATCCGATAAACGGCTCCATTAAACGACATGTGCGACATGTTTTGCAGTTAATGGTACTTCAATTAACTTGATTCCCAAATTTTTCATCTAGCTCCAAAGCAGTACCAAATGAACAGTTCCCATAAACTGCTTTTAAACTGAGGCTAATCTTTCCAATACCCACTTGCAGTCCTCATCGATGTTTTGGGGATCTGGGACATGTTTTACTGCTCATAAAAGCACAGCACTTTACTTCCCAAACCAAAAATACAAGTAATCATAATTCAAAACTAATATAAAAATCACCGTTTATTGCATCAGGATGTCTACTAACATCTGAAAGGATCTTCATATGTTCATTCTTCTTACCATAAGATATAGCACTGTTGTAGCAGCATTTGCGACCTGAATATTTGCAGGTTATTGTGTTTACAGGTTATAATGAAAAAGTTGGGTTTGCAGGTTACACGAGAATATGAATTTTCAATCATTAGCACCAGTGTTTACTATTTACATGGACATCATATTGTGAATCAGTTATTACTAGACAATAATATGAGTGTGGATCATACGCCTGTACCTGTTAGTGTATTATCTACCAGAAAAACATTAGCCATACTGGCTAATGGTATTCCTAGTGGATACTTACAACATAACTTGATTGGAAGTGGACATCAAGGACCAGAGATGATGACGCGGATAATCATGTCTTTAAAATCGGGAATGCAAGAAGAGATTGAATGGGCATTGACTTCTTTGTCACAAATATCTTGTACGTCGCCCAATTTGGTGAACTTCGAAAAGACGCCATATTTGGCCCACGAGTTGATCAATTTCTTCATTAAACCATTCCAGTTGATCGTGGAAAAGAAAGATGCGCAGATAACGCAGAGCGACATGCTGTTGAGTCTTGATGCTTTACTATCGCTCAGGAACCTTTCGCAGGACTTGACGAACCAACAATATCTTTCCCAGTTGAAATTGTTGAAGAAACACCTCATTGAAGCGTTAAAAATATTTATCCATTGGTTTTATGTTGGAGACTTGAAGTCATACCAGTTAAATCAATTCCATAGCCAGTTTAGAGAAGGATTTAATTATTTAATAGACTTGCTCGAGCCGTTGAGTTGTTACTACATTGACAACACGAAAAATGACCCATTATTTAACCAATTATTAGTTGCGTCTACCCATACTAAGGATAAGTATTTGCTAATCAACATCTTGAGGATTTTGTCCCACCTATTGTTTATTAAGGATATTTCTGCTAAAATCAACGATCCAGACCTTACCAAGCAGCAACAGGAAGAACAACAAGACGAAGAACTTGGAAAAACCCCAAATAATTGTATTGACGCTATTGAAGAACATCATCTTGAAAATTTTGTGTATTGCTTATTAGTTTCCGATAACGAGTTATCTCTTGCTACATTGGAATTCCTTAAGCAGTATTTGTTATCTGAGGCACCCCATCCATCACATCCAAATTCAATCAAGGAATCGCAACTCTATAGGTTGAAAAAACTATTACAAATCAATTCTTCCAAATTAATATTTCATACATTGATAAAGGAGTTGCCTATATTGATTGTATCCAACTTGTCGTTAAACGACCCTTCAAAACTCCCAAGTATTCCACCATTAAGTTTATCCAAAAGATCACAATATATAAACGTGCCTACAATCTTACCCCAATTGTCAAAACAATTGTACGAGATTATTGTTAAGTTCCCAGAACCCTTAAGAGCGACTACCTGGTTACGTTGTTGCTATGAACCATTCTCAAAGGGAAATGAAGCTAAAATGGTTTCCGATTCTTCTGATGTTATCCCTGGTGAAGTAACGCAGATATCGTTATGGAAAGCCTATGAGAAACAGTTCGAACAGGTATGGCAAACTTCCAAAACTCAACCTAATCCCGAATGGCCACCATTATTGCCAGCTGTGGATTTCATTAAGAACGTGAACTCTGCATTTCCTAACTCGGAAGCAATGGTTGTAAGTTTAAATGCTGAACCTCAAGAACAACCTCCAAAGAAGAAATTTATTATTAAAGGTATTCAACCAAGACAGTTTGTCGTTAATATCGATGTAGGTAACTACGAAGCACTAAGACAAAAGCCGGTTCCAAACTCCAACAGTCCATTCAAGGCAAATTCTGATGAGATTTTACCTATCGGCCACATAGACGAGGATAAATTTCAGCATAATTTAAATAATTTATCTGAATCGTTGTTAACCCAATCACCCCGTTTGAAAAGGGACCTGAGAGAAATCACTCCTGTAAACTTAATTAGTCATGATTTGTTAGACTACATCATTTCTGAGATTTTGGATAATACAGATTCAGAGGACTTGCTTGATTTATTTAGAGTTTACAACAGTTACTGGTTGCCAGAATTAATTTACTCCAACCCTAGCCTTATCGAAAGCGGCCTTATTAATAGCAAATGGTTGAAGTATTTACTTTGATAAATATTTATGTGTTTATATAGATTATGTAATCGCGATATTGAATCAATTTTTTTGTTTAAAGAATTAGGTCTTTAAGTTGTTCTTAGTACTTTCTTGATTATCAGTTATTAAAGCTATGGCACCTTCAAGAATCCCCTTAAGTGTCCGTATCACTGACATGATACATAGAGGTACCGTTCTTGGTTTAGTCGGTATCTGTGTTGTTGGTATTGGAAGTATTTCCTTCAACTTGTACGCAAATTCGGATTTCGCCAAGATGAATAAAAGCAAGTTGGCTTTCCTGAAAGAGCAGTACGAACAAGCCCGTTCAAATTCGGATGATAAGGATAATTAAGTATGGTTCGCTGCTTAGTACACATAGAGGATGAAACGTGTTGTTTGCACGGAATAAGATTGAATGAACTAAAAAAAAAAAAACATTTTTTGTACATAGTTTTATTATTATAAATAAGTAATATATATTTATATGCTATTTGAGATTAGGTATTTGTTTATGTATTAGATTTGTTCTCAGAGGTATTGCCTTCGGCATTGGATTTGGCTCGTTTAGACGATGGGCTGATATTTTCTGCCACTCTTTTGTTGTTGCTAGTCGTACTAATCCTACGTCCTTTATCCTTCTTTTTCGTTTTCTCCTTTTTGGGTTTTTTGGAATGGGTTAGCATTAGATCATGCTCTAAATTATGAAGGCTCTTTTCATTAAACTGTCTGTGTAGAGGATTATCTAATGGATTGAGTATAACCACGTCATATCTGAAACAAAACGATTTACCACAATTAGGACATTCCATTTCCCTTCTTGCTTCACCGGCCTTTGCCTTATTATTCTTCTCATCAGTATGCTTCATGAACCCTTCTAAAAACTTGAAAGAAAGGACACACCCACATGGTCTTAAATATGCGTATATCGTATTCCGTTTCAGTTCCTTAGATATAGGGCATCCTACAGTAGGATTATGTTCATCACTAGCATTCCATTGAACATGTACATCAACGAGATCATTCATCGATCGTATATGATTATATATTTGGGATCTGGCACCATTAATAGAACCTTGGCCTTTTTCCTTCTTACGGTCAATGATATATTCCAAAATCTTCTCCTTTAAATATAGCTTTCCCTTATAGTCACTTACAATAGGTCGTTCTTGCGGGTCATACAATGGTAATGATGATATGGCACATGTATTTACTATGGATGTCTCATTATCATCCATTACTTGACCGGTTTTATCCTTTCCATGGTTCCCATATGAATGTAAGGATAAAATATCCTGTCTTTTGGCAATTGTTCCTCCATCGTTACCCATTATGTATCAAAATATTCATAATTCTGTTCAGGTATATATTATGGTATAATTTAAATTTTGGTGAGATCACAAAATTGTACTACATCGAAATTTTTACTAGTTGATCAAAAACAATTCGAATAGAACTGAAAACAATATTAGTCAATACACATTCGACATGGCATCGGGACAACCTAGAAAGATAGATTTAACTCAGCTTCAACCGCAACAAATTCTCGAATTTCGTAAATCCACTGAACAAGAAATTAATCATTTCACCCAATCTTTACAAGCCCTCCAAACAGCTCAATCCAAGTTAAAAGAATGCATTAATAGCATTAGTAATATGGAAAACTCGGATGCATCAGATTTGTTGGTTCCATTGACAAGTTCATTATATTTACCAGGAAAAATTACTAAGAAAGATGAATACTTAGTTGACATAGGTACCGGATATTTTGTCAACAAACTGGCAAAGGAAGCTAAGACAGTTTATGAAACTAAAATCGAAAAATTGAACGGTGATTCCAAGAAACTCAAAGAGATCTTAGTTCAAAAGAACGAAATAATGAATAGTATTAATTTGGTATTAAGAAACAAAATGATTGAGTATGAAAAGCAACAAGAACAGCAGCAATAATTCATATAATATTGAACAATAGTCATACGTACTTGTTTATAGCAGATGATAGACAGACATCGAACTTAAAATAATATCTAAATAAAATTCCGAAGTGTATTAATATTACCCAGATTATGCTCTATAAACTGCCTATTTAAACTATTGCACACTAGTTGACTACTTCTTTATTTCTCATATTCTTTGTTATAAATGAACGGTTCCAGAAATACTGATTTCATATTCTCTAATTTCCTGGCCCCCAATCCTTGAATATTGTTTAAACCACCACGTTCGTCTCCCTTGCAGCTCTGCAAAACTATATTCTTCACAGACCCACAATTAGCTAGTAATTTAACAGTATCTGTTTTATTCACCGATCTTATACCAGTAAGTGTATCCACGACACAAGCCTGGTAGTCTGAACTCTTGGTTCCTTTGATAGACAAATTAATCTTGGACGTGGATAATTCATATTGTTTACAAAATCCAATATAATTTCCCGCCTCTTCAAATGACCATGCCAATACTAATGATAGATCATGTTTGATGCAAAAATTCAGTAATTTACGCAAAATCTCTTGGTGGGAATCTATATCAACAACAACCAATAATAATCTTAGTACCCGGTCGTTCGATGTTGTGATAATCGTCGATCCCTTATTCATTTTCTTTAATCTTTGCCATATATATTCTGGGTGTAGCTTATGATATTTCAAGGATAAAAACAAAATCTGCAATGTTGGATTAATATAATAATCAGAGAGAATGGATCCATTATACGACCATGGAATCATTTTCATTAATGAATTTGTTAGTAGAGGATTCCCTTTCTGTGAGTTCGACACTTGAACTGATGTATATGTCTGTACATCATTTATTCTTCCTTGGTGTCTATTGGAATAAGGATTGCTGGAAGAGGCATTTTTGGAATTTCTATCGGATTCTGAAACGGGTTTAGGTGTATTATTGCGTGATTCATGTGGTTCCCTATTAACTGGATTGTCTCTTGCAGCTTCAGCCGGATTTTCCTTACGTGTTTCTGTGGGCAAACTTGTGGGCAAATTTGGTTCGACTTGTAAATCATTGGTTTCTACTCGTTCATTAATACTATATTGGTCCCTCATTCGCTTCACCCCACTTAGAATACTCTTGAAAGATGTGGAATCCACTCCATCATTATTGGAATCAGGCATTACCTATAATCCTTTTATGGCTATTCAATCTATTAAAGGAAACACCAAAATTATCAAAAACCCTTATCTCGCACAAAATTTTCCGTTCTCAAGAGACTGTACTAGTCAAGAAGACATTGGCGTAGCACAGAAATATACAATAGAACGAAACAAATAGTGAATTTCATTAGATTATCTGCTATTGACCTTGAGTTACAAATATATAGAATAGTCCCCAAACAGTCCTTACTAATCTCTGTTCTTTATGAGTTGTTTATGAAAAAGAATCTAAATCTATTACAAAGGCCCATGATCCACAAATCAATTAGTCAAATCATGGTCATCATATAGGGAAACCAGTTAATATAACTATAACCCAGCCCTATTCTAGGTCTATTTTACAATTAGTGCAACTATTTCATTGCTTCAGTAATTAATACCTTGATCTGGTGATTTGCGGCAATACATAGGGAAACGCACTTCCACCGACCCGATTCAAGAATCACAAGAAAGCAATTATAACACTTATCGACAATAGTAGGCATATAAATATAAAGTTGATTAACATTATTCTGTCAATTTATATACTTATTTAATATTATTTATTGTTAAGAATATGGCTATTTCTAAAGTTCACTCACGTTACGTTTATGATTCCCGTGGTAACCCAACTGTCGAAGTTGAAGTCACCACAAAGAATGGATTGTTTAGGGCAATTGTTCCATCAGGAGCATCTACAGGTGTTCATGAAGCTATCGAATTGAGAGATGGTGATAAATCAAAATGGTTAGGTAAAGGTGTTACTAAAGCCGTGGCTAACGTTAATGAGACCATTGCCCCTCAATTGATTAAATCAGGTATTGATGAACAGAAGCAAGAAGAAATCGACGAATTCTTATTGAGATTGGATGGTACTCCTAATAAACAAAAATTGGGAGCCAATGCTATCTTAGGTGTCTCTTTAGCGGTCGCAAAAGCTGGTGCTGCTGCAAAGCAAGTTCCATTATATAAACATGTTGCTGATATTGCTAAATCAAAGCAAGAACCTTATGTCTTACCAGTTCCATTCCAAAACGTTTTAAATGGTGGTTCTCATGCTGGTGGTTCCTTGGCATTCCAAGAATTCATGATTGCTCCAACTGATGCTCCAAGTTTCTCTGAAGCCTTAAGAATCGGTTCTGAAGTCTATCACAACTTAAAATCGTTAGCCAAACAAAAATACGGTCAATCCGCTGGTAATGTCGGCGATGAAGGTGGTGTTGCCCCAAATATAGAAACACCAAAGGAAGCCCTTGACTTAATCATGGATGCCATTGATAAAGCTGGATACAAGGGAAAGGTTGGTATTGCTTTGGATGTTGCATCATCTGAATTCTACAAAGATGGTAAGTACGACATGGATTTCAAGAATCCAAACTCTGATAAATCCAAGTGGTTATCTGGTAATCAATTAGCTGAATTATATGAAAAGCTAATCCAAGAATATCCTATCATTTCAATTGAAGATCCATTTGCTGAAGATGATTGGGAAGCTTGGTCTAATTTCTATCCTAAGTTGGCATCGAAGATTCAAATTGTTGGTGATGACTTAACAGTAACAAATCCTATTTTTATCAAAAAGGCTATCGAACAGAAGGCTGCCAACGCATTACTATTGAAGGTTAATCAAATTGGTACTCTTAGTGAGTCCATCAAAGCAGCTCAACTTTCGTACAGTGATAATTGGGGTGTTATGGTCTCACATAGATCAGGTGAAACCGAAGATCACTTTATTGCTGATCTTGTTGTTGGTTTGAGAACCGGTCAAATCAAGACAGGCGCTCCAGCAAGATCTGAAAGATTAGCGAAGTTAAACCAAATCTTGAGAATTGAAGAAGAATTAGGTGACAAAGCCATTTATTCTGGTAAAAACTTCCACACTGCTCAAAATTTATAAATTTAGATGTATGATAGGCTTAGTCTTATAATATACGTATTATTTCATGCAATATTTGCGCTGTGGATCCATTATCCATTAGGGACTTCTTTGTTGGCTTGCTAGTATCCCCATCGCAATAAATTGAAGGGTCCTCTTTGAATTTAATATTCTCCTTGAAAGTAGCTTCATAAGTATCGAACATTTTATGGGTAGATTTGGTTACCAGATCAAAATATAATGATTGATCATTTGGATCTTGTCGAAATTCTACTATTAGATTACCTTGTCTTATTAATTCCAGTTTAAACCCTGTATAATCTTGCTCCCATTCTGTGATTGTCAAAAGGTCGGCATAACCAGCGTATAAAAGATGAACATATTTCAAGGCATTATTCCAAACCTTGTTCCCATTGTAAAATGCTCCATTTTTATTCATCGCTGCCTTGCCAATTTCAATAGCTTTTGTCTTCCAATCTTCTTTAGAACTATAATTACTTAGATATGCCAATGTGCTTAATGCACATCCTGCTGTATAAGATAATTTCCCTTTATTCATATCCTTATAATTTTTCTTGTCAAAACC
Organism: Debaryomyces maramus; assembly: GCA_030583545.1. NCBI lineage: Eukaryota > Fungi > Ascomycota > Pichiomycetes > Serinales > Debaryomycetaceae > Debaryomyces > Debaryomyces maramus. Next base: position 117,686 of record JAJMIL010000011.1, on the reverse strand, counting down.
ATCGAAGAATAATTTATCAGAGTCTTGAAAGTGTTCAAACATGAAATCCATGCATTTTTCACTAAAACTTAGTAATTCTGTGTCTGAAGTAATAGTGTAAAGTCTAATTGCTGCCAAAGCTGCTTCTACTGTAGATATTGAAGCAATATAATCTGCTTTATACTTCCAAAATACACCACCTCTACCATCGGAATCCCACTGTTTCATTAAAAAAGATAATGTGTCCTTAGCCAATTCCAAATATTCTTCATTAGATGTAGCTTTATATGCCTCCGTGAATACCCAGGCTAATTGGGCATTATCATCGTTGTAAATGTCTTCATCTCCAGCTGTGCTGGCAGAAAAAACGCCTAGGTTGTGGTTCTTATACTCTTTAATATTGTTGATAACCAACCTAATTTTTTCCGTATCTCTCGTATTTGAAATAGCCTTCCCAACTACTGCCTGGTTCCAAACTAATGTTTCCAGGTAAGCCCCATCTCCACAAATAGAATCATCATTATTCCACGTTTTCTTGTCTTGCAGCCAGAATCTATTCCAAACTTTTTCTATTGTCAGCCCAAAATCGGTAGTAGAAAAAGACATAGCTTTGGAAGAAGTAGATGTTGAAACATCAGAATAAATTTTCTTTGAACTAGTCAGGGGTGTTACGATAACTGGTGTTGCAGAACTTTTATACATTGTATTGGAAGTTGTCGCAACAGCTGCGTTAGCGGAATCAGATTTTGCAGTCGATAAATTTGAAGAAGTATACCTTGATGCTCCAAATGGTGTGGATTTTTTATTTTCTTTCCCACTATCTGTCTGTGCTATTTCAGTAGCTATGCTACCGATTTGTACTGTTTTTGTATAGTGAACAGTTTTATAAATTGTTTCAACACCCCGTTTTGCACCTATGGGTAATCCATTGACCAACGTCAAAAAAGTAGTAAAAGCTAACAAGAATTTTAAGTACATCTTGATAATTAATACAGAAAGGTGTGATGAAAAACGTTCGAATATTAAGCTATTTATCTACTTCATATTCACTGCTAAGAATTTCCATGTTTCAACATCCAAGCTCCAGTTTGAGAACATGTCTAGGGGAATTTACTGAACTAATGCATAAATCTATTTAGAAGAAGCTTGTCTATAACAGTATATTATAATACCATTACATTTCTGAAACAACTAGAAACATTCTATAGGGTGTTTCTTGAATCTCATGAAACATTTTGCGACAAACCATGAAAAAAAAAAATTGATTTCCTTATCGAATAACAGACAAAATAACCAAGTCATGGCAACTACAATTAATAAACACCCGTTACTTAGCAATCCTGTGAAATGGTTAAAACATAATAAATATCATTCATCTGAATTTTATCTGACATCATTTTATGACACGAAGTCAATTTCATCCAACCCGTTTGCTCAAATATTACGTGAAACCAGAATGGACGGCACCAGAATAAGGTTTCCCAAAGGCCAAATGGTGCAATTAGTGGTCGATTCATATCCAGGATCTGCTTCACCGCTGATGCCGTCAAAAGACAAGAATTATTTTCTTACGCCATTGATCAATAAGCCAATACCAAACTCAGCACTTTATCCATCACATTATATATTGAAAAACTATTCTTATGTCAATTACATTATTAAAACTAATCAATGGAGACGATTTATTCCACAAAAGTTTAAGTTTAGGAATGACAAGATAATGGGTTCGAAGGTTAATTTATTGCCAGATTTTGAATCGATTATTCCTGCAATCTATGAGGAAAATATTAGAAAGCTTCTTTCTGGATCCACTGCAAAGAAAATGGCATGCGAAAAGCCACATGAAATGGGACTCATTTTAAACTTTGAAGAAGAAGAAGATACTATAGTCACTTTTCAAGATTCCACACCAATAATTAATATGAATAAACTACCACTTCGGAAGAATATTAAAGGATATATCGAAGGAAGACTTTTCATTAGCTACAGAGAAAACTTGGAATTATGTTCTAATATTCTATCACTAATTGGGTACTATACCTGATAAGGTTTTCTATAATTATTCTAAAAATCATATTCTTGAAGCAACTCTGCTTACCTGGTAAAATATTTGGGTTAAGGAAGAAAAATAAAGTAAGGAATTATAATCATTGTTAGGACATGATTGACTGTTGACTACTGAAGTTAATGTATCATAAAGATGTCTACCTTCTCTCACTATTTCATTTTTCAACGCATCATACGCGTCCTTTTGGTAAGAACCAGAAGGCTTTGTTAACTCCACTAAATCAGCAAAACCAGTGAATAATAAATGAGAATGATCAACTGAATCCGTAATATATCCATTTGAGTAAAACTGAGTGTTCAATTTCCCACCACCAATTGTCCTAACTGCAAAGTCAACTGCAATTGCTTGCCAATTTTTAGTTGAATCATATTTCTGTAAACGGGCAAGAGTAGAAATTGCCACTCCAATCGTATATGTTAATTTTCCTTTGTTAACATTTTTACTTTCGTCCATACCATCGTATATAAAGTGATCATTAGGATCAAGCAAATTGTCAAATGTCCAATTCATACAATACTTAGCAAGCTCTACTAAATCTGAATCATGGCTAATCTCATGAATTCTCATTGCCGCGAGAGCTACTTCCAATGTCGATATCAGCGCAATGTATGTATCATTTACATGCCAGGTAATACCACCAGTTACTGGATTTTTTTGTTTAGCAAGATAGTCCACTAAATCCGTTGCATTCTTTAGGTATTCTGGGTTGGAGGTGTCCTTGTATGCACGGGTAAATGCCCACAGTACTTGCGCGTCATCATCAGTATAAATATCATTATTTCCTGGAGCAGATGCTGAATATCCTCCTGTGGCTGGATCTTTAAAGTTCAGGAAATCATTTATTGCAGCAGCTATCTTTCTATAATTTCCTTCGAAAGTAATGGCCTTCCCGGCCACAGCGGTTTGCCATAATACTGGATTGTTAGTTGTACCACATTGATCAACCCAAGATTGTGTGGAATTACTCCAGAATTTGTTCCATAATTTCGAAACTATCCCTTTGAAAACATCATCTGTAGACACAATCGGGGTTTTGGTGTTAATCGACGTAATATTCGTTGTGTAATTTCCCAAGTCTGCTGTTCGCTCAACTCTCGTTGGTGCTGCACATATTATCTGTAAACAGCAAAGAAGTTGGATTAAGAAATGAGTGATATGCATTTTGTATACTTCAAAAAAATAGAATTATTTTTTAGATTAGATTATGGAGTTACATATATATATATTCATATAATCGTCTGGCAAAAATACTAAGAAATCATACTACAATAAGTTAAATTCTATAATTCATGCTTGTCTTCACAATCAAGATCCATCAAGGCTCGAATTACACGTTTATTTCCATAATAGTAAAGTCGCTGGACAAATTTCAAACGCGCCAAGTATGGTGACTTACAGCGCGTTATTGTTCTAATATTGATAAACAATTTTATCTAGTAATCAAATGGTTACGTGATGGCTTAAACAAAGCGACGAGAAGGGTTTTATATTACATTACCCAATTGGGTAGGTGGCCGATGCGCAATTGCCCGTTGAAATTCACGAAATTAAACGGTAATCCGAAAACAGGAGCATTGGGAACAAATCTCGAATTAAATCCTTACTTAGTCGATTTGTCTTAACAATACTCAGAGCATCAACTCGTAGGTTTTTATTTCTCAGTTAAAGTGAAATGAAATTTTTTTGGTGATTTTGTCACGCATATGCAGATAATCAAATAAAGTTTGACAGGTGCTTATACAACTACAGATTTTTAATTTGATATTCACCATATTTTGATACTTTTAATTACATTCTTGCTTAATGGTAGTACTAGTGCTGAAAGTTAGAACTCGTAGATTAGCATAAACCGGACAAATTTTGCTCTGCAAAAGCCTTTATGGGCTATCAACAGATCTCGGTGACGGTCATTAATGCAGCACTCTGCAGATTTCTTCGCCACAATTTAAATTTGAGTTGCAACTGTATTTCGGATTTTTCCACTCGTGCACATTAGTTTATGTTTCCAAGTTGTTAATACAGCATTAACATGAGAAACAGTGTATGGACTCTTGGGAATTACTGCTTAAGGAAATATCTTGTAGACGATGATTTCCAAACGAAATTTTAAATAATAATTTCAGATAATTGCAAATTATGAAAATATTGATCTAGATGCAATGAAGATATTAGTAGCCAATATGATCAAGGGATAAAAATTTCTCTCGTTGCAATAGCATCTGGTACCATTGCCGCCGAATCGAGTTTAAAGATGTATCATAAAGAATTAGTTTTGCAAACAGCCAATAGAGTAAGCTCGTGCGGTTTTGATACCGATTAGAGTATTAAAAAAAAAGATCTAATAAAACTATATACCATCTATTTTAGAGTTGAATGATACGGTTTAGACTTTAGTTAAAGAGGAAGGAATTCTATTGTTTTAGTTATAGTTACCATAAACAGGGATTATTACAAGACGCAAGGTTAGAAAAATATTCTTATCTTTATGTATTGCACCAAAGCAATTCTAATTTTCAAAACGGCCAGCATATACAAATAAAGAAATGCAGAACCACTTACGCTATAGAATTTCCAAGTATTATAATTCGAATAAATAAAGAAGATAAGTAAGTTTCATGAAGAATTGCAGTCGTGTGCCTATGCACAAATCAGCTTTTGACTGAAAAAAAAAAAAGCTTCGAGCTTACCATTAACTGCTGAATGAATCATACAGAACGTTGACTTAAATCTACTGAAAGCATTCTTACTGAGATTATCTTCAAATAGATATATACCTTTACTATTTTTGCAGCTCGCAGTTTTTTTTTTTGTTTTCGTTTTGTTGTCTTTGAAATCGTAAGATAGGTTACCTTTAACTAGAGTAGCAATTACAGAATTATGGATGCAATTCGTCATCAAATAAAACTGCAACCCCCGGATCAGGGGATACTGTCAGAAGCATTACCATCAACTACAGTGTTACCTCCTACATCAATAAGAGATATCATTGCAATGATATTTATCTTGACTGCATTACCTCAATCAATTTCATGTTTTATTTTGATAACGTATATATTATCTGGGAGTACCAAATTTCTTGGTGGGAAGTTTATTGTCAAGCATTTGTTAAGAAGAAATCATTATCATAATTTGTATGGTGGTAATATTGAAAACCACGATTTTTCAAGAAAAAATTTAAATTATAAATCGAAGTTGATTGGGTCTTCACTACAAGCATTCTCAATTAATGCTATTATATTATTAACTGTTCATTATATTTTTCCTAGAAGATATCTCCAATATTTGTCCATTCTTGCAAAATCAATAATAGCGTCCGAATTGATTGGATCATCGTCGACAAACTCGACAACAATTACTTCAATAACATCAATAAGTACAACTAGTACTACAACTACAACAACAATTAATAATAAAAAAATTTGTCCGAGTGGAAAGATTTATAATGAGAATAAGTATTTTAATACTCATATATACAATGCATTAGTCTGTTTTCTTGCTGTTGTTAACATTAATTATTTTATGAACAGTTGGTTATTTGCTATAGATTTCAATCTGGTAAAGTGCTTGCTTTTTAAGATTTTTCAAGATTTAAGAGTGCTTATAGATCAGCCACGGTTAATATTTGACTTTGAAACCCATACAAGTTTATTAAATCAGATTTTTAAAACCGTTTCTCCATTTTTATTAACTTCTAGAATTTTTAAGAATTCGAAAGTAACAATGCATGATATTGCAAATGACAATTTCAAATACTTTTCAAGCAAGCCATACTATAAAAGTGCCTTTTTAACAAGGAATTGGTTATTTAATGATATAACACATTACTTAGCTTCTAAATGGGGATTTAATGATTCTTCCATTATATATTTGTCAAGGACTTTAAATGTTATTTCGATACTTTTGAGCTATGTCAATTTGGTATTATGCATCCATGTTATTATATTAACAATATCGCCTATTTTGAAGAAGATCTTCTTATTGAAGCATTACTCTAAGACCTTGGACCATTTATCAAACTTAACTCCAAATGTGCCTATTGATTTCAAAAGATATCATTTGTCTAAGAATATTCAGAACATGAATTCTTCCGTTAACCCAATGACTATTTCAACAACCGAAGACTCGTCAACACTCGATCGTTCACCAATAGTTATAAATGTTGAACAATCTAAGGATGAAATTCTTAATATTGAGATAAATGATAAGGTTTCAAGCTCTTCACCTAACAACGAATTATCAAAAGCAAAGCTGTCGTCAATTGCGGCAGAAAATTTTGAAATATTTTGCATTACACCGTTTACAAATAAATCGCATTCAAATTTTCCATTAAAATCAAGCAAGTTACCAAACTTAATTGGAAATTCAGGAAATAAAACTCATAGAGTATCAGTTCTGCATCACCAAGCGCAGAATACGAATCAGAACTCGACACCAAATTCCACTACTATTATAGACAAGAATTTGATTAACGTTACCTCCAACCAACCTTTTTGGGCTGTACTTGCAGCTTGCAAAACAATGTTAAAAGACCCAGGCTTGTTCACTGGTGAAACTACAAAATGTAAAAACAATGGAGGAAAATTCATCACTATTACTAATAGCTCATTAGGCATTACTTTCTCCACAGTTTTTATCGATGACAAAAGAGTCATTTTCAAAGTACTTGAATCAGAAAAGTTCAAAGAATTAATTACAAGGCCAGGTAGAATTAAAGTTAAGGTGAATAGTGTTAGTTGGGCTCATATTGATATATATGAAAGTACAGATGAAAGCGAAGAATATTACTATTTCTGTATATATGGCTTGACTCCATTATTCCAGTATGAAATTGACATTTATGAAAATTATGAGGGTGTACAATATTTATTAGCTCATCATACTGTCAATACGATATCATCTACTTCAGATGTTGTGTTAAATAATTCACCAGAAATCACATCATTGATGACGTTGCAGTCAAGTTTAGTATCTACAATGGAAAATTTAAATCAATTTAAAATAAAATCTAAAAAATTGAAGAGAGAAGAGAACAAAAGAATCTCAGAGGCCAGGAGAGACATAGATAATTTGAAAAATAAAATTTCAAAATATAATAGTAAACAAACGCACTATGGAAGAGCATCTGGTAAATTGAAAGGTTTGCAACACTCGGTTATACAATTGGAACATGACATTAAAGATTTGGCAGACGAACTACAAACTTCAAATACACTTCAACTTCAAATGGAATCTAGTTTTAAAAACGAAGAGAAAAAACTTCATAACGAAATTAGCTTGTTAAATCAATTTATCAGTGATTACGAACATTCACTCAATGAACATAGAGCGAACTTGAAAAATATTCAGCTTGAAAAGCAGCAATATTTGACAAGGAAAAATAAATCTGTTAGCAAACAACAGCTGAGACACGAAGATATAAATAAATTAGCTAATGATATTAAGTCATTAAAAAAAAATGGAATTATTGGAAAGCTTCACAAAAGAAATAAGAAAATTCAAGAAAAATATGATACGATTTTGCCAAAGGTGACGAAGGCGACGTCTGACTTGCAAAAAGAATTCGAAGATTATTTATCGACCGGAAATAATGAGTTGGCGGAAGAGACAAGAAATAAGGAATAATGTATTTTATATGCTTTATAAATAATGTAAATAATAAATATTTAAGTGAAGACACTCTAGTATGCATGCTGTAACTATCAAACAGAAGCTACTTCTCACGTAATGCTCCACCTACTTTATGGAAGCCTCTATTATAATATAATAAACCGCCCGTTTTATTATCATTGCTTTCGATTTTAAATTGTTCATTTGGACTAAGAATATTCACAACCTCAATCACCCAAATTTCATGAGAGTCGACTTCGAACACTCGTCTTTTTTGACATATGAATACCCTTTCTGCTTCCTTGATTATTGGTATGCTTATCAGATCACTGAATTTATATAAAGTCCAATCTTCAGCTGGAATGTTATTGAAAGGTGTAGTCATTTCGTGGAATACATCGCCATCTATTAGCTCTTCGTCTGTTGTATCTAGATAAGTGACACCAGGTCTCTTAGTCTCCCGCTTAACCCCACTAGCAAAAACTCTTCCAAGCTTTACTGCCTCTGACGTTGGAGGCAATAGATGAATGGCAAGCAAACCCTGATTTTCATGCAATGATTCAGAGGTATAAGAAGGCAAATGAAGATTAAATTGTAGCAAAGGTATTGGATAAATTGATAAAGAACATACTGACGATAATGTCATACCATGTAATGTTGTTTTGCTAGTTTTATTAGTATTATTAAATCCAGCTGTTAGAATCATTGCTTGTGAACTAACCCGAGACATTGATGATTTGAACAATTCTCTGAACTGACTCGACGTAGAATACGGACGTAAACTTCGTATTATATTACGCATAGTACTAGTATGTGGATATGTTCTTGCAGCTAGTAATAAAAAGTTTGCAATTTCCATCACTCTGGTAAAATAAATTTCACCATTAGGCTAGAGAGAAAAAAAAAGACTCCGCGACGGGGAATTGAACCCCGGTCTACCATGCGACAAACGGTAATTCTAGCCACTAAACTATCACGGACGTTATTGATGATTGTGAGAAAGTCGATGGATATAAGTATGTAAGGGTTTGAGAGATTGTCAAGCTCAAAGAAGCTGTGAAACAAGTATGAAACTACCACTTACATACTGGACCGGGATATAAGAAGGGACCTCTCCCAAATGGGAATTGGCGAGAGGCCAGAGGAAATGGTTAGGATTATAAGTAGCATTTAGATATCAATATATATCTATTAAGTTAAATATACTAATCAGGTTATTGTTCAGTCTATAAGATAGCCAAACTCTCACAATGATGTAAGAGAACATGCTTAAATATATAGAGCATGTGTATGATAACAAGTATTGAAACAAGATGTTTCAAGAATGAAGGTATAAATAGAAAGGATCCCACCAGGAATCTCAGTCGAGAGACCAAGGGAATTAGGAACTAAGAATGGGTAGTTATAGCTAGTTATCTAAGAGTAATAGAGTAAGTTACAGAGAGTTCAGAGAGTTCTATAAAGAGTATAGAACATATATAACCGAAGATATATGATAATTACCATATTGGAACCCAGTTCCCTAACAGATGATATTTTTCTGCAGTATAAGATAATTAATATACCAAAATAAGCAATTATAATAACCGCTAGATGGATGATTCATCACTGTGGTAATATTGTACTCAGTAGCTTCAATGGTTCTTTAAATTCGCGATTGTTTAGTCGAAATCATGAAAGACTACGGTAGTTGTGCGTTCATTCTCTCAAATTCTTCAACCAAGCCAGTATTACTGACATATAATTAAAATACACTAGGTTTATTTGGAACAATCTGAAGATTACGTTAGATATATCTAACGTGGGTTGTAGTTGTTGTTGCTAATGTATTTGGGCCTTTGGATGCAAAATCTTTTGCAAAATTATATACAGGACATATAATAATTGAAATGTAAACACAAACAAAAGTTTTGTAACGATTCAAAGGGCCAAGTAGATTAGATATAATCTTCTATTACTATTGCTTCGAATTAACGGTGATGCTACTGGATTCCTTCAAGGATTTCATTTCATTGGACCACTTTTTTACGTCATATCTACTGTCTAATAATCATGCTTCAAATCCATTGCATTCAACAACTAGGCTGAATATACAAATTCAATCACCGACCAAATCAAAAATAAATATCGAAGCAGTAGCCATCAAAGCCATCGATACTATCTTAAGAGATGATAAGGTTAATTTTCTGTCACTTGAACCCAACGATTTTCAACATCTAGTGGAAGTGACTTCGAAAGCATTTCAATGCCTTTATAGAACAGTATCAAAAACGCAAGAATACACGAGTATAATAAAGAAGCACCAGGTCTATATCATTAAATTGATATCAATGAAGAAATTGGACTACGTGCATAGAGAATTGGCAATGCTTTACCATACAATCAATAAGGTAATTAATGTACAAACTTCAATTGATTGGAATTCACCTCTGATACTAACCTACTCCTTATTGCTAAAAGGAATTCCATTCAATGAAATGTTTCTAGAATGTTTAGATATCGATTCGAAAACACAAATTGTGAACTTGACTATTGCATTTCATTTTATGTGTGTTCAATATCTTCTCCAGACAATTACAGCAAACCTTAAATTGATAATATCGAACAAAGATAACGATTTGAATTTATCAATTTTTGGCAAAATTGCACCCTACTTCTTGTCCACTGGAAATTTCGGAAAATGGTTAAGCTATTCTTATAAAGTGTTATCGAATAGAGATAAAAGTATCAACAACTTAAACAAGATGATTAATGGGTTTCTCAAGATTATTACGATAATAATTAGTAAACTCACTGGTTCCAATTCAGCCAATTTAGAATTGTATAAATCATTCTTTATTTTGAAGTCTAGCGAATATCAGATTTTGAAGCGCGGAGACTGCAGTACTGTACTCGTGGATATTAAACCTCAAGATAATTATCAACTATTACCTTACATTGAAGACGTGAAATCAGCGTTAGCTAACTTAAAGGATTTGCCTTCGAAAGTAGTAGAAAAATTAATATTGGATTTAGATAACATACAAGTATCACCATTGGAGAGTTCGCCCCAGGAGATAATAATGGTAATGAATAAAATAATAGTTAATCCCACGAGAAAATCAGTCGATGAGTTTGTTTATCAATTACTGCCGAGAACGCATTCGGCAGTGAAGGTTGGATCCAATGTCGATTTCTTATCGGCAGCTAAATCTTTCATAAATTCAATTCTTCGTTTGCAAGATATTTATATCACTCGTAATAGCATTAAAGCCATATTGGAATACTATAGCTTTGCGTTTGGAACCGTAAAAGCACTTTCCAAAGAACACTTATTAATATTCGATCCAATAACGGTGCATATAAAAGATTTGATTAATGAGGGTGAGGGTATTATTGAACAATCAACTCTAACATTTGTGGCGACAACTTTGCATAACTTATTTAACATTTTATCAAAATTTAGGCAGTTTAAGAGAATTAGAAACTTTTCCAATATTTTCTATAACATTGGTAATAAGAATACAGACTCAGCAGTGGAAAATTGGAAAATATCTATTTCATATGAATTATTCATATACAATTATAACAAGGAAACGAAGTCAGTTGAAAACTTTAAATGCCTCCTGAGCAAATTGGAAAAAATTGTCAACGCAATGTATGAAATGAATTTCTTTGCTGACTGTTCATCTATTCTTCTTACATTTCTACAAGATGTTGCTGATACTAAAAAGACCGGTCTTGAACAATTCTTTGTTCATTTGAAGGATTTTAATATGCCATTGATTATACAGTTAACAGCCAAATGTTTAGTTTCTGATGCAAGCATCGCAAGGTCCCTATTTGGTAAGCAAAGTGGTATAAGTGAAAATTTCAAATGTATAATGTTCATTAAGTTGGCAGAATTTTTGGAAAAGTCAAATAACGTTAGTCAAAAAACAGACTTGATCAATTTCATAATTGGGGTTATCCATATCAATGATTTCAATTTACGATTACTTTGTGCATATCATTACTTCAATTTAAATGGTTTGACTCATTATGTGGAAGGGGCATATACGACAAATGTGCCAGAAAACGAAATAAGTTATATTTTCATAGCTGGTGTTCATTTACAATATCTTATCAACATTAGATGGGATGAATCAATTCTAGCAAATTCCATGATTTTTTTTGAAAAATGGTTGGATAGTTTTGAAGACAAATACTTGTTTTTGATTAGCTTCGAGTTTGACATAATGAGAACGTTTATCAAATATCTTAAATTTAATGCTTTGAATGGTTATAGCATTTATTTAATTAATCTTTATAAAAATCATATTATGCAACTTCCTGAATCCCCAGAAATTGAGCAGTTTGCATTTTTTTTGGACATGGAATTATGCCAGGCCTGCTCAGTATTGGCCTTGCCTGTGGATATTTCTAACTACTTGAATTCTTCTGGTACAGCTTTGAAAAAGTTATCCAGTTATTCCACTAAAGGTGGAAAATTAGAGTATGTTACAAACCAGGATATAATGAATTGGAAATTATTACAATTTGAATATTGCTTGATTCTTGAGAATAAAGTTCATGCTAAGGAAAAATTTACAGCAATCTTGAAATTTTTGGATTCGAAACCTGAATTCAACCTTAAATATCAAAACCCTAGTCTTTCATTAGATACGAAATTCCGAAATTTACTTATCGTTGCAAAATTTCAACTTCTAACATTCAAGCTTAATACGCAACTCAGCAAATACTATGATGCATTGGATAATGTAAAAATGGCAATGAAGATTTTGCACTCAATTATTAAAAAGCTAGGTAATAACGTTCGGAAGATATCTTATAATGAATTAAAATGGGAAACTGCCACTCAATTGTTGATATCTTATAAAAACATAATATCCAATTTAATTCATTTGGGTATATCTAGAGATGTGTTGTATTACGTTAATGAGATGAGGAGATTAGACCAAGCTACCATTGCACCTTTCATTAATTGCCGGAATGCATTTAATTTATCTGATTACTACGTGTTACTCCATGATTTTGAGGAATCCCTTTCAGCATTGACTAGAGGAAATGATCTTGTTGCTAAGATTGAACTTGAAAATGTAAATATTCGATACGATAAGGCTAGGAGCAATTTATTGTTTTTGGCTGCTAAAAGAAAAATTGAAAAGTTGAATATGGGTGAACAATCATATATAAAAATGCAAGTCCTTAAAAAAGAGGCACAAATTTTACTTGATAATTTTGCCGAAACAAAACTGTTAGACGACATATCGTCATCTTATCTTAAATCTATGTCAAATCTGGTTGACTTTGCTTTTGAGAAACTTGGTCTAGAGTATATGTTAACCTTGTTTACTGTGGATCCTAGCCTGGATTTTGAAGATATCAGCACATCAAACGATGTTTACAAAAGTATTATAAAATCGCTTATTATTTCAAAAAGGCAAATACTGCTTTCAGAGAGAGAATTGGTATCAATACCATGCTTCTCGCTGATAAGAGAATCCACCAGTTCATTGCCTTGTATATATTCAGACAAAAATCATAAAATCATTCGTTCTTCTATATCGAATTCTGAGCATTTGGCTGCAATTAACAGGTTGATTCAATGTAAAGAAATTTTGCTTAACTGTTTGAATTACGACGGGATAACTGAACTATCTAATTATGAATTAAAGGATTTAAGTAGAGTCTTATTTCATTGCTTATCCTTGATATCATCGGTTGCGATGTTTAAGTCAAATTTGCTGCATCCTAAGAATGATTCGCTTCTGGAGTCGCTTTTATCATTATTATACTATTTACAAGATTTGCCAAGGTATCTCCCATTTGTTAATGACCAGCGTATCAAGCATGAAACAAGTACCTCGCAGTCAAATATTAATGAGTTACTTCCTTCTGATATTAAAGGAGATGTTCAATATCAAGAAGTTGAGATTTCAAGCAATTCCTTTTTGAAAAATATATCTACATATTTACCCAAATCATGGGTAATTATCACGATCGATATCTGTCCATATACTGGTGATTTGTTATTCTCCAAAATAAATAAAGAATCCAATGAACCTTTTTTTTTAAGATTACCATTACACAGGCTGGATGATAGAAATAATTCTGCGAGTATGACGTTCGAAGATATGACAAATTCTCTAAGAACTATTATTAAACAGAGTGATTTGTCGACGAGACCTGAAACGACTTCGAAGATTGTTTCTAAAGAAGATAGGAAAAATTGGTGGAAATTAAGGTTTAGTTTGGATTTGGAATTAAAAAATTTACTTCAACATGTCGAGAATTCCTGGATAGGAGGCTTCAGAGGTATTTTTAATATAATGTCTGGATCCAGGGATTTATTTTCCAATTTCAGATTTGATTTTATGAAATTACTAAATGATATCTTGCCCTCTCGGAAGGCAAAAGCATCTGGCGACACTTTTATGGAATTCGATGACAATGTTATAGAACTATTCTATAACTTGACAGATGACTTGAAGAATTTTACTACAGGTGAAACTTCTACACATGAACCAAAGCTAATAAGGAATATCTTTGAAGATTTGATATACTTTATACTTGATTCCTTAATGTACCACGGTGAACATAATGCCTACGATGAAGTTGATATCGATAAGTTTCACGAATCACTCGAGAGACTACTAGAAACATACTACCATAAAAAGTCCCAACTGCCATTCATCGAAAGCTGTAAATACTCTCAGGAACATTTTATCATCGTTCCAAGTTCTAAATGTTCAATATTTCCGTGGGAGTCACTTGATTGCATGAAGGGAAAGTCAATATCAAGGGTTCCTTCTGTGGGAATTTTAATAGACATGTTGAAGAGGAGACATAATGATACTTTAAATATTCCTCAAGTTGATAATCTCTATTATTTAATCAATCCCGGTGGTGATTTAATTCGAACGCAGACTAAATTCAAACCATTATTTAGTAACAGGAATGAATGGGAAGGTATTATAGGAGAGAGGCCAGACGAACATGAAGTACTTAATAAATTAACAGAGAAGAACTTATTTATTTATTTGGGACATGGTGGATGTGAACAATTTATTCGAACCTCATCGCTATTCAAGACAACATGTACTGCGGAAGGAGGGCGCTTACCCCCAAGTCTTATAATAGGTTGCTCTTCTGGTTCATTATATTATAATGGTTTATTAGAACCGAATGGAAATATTTATGACTGGCTTATCTGTGGATCTCCAATGGTAGTTGCGAATTTGTGGGACGTTACTGATAAGGACATTGATATGTTTAGCATGTCAGTTTTTGAGAAATGGGGGTTACTAGAAGATCCTACCGAGAGATCAAATTTCGCTAATATATCGCAAGCTGTTGGTGATAGCCGACAATGTTGTAATCTAAAATACTTAAATGGATCGGCACCAATAGTATACGGTTTACCGATTTCTTTGAACCAATGAGTGTGCATTTATAGACTAGTATATAATCTTCTTACATGCAGAATATAATCATAACTTCAAGTCATAAATCTATTTCAATTCCTCAAATGCCATTTAAAAAATTGAAATATTTAAATTATATAGTCAAATAATCCCTAACTTTCATCCTGAGATTGCGAAGATGATTGTTGCGTATTTGGAATAGATGGCGGGTCTTCATTATTCATTGGAACACTTGCACTAGTATTAGCATTAGCAGCTGTAGTTGGCGCATTCCCGCTATTCGTAGCAACGGAACTTCCAGAACTCGAATTACTTGGAATGCACCAATTTCGATGACAGTGCCAGGCTCGCATTTGACATTCTCTAGAGCAGTATTTTGTTCTCTTGCATCTTCTACACTTCAGGAATTCTCGAGGGTACTTTTCCCATTGACCACATTCAAGATTACCGCATTGCCTAACACCACCTCTAAATTCATTTCTTCTACATGAATTTCTCATAATAACTCCAGACCAATAATACATATCTGTACCGGACAAAAATGTAAATTTTTCAACCATTGGAAATAAGTTTACCTTTTTATATTCAATTAAAGATTCATCGTAGTCAGACTCTTTTTGATTATTGAAATCATCATCAATATCAAAATTATCATATGAATCATAATCCCATTTTGAATTTAAATATTGCTTTTGCTCTAATCTCTTTGAAGTTATAGAATTACTCAACCTTTTACATTCAAATTCAATAAAGCCATTTATCCTTTCACTAATATAAAATAAAGCGATTTCTCTTTCTAAATCATGCACAATTGATTCTGCATCAAGAATTGAATCATACAATTGGTTCAAATAGCCTGAATATTCCATATCATTTCCTTCCGTTATTTTAGACAAAAAACGCTCTTCATCGTCGTCATCATCATCATCATCATCATTTTCAACATCAGCATCGTGGTTCGAATTCTGAGCAGCTTCAAATTCATCGTCATCATCGAAATCTTCTCCTTCATCTTCTGCCTCGGCACTCTCGGCGATTTTCATGTCTTTCCCATCTTTCTTGCTAAATAATTCGAAATTGTCTTGCTTAAATAAGAAATCGTCATTTTGTATTGTATTAATATCATTAAGCATTTGAGGAGAATTCGATGCAGACGGATTAAAACGTTCTAAATATGAGTCTTTGTTGGACAATGGTGCCACATTTTTGGACTTTCTCGATTTTGGTTTTAATGTTGGTCTTGAGTTTGAGGCTAAAGTCTTTTTCAACTTAGATTTCAATTGCTTTTCAATGTATAACTTCAATTGTTTATCTCTAATACTCATATCTATTACAAGATGCGTATTTTGCAAAACGTCCTTAAGATAAGGATATTTTGAGATATATGCTAATAATTGTAACGACCAAACAATATCATCATCTCTTGGAATAACTACTCCGGTCTCCGTGAAATTTCTAGGTGCGATTTTAGAATTAGCCATGGTTATTATATGAGTCGACTTATCATCTTGCAAGTACATATCAGACAAAAATTGCAAACTATTATCCATGTCATAATCGCAATCATTAATAAACCTATCATCTAGGATATCACTTTCCTTTTCTTCTCTCAATTTTTTAATAATATTGACAATCAAATAACGTCTTCTTAGATCATTATTCACGTTATTTCCATTATTTGACAGGTTACAGTTTGCTGGGGTATTACTAATCCGTATCAATTTGAATAATTCATCAACATTTAAATTATCGTAATCGTCGCTGGTTAAATTATGAGAATGTGAGTTATTGAAAAAAGCAAGCCCTTGGGTTTGACTAGAAATAGATGCTGTAGCAATCGCCGCGGTTGCCATAGATGGAGTTGATGGTATTGCAATCGGAGTTTGTGAGAATGATTCTAATTGATTAAGAATATTGCTAGTATCGTTATTGTTTTCCTGATCAAGGGTTGGGAATTCTCCTTGATAATTATTATTAGTATTATTAGTATTATTATTAGTCGTAGTAGCATTATTATCAGTGCTATCAAGAGCCATAAATGAATTTGCCCCTTCAGCTGTACCTGGTGCTGTTGCAGCTGGGGAAGCCGTATTATCTGGCATGCTAGTTGGAAGCGCATCATTATGTTGAGAAATAGGTTGTGACTGTGGTTGATGATGGCTGTTATGCTGTTGTTGTTGTTGCTGCTGTTCATTAATCAGGCTCGCTTGTCTGGAATTAGCATGAATAAATGTCCTCTCATGGAGAGTCAAATAGTTATCTAAAACCGTGGCAATAATGGGTAAAATCCCTGCCTTAACAAGACCCTGCCTTATCTTCTCGGTACCTCTGGTACCTATCAATACTAGGCACTGAAAAGCTAGCGTCCATTTCCATGCAGTCAATAATTTTTTCTCGCTATTGAAGATATTATCATTCACATTGAACGTCAGGTTATGGCACTCGTGCAAGATCTCAATAAGTCTTTCAATACCACCATCGATGGACAAAGTTTCTCTCACCTTCGCCAGTGACGATACCAAATACGTTAAGTGGTTCAACGAATTCACTAGTGGCTTATCTGATGTCACATCAAGTGCTCTTCTGTCGTAAAGACTCGTGGTTATAGTAACTGCTGCTCTATTATTGGCCACCGATTTATAATTGGAATCACGCATATGCTTCTCTTAATTTGGGTGGTATGTGTACGTATGAATATTTATTTTGACTATCAGTGATCCATCTATTGGATAAATGTACTGTTAGGTAATTCTGTTTTTTGGAAATATTATGATGGGACGTATTAAGGAACCGGTGTATTTATTCACTTGTCGCCTCCTATTGTTTTATAAATCTAGTTAATGATGTATTTATCTATAATATACCTAACCTTTCAAGAGACTTCCTCGATATATCAATAACTAAACGATGTGGCCAAGTAACTCTGATCAATCAACTATCTGGCTTAGTTAACAAATAAAATTGTGTTTGCCACTTTGATGCTTATTTACGGTCACGTGAAATTCTTCACTGATGATAGTTTCTATACATTTGTATTCTAATAAATAAATAAATAAGAATTATACCTGAAGTAGTCTATATATGCATTGATAGATTATTGACGTGGATAGTCAGCTCGATCTTCGCCATTGCATTCATGCAATGTTCCATAAACATCAAGGTAAGGATTGAATGGGGACCAATTCTGAACAACTGCGCCCAGAAACCTTTGTACAACGCACCGAAACCTTCAGTTCTTACAGTTTTGGAAAAGCAGTCTATTGGACCCTTGTATAAGTCACCTTTCTGATTGTAGACTCTGGTAAGAATTACATCCCATGGATTCATTACTATTGCGACCCCCAAACCGGCCATTGCCGAAGAAAGGAAGTGCAAACCGGTTGAATTGTCTTCGACTATATCATATTCTAGCAAATAGTTCTTAGTCAAGTTATACACTGGCAACTGCGCAGCAGAACCAGCCCCGGTACGCAAAATGGCAGCGTCGACTCCACGAAACAAGCCTTTGATACCCTCGGCTTTGTAAATCTTCAGCAATCCATCCCATGCATTCTTATAGTATGTTTGTTGGCCAACACGTTGAGATGGGTCAGCTGTATTCGCCTGGGTTCCTGAGTAAGATTGCATTCTGGTTTTAATGAGGAAAAATGGAGATGCGATAACAGCACCAGATGCACCAGAAACAAACCCTGCTGCAACATTGATAAACAAATTCTGCGGAATCTTCCCTTCTTTAATACTCGATGGATTAAATATACTAGTTATGTAGTTACGACTTGGTTCGTAAAGCCCTATACGGCATCCGTTAAGCCCTAGTTGATAGTAGTAGCCGCACATCAAACCTTGTTGCAATCCTCTAATTCCCTCCTTCTTATAAATAACCGTAAATGCTTGCATCGGGTTTTTATACATCTTATTGGCGGTCTTGGATGTTTTGCTTAACTCACCTTGTAATTGCATTCTAGTTTTAATCAACTCAATAGGATTGGTAAATGTCACAGCACCACAAGCTGCAACTCCGCCAGCTATAAAGCCACCCAAAGTAGAAACTTTTTCGGCAGATGTTTTCTTAGGAACCTTCTCTATCCTTTGTTCGTCTTGCATGTTACCTTCGTTTGGTTAATTATCTAGCAACGTCTACTACTTACCAAGATACTATTCGAAGTGAAAAATTTCAATAACGGCCCGGTATCGAAACATCACGTGCAAACTATCGTGGTTTCCTATTATTGTTACTATACCAGATAATGTTATTGGGTAAAGAGAAACATCATCTGCATTCTTAACTGTCTGGAACCTAAATAGATGTTGCAATAGTATGAACTTTCGATACTTAAAAAAACTTAAAAAAAACATATACTAACTAAGGTTTTTGCTATTTTGCAACTTCTTCACCACTAATTGCAGGAAGTTTTTAGCGAGCAAAGCGTATCGAAATATTTGAAGCATTTGCCGTTATTCTTTCCAACAGAAGAACCTTACATACTTCAAAGATGTTAAGATTGGCTAATACAATTTCTAGAAATATAAATGGAAGGGTAAGATTGAACCAGTTGAATAAAAACAACTTGGCCACTTCTGGTCCGACTCAGGGAGAGATTTTAAGTAAATATCCCATCGGGCTTAATGTCCACGGATATGTAATTGAGCAAGTACAACCTATACCAGAATTTTCATTGGTTGCAGTTAAATTGAAACATTGTCGTACTGGGTCACAGCACTTGCATTTGGATACACCTCATGATAAGAACAATGTCTTTCTGGTTGGATTTAAAACAAATCCACCAGATGCTACGGGCGTACCTCATATTTTGGAGCATACCACGCTATGTGGGTCCTATAAATACCCTGTAAGAGACCCATTTTTCAAAATGCTTAACAGATCGTTAAGTAATTTCATGAATGCAATGACAGGCCATGATTATACTTTTTATCCGTTTGCAACAACTAATGGAAAAGATTTTGAAAACTTGATGGACGTTTATTTGTCTTCGGTCTTTGAACCGTTACTCACGTACGAAAGTTTCATGCAAGAGGGTTGGAGACTTGAAAATGCTGACCTCTCCGACCCAAATAGTCCTATTATTTTCAAGGGGGTGGTCTATAATGAAATGAAAGGTCAGTACTCGAATTCTGCGTATTATTATTGGATTAAATTCCAGGAAGCAATATACTCATCGTTAAATAATTCTGGAGGCGATCCAATTAAGATTACTGATTTGCAGTATGAAGATTTAGTAGACTTCCATGCTTTGAACTACCATCCGTCAAATGCAAGAACATTTACTTACGGGGGCCTCCCTCTCAACAATCACTTGGAAAAATTGAATGAATTTTATGGTACGTTTGGTAGCCGTACTATAACTACGAATGTCAAGAAGCCTATTTTTGAACTCCAAAAGGATTACGACTCTAACGTTACCGTCAAGGGTCCTATTGATACGATGTGTGGAAAACCTATCAATGAGCAATATAAATCGTCCATAACTTGGTCACTAGGAAACCCATTAGACGAAACCAAACAATATGAAGTTTTTAAGTGGAAAGTATTAAGCTCATTGTTATGTGATGGCCATAGTTCTCCATTCTATCAAGAGTTAATTGAGAAAGAATATGGTGATGATTTTACCGTAAATTCGGGATTGGATTCAACTACAGCATTATTGTCTTTTACAATGGGATTGAACAATTTATCGTTAGAAAAAGTTGATAATTTGGAGAATAAGGTGAACGAGATTTTTACTAAGAAAATAGTTCCTGAATTTAAAAAAGGTAAGGGAAGTGTTTTTAATGATAAAGTTGAGGCAATTTTACATCAAATTGAACTAAATTTTAAAAGGCATAAACCTGAATTTGGCTTAGGTTTATTAAGCTCTGTTTTGTCTACTTGGGTTAACGGTTTAAATCCTGTGAAAACCTTGCAAGTTGATCACATTTTAAACAGATTCAAAGAAGATTATTCTTCAAGTGGATTAGAAATGTTTCAAGATTTACTTGATAAGTCAGTATTGAATCCTGAGACACCTAAATTCAAATTCACTATGGAACCAAGTGATAACTTCGCTAAACAATTAACCACTGAAGAATCTGAAAGATTGAATTCTAAAGTTGGCAACTTATCTGAAGAAGATAAAAAGGTTATATATGATAGAAGTGTTGATTTGGCGGAAAACCAAAAGAAAGAAGAAGATGTCTCAGTTTTACCAACATTGACTGTCAATGATATTCCAAGAACTGGTGATTTCTATCCATTAGAATTTTCTGATATTAATTCTAAAAAGCTTCAAAAAAGAATCATTGATACTAACGGCTTGATCTATATGACCGCTGCAAAGAATATTTCTTATCTACCAATAGAATATTATAAATACTTACCTTTGTTTAATGGTTGCTTAACTAATTTAGCTGGTACTTCTAAAACTTCAATTACTGATTTAGAAACTAAAATTCAAAAACATACTGGTGGAGTATCTTTTAACGTTAGTGCCAAGACTGATCCCTTTGACATTTCAAAAACAAACTTAAAGTATTTAGTATCTGGAATGTCCTTAAATGACAAATCCCAAAACGTTTATGATTTATGGTTTGAAATTTTGACTCAAACTAAAATGAATCCACAAGATGAACAAGTAGTTGACAAATTATCTACTTTGATAAAAAATTTGGGCCAAAATCAAATGAATACCATTGCGGAAGGAGGTCACTCATATGCCAACTCGCATAGTAATTCACAGCTCACTCCTACAAAATACATTAATGATTTAATTGGAGGCGTAGAACAGGTTAAATTTGTTCTGGAGATGAATAGACGTCTAGAGAAGGAAGGAAAGGATTTTTTAATTAATGATCTATTGCCCACATTAAAGAAGATCCAGGATCTTTTGATAAATGGTCATACAGAAAAATTAAACTCGGGCTTTGAATACAGTTTGGTTGGTGATAAAGATGCTATCGTAACAAATGAGCTGATGGTGAAAAGTTTTGATAATCAATTAAGTTTCCACGCAGATTTCACCGAATGTCCTAACAATTTGTCTTCCTTGATTTCGCAATTCAATACCAATAAATTAGGTTTAAATCCTGATAATAAAAACACCCTAATAAACTTACCTTTCCAAGTCGGTTACGCTTCTATGGCCAAAATAGGAGCTGAATACACAAGTAAGGACGGTGCTGCATTGCGGGTCTTGTCACAGTTATTGACATTTAAGCATTTGCATTCGGTCATTAGAGAAGCTAATGGTGCTTATGGAGGTGGATTACTGTATGATGGATTGAGTGGTTGTTTGGACTTTTATTCCTATAGGGATCCAAATCCGCTTAAGTCGGTCGAGTCATTTAGAGAAGCGTCATCAGTAGCTTTGAAGAAAATAATTGATCCTGCTAATGGGGGATGGGGTGACAAGGATTTACAAGAATCTAAATTGACAATCTTCCAAGGTGTCGATGCTCCAAGCAACATTGCTCTGCAAGGTTCGTTAGATTTCCTTGAACATGTCACCGACGAAATGAGACAAGAAAGAAGAGAGAGATTTCTTGATGTCAGCTACGAAGACTTGAAAAATGTTACCGAAAAATATTTAATGAACAATAACGATGATATTGTTACTGTAATTGGCGATAATGGATCACTTAATGTCGATGCTGATAAATGGAGAGTGAAGAATTTGGCAGCGCAAATATAGATATCTATAAATAATATTTAGACTTGTAAATAATACATTCGAAAGTCGATTACGCATAAATGTAGCTTTTTACAGATTTGGGGATAATATTTAATCTTGCAATGACCTCTATATAGATAACCATACTTTAAAAGCATTGTAAATAGTTGGAGGGTTGGCCGAGTGGTCTAAGGCGGCAGACTTAAGATCTGCTGGACGATTGTCCGCGCGAGTTCGAACCTCGCATCCTTCATTATTTTTTACAACATTTGTTTTTTTTAACTAGCTCTAGTAGTTTTTCTAACTACTATATAGAATTGTATCTCTTCTTTTTTTGCGCAATTACTACTACATGACAGTCATATTCCTTCTAGAATAATTTTTAATTTTTATTTATATGCTGGATGTATAGGTTATATAACCTAAATAAGTATATACAAGGACGAATTAGTGAAGAATTTACGGTCTCCAATGGAATCGGGAGCATTTCTTGAACCCCGTTCCGATATTTTTGTATAATTTCTATGCGATTTGAATTTAAATGGGTCAGTTTACCAATATGATCGTGGTCAAGCAAAATTCAAAAAATTAAACACGATGACTTCTGTTGTAATCCTTTGGAACGACTTCTGGAACCTTTCTCTTCTTATCTTCAGTGAAAAGACAATGTCTTTTAGCGATCGGATCATATAAGATCAAATTCAACTTTTGAGTATGTCTTGGAATACTAAACCATTTTTCATATCCGGTTTTGGCAGCTGAAACGAGCTTTATCATAGTATGTGTGGTCTTTGCTTTCGACATTTTGTATATATTCCTAAGTTATATGTTGATGTAATTATTGATTCTTTCAATATAACTAAAGCGTTTTACAAATATTTGGTGAAAAATTGGAAGAATAATGAAATTTTGTAGACTTCCCAAATGGGAACATTTGTCAAACACATTTACCATAACCATAAATGTCGTCGTTTTGTTTTTAGCGCGTCTGCGACATTGTATTTTCCATGAAAAACTTGACACGCTAACAAATCAAGTTCATAAATTGAAACATATTAAGGGCAACTTTAGTTTAAGGAATCTAGTCACGCCAAATATCGATCATTGAACAGAATGCGGTCACTTTATTCTTTACTTTTCGTTATATCTTTTTTCATTTCGTTGATTTCCGCTTTACAATTGGAGGTTCCAGCAGCAGCTAACCCGCAACCAGTTTGTATTCGTGATTTTGTTCAAGAAGAACAATTAGTTGTTGTTAATATCAAAACAGATGGTCACTCTGGGGATGGTCAACAATTGAACTTAAGAATTATTGATCTGTTAGGAAATGAATACCGCAAGAAGAATGATATTGCTGGAGATGCTAGAATAGCATTCACGAGTCACAATAGTGCAGCATTTGATATTTGCTTCACAAATCAATTGGAAAACAAATGGTCAAGAAACAACAACTTATTCAGAGCAGTTGAATTGGATGTCGAAAGTGGTGCTGCCGCTAGAGACTGGAATGCTGTGCAAGCCGCTGAAAAGTTGAAGCCTGTTGAAGTTGATTTACGTAGAATCGAGGAAATGACTTATGAAATTACAACCGAATTACAGTATTTGAAGGCCAGAGAAGAAAGAATGAGAGATACCAACGAATCAACTAATTCGAGAGTCAAGTGGTTTTCCATTTTGATTATCCTCGCGCTTGTTGGTTTAGGTGCTTGGCAAGTTCAATATTTGAGACATTACTTCAAGGTCAAACATATTATTTAGAGTTCAATTTCATACTGCTATGTATTGATGCTTTAATAGCTCTATAAATTTATATACCTATGCAAAAGAAAGAAAAAAACTTCAATTATACAAATATTGCATATACTTGAAATATTTTAATTCTATAATATTTTTGTACTTAACCCACTTAGTTTGTGTTTTCTGGTTTACCGTAAGATGTCGAACTTCAGTATTAGAAAGATAAAAATTGTATTCTATATGACTTTTATCATCCTGGGAGTCACCTCCATGATTCAAAATAAATTTGTTGTACAAGTTTGTCTTCATTGTATCTGCTCTTTGCATACCTTCAACGAGCGACCTCACAAATTCAATATCTTCCTCTTGGTTTTCAGTTATACCTAGCTCATACTTATTGAGCGTGAGTTCTAGTAACCAACAAAGTAAGTAATTTACTTTGCACCAAATCTGCTCAAACTCCTCCCAGTTTGAATATGTTTCGTCTTCCGTAAGTGACAAGTATAATCTCTCATAATTAAGCAAATTTATAATGCCAGAAAAATGATCATATGGATATACTTTGGGTTCCAGGGTAACATTGTCATCAACTGGGAAATACTGTTTAATTTCAAGAACTTTTGTGGTCTCTATCAATATAGACTTCGTGAGTTTCAACATCATCCTGGTTTGGTGAGATTTAGGCAAATGTGTTATTGTCCGCATTTCTGTTGCTACTAGGTAAAATCTCTTAAAATACAGATAGTCAAGGGCCAAGACCTTTAGTGAAACTTGTTGGATTAGATTCTTCCCATCTAAAGGTCCAACGGGCGGTTCATCATTTGAAGTGCTCCTTTCGGAATAGAAAAGTGATCTGTAATACACAATTGCTAGGATTTTATATCTTAAAGCCATAGATTCCGAATTATCATCATCTTCAATATTAAAATTAATATTTTTTGCCAGTCTCAGAGTCTTATCATGCTTAACTAAAAACTTTTCTCGTTCATAACAAGGCTGTGGATCATAATTGCTTCCGATCCTCTGGTATTTATTTAGCCCAGTAAATAAATACTCAACGATTCTATCATACCAATCAATTTGGGATGGTGCCACTTGAGCTATTAGGTTCAGCAATAAAACTTTTTCGTCTCTCTCCACAACACATCGAAAGTTGTTCCTATTTGACTCATCATACTGTAAAAAT
This sequence comes from Debaryomyces maramus, assembly GCA_030583545.1. Taxonomy (NCBI): domain Eukaryota; kingdom Fungi; phylum Ascomycota; class Pichiomycetes; order Serinales; family Debaryomycetaceae; genus Debaryomyces; species Debaryomyces maramus. Next base: position 92,039 of record JAJMIL010000011.1, on the reverse strand, counting down.
GCATAAACATGATCATCATGATGATCATTTAATTTCTTATTTAAATTCGACAGATTATGTTTTCTTAATTCATAGATAAAGTTTAGTGTAATAAAATCAATTATCAAATGTATGAGTCTATTATACGCATCGAAGATCAAATGACAATTTGTTCTAGCTGAATCTAGTAATACTCGTTGGTATTTTGAAGAACTATCAGCGCATTGAAAAGTCCACTGTAATAGTTTCCATAAATTATATGACGAATTAAATAATGGATTTAATTGCCTGCAAATAAGATAATCTCCAAAGATTTTAATATTCTCTAGGGATTTATCTTCCTTGTTGTTATTAGATGTAGTCTTTTTTCTTTTAGATGGAATGTTGTTGCTTGGGTGTCTATTCATTTGAGATTTATCTATTCCACTCATGTAAGATTCATTATGCAACATCGAAAAAGGTTTATTTAGCCCAAATGAAGGAGAATAGTAATGATTCTGTGCATTCCTCTGATTTTCAAAATTCTGCAGATTGTCATATCGCAAGGGCGGCAACTCTTCTTCTGAATCGCTCACCACCATATCACTATTATCGGAATCAACGTCGGGGCCCATATTGGTACCCCTTCTCATTCTACGAGACCGTCGAGGTTTCATATGAAGCTCACTATTGCCATATGCTGGAAGCTTTCCCAAAATATGAAAGTATTTCGGTTGTATTAAAAAATCCTGTAGTGCTTGAAGGAAAGTAGCATAGATTGGACTTGATGTAAGCGCAAAGTCGGAACTCAATAATATATCAATGTATCGCCTTAATAACATTGCACATCTAACTCTTATTGGGGTCCTATGAGCATAGTTTTCATTATTTTCATGCATGCTCTTAACATGCGTGCCACCTGCAACTAAACCATCCAAACCAAACGTTTTATTTGGCAGAAATTGTACTGCAACGGTTATTAAAACTCGAAAAACATTTAATGACGGAACTTTAAGACTATATGAACCATTGTGATTTTCATTATATATAACATTATCTTGAAAGGAAGTTTCTAAGTGATAAATTAGTGCTTCTAATTCTTTAATATTCGTGAGATTAATTGGTTTTTCATTGGCATTCGTTAAATCTGGGAAAAATTGGTCTATGAGTTCACATTGTGATTCGATGTACGCAATATCAGGGAAGATCAAATGAGTTTGTTGATCTGTAATACCCATTCTGCGGCTATTGCATCGGAGAGTTACGGAGATAATAATTGCTTTATAAGTCGATTTTTTTGATACTCGCGATAAAAAAAACAAATTCAATGAAGCTTCGATAGCAGTAATGTCTGTTACAGTAAGTATTTAATACAGAAATAAACCAAGTCAGGAGTTGGTTCTAACTATTTTAGTTTCATACCACAACTGGTAATTTAAAATTTGAACTTAAGTTATCTGATAATTCCCAATGCAAGCATCTAGAGAATTTCCTTAGACATTGTGCCAAAGGAACTTATGATGATAATAAAATACTCAGGTATATACCCAATTTTATTTTACAAACAGGTGATGCGTCTGAATCCGGTAAGATTTCGGAAGCTGCCGATGCTGCCATTCCTGTTACAGGTGAGTTTTTGTCAAAAGAATTTCAATATTCCAATAGCTTTGACTGGAACAAGGTCACAAGAGGTACCTTGGTTGCAGTCAACAATATAGATGATGCGGCTGGGTTGGGATCACAGTTTTTTATAGCGTTGTCTGATGGTCACCAAGGAATTCTAGGAGATCAATCAAAGTATACTGTGATGGGAGTGCTACTAGACGGAATTGAAGCAATTGAAGTACTAGAGAATGATAAAGAACTCAACGATAAAGAAAAAATGAAAAAAAATGGGAAGCCTCGAGGCAAATGGAAAAAGGAAAGCTGGATTAGGAATGTAGAAATACATAATAATCCGTTTGCAGGATCATAATTCTACAGCATTGATTTTGTTTGTACATTAATTATTAGTTGGCATCTAAGCTATTTAATCCAATTCACCAAGGTTGCCTAAGATTTCTGCAAAATCTTTGATGGTGATATATGTTCCTATTTTAGCCTTATTAAAGTCATAGTTTATGAGTTCTCCGTTACAAGTAGTTGATGAACAGCCCAACATATCAATTAGAAATGAGTCCCCTAGTGCTGACCTGCTCTGAGTATCATTTTCTAGGTTAAGCACAGATTTAATCTTTTTTAAATTAGGTAACGTCAAATTATAGTTAATGACGGATGATTCTTTGTCATTGTTACACGATGTAGCAGCATCCACGAATAACTTCCAACTTTGATATATATGTGTATAGGAATTCCTAAGCTTAATTAATTTGTTGACATTTTTAATTAACTTGTCGATATCGATTATATCTATAATACTTATCTTCGATGGATCTTCCTGTGATGAATTAATTGTGTATGCTTGAGCTAATTGCAAAGATATATTTTGTTTATAATTAGACTCGTTTACTTTAATATTACTACTCTGATTGTGCATATGTTCATAATAGTAGTCTACGCATTGAATAATGTCGTTCGTAAAGCAAGTGGGAATATTCAATTCATTTAAAAGATTCGGTAATTGATTTAAATAAAAATCTTCGCTTTCCTTGGTTCCAATGCTATAAGCCTCTAGTATTTCATCTTCTATATCTGGAAATACCCGCTGAAAATCTTCAGATATGGCAATACCCTGTTGTTTGCTTCTCTTTCTAGACATGGATACCAGGTATTTATTACTTTAAAACTTCAAATCTTTAATTAATATCTGTGCGCAAACCGATGTTTTTATTTTGGGATCAAATGATAACGATTTTTCATGTTCGTTATTCTAGGGTATCTCCTATTATGAATTAGAGTATAAAAATGATATCAAACCCTACGATGGATCAACCATCTGTCCAAACCACTTTAATTGAAGCTAATGAAAAGTTGCCAAACAAGCCAGGGTGCCGGATTTTTTTCAAAAATGAGTACCAACAGCCATCTGGTAGTTTCAAATTAAGAGGAATGGGCAATTTGATAGCCTCATCTATCGATAAGGCCCTGAAGTTGAAAAAGGATCAAATACATATATTCTCATCATCAGGTGGTAATGCTGGATTGGCAGCAGCATACTCTAGTAAATATTATAACCTTCCATGTACCGTTGTTTTACCTTCTATTTCCAAGCCTGTCGTTATTGAAAATTTACAGCAATTAGGAGCTCAAGTTGTTGTTCACGGAAAACATTGGGGTGAAGCCGATGCACATTTACGAGACGATCTAATCGCTAAATTGCCCTCTACAGTTTACCCGGTATACTGTCATCCGTTTGACCATCCTTTGTTATGGGAAGGGCACGGCAAGATAATTGATGAGATCATTACTGAGAAGCAGTTATCGCAGACAGAATTGACAAAGGTAAAAGGTGTTGTATGCAGCGCAGGGGGAGGTGGACTTTATAACGGCATAGTAACTGGTTTAAAAAGAAACCCTATATTACAAAACGTCCCCGTTTTGGTGGTCGAAACAGCACAGGCACCTACCTTCACCACTGCGGTTAATGCTGGTAAAGTGGTCATGCTAGATTCTGTTAATACAATCGCCTCCTCGTTGGCATCACCATATATATCTGAGCAGTCCCTAGTTAACCATCATTCCCACGCTACTCGTGTTCAATTAATTGATGACTTAGAAGCTGTTAAAGGCACAATAGACTATTATGATCGTTTTGCAACTTTAGTTGAGCCGGCTTGCGGTGCTACAATGTGCATAGCATTTGAGAATTTAAAGTTTTTGCAATATTTTGGCGATTTAGCTGAAGACGATATAATTATCTTTATAGTTTGCGGAGGCTCTGGGACTTCAATCGAAACTATAAGGGAATTCCGTAATCTTATTTCATGACTTCACTCAATATACAATTTTTTTCATATGAAATTCTCAAAATTCTTTTGCGCATGGAACAAAATTATTAAAATCACCATTCGTTTACAATTCATTATCCTGACAATATTGCAACAGACAAGATATTGAAACTTCTTTATTAATTATATTCAAGAAGGGGACTAATAATTATATTAGAACTCGTAATATAGATGTCGCGTAACCCGAATACCAATACAGGTAGCTGGCTACCATTATGGAATTCTAATAGTTCGAACAGCAATGCTGAAGAAGACAAAACTATACCAAAAGAAACCAATTCATCAAACAAAAGCGATAAATTGGAAGGCAGGGCATTGATTACTAAGAGAAGCAAGCTTAACCCTAAATCATCTACCACATCGTTAACGTCTATGACAACGAGTAATTGGTTAAGCTGGCCTTCCAAGAACAAAGTTGAAAATGCTGAACATTCAGAAGAACAGAATAAGAGTTATTTAGAAGATAATAATGATGATAGAACTGAAAATCAAGATGAAGGTGAAGAATCCCACGAAGAAGGCGAGGGGGTGGATAAATCTGAAGACGTAAATGATGACTATATGCCCGAGGATAATGGGGATGAAATAGACGATCATGTCACCAACAAGAATCGAAAGAAATCATCATCATCATGGACTTTTTGGAATAATGGAAATAATAGTGGTAATAACAATGATGATAGCTCAACGAATAACAATAAGGATAAAGGAAAGGAGAAGGACAAAAGGGTGAACATTGCTAATACTATACTCAAATCTACGCCATCCATCCCCAACAAGGATGACTTATTCGACCTGACTACGCAGAAAAACACCAAAATTGATAAGGCTAATGATACAGAAGATGGAAGCCCTCCTCCATCTTCAGATCAGAGTGGCGAGGATGACGCTGTTTTATACAAACCTCATGATAATGCCAAACAATTTAGCAAGATCAATACGCATAAAAACGAAAACTTGAGGGAAAACATCATTGTACCTGATTGGAACCTGTGTCTACCACTTCAAAACTCTTCTTCGAACCATGCAAACTCCTTAGCTTCAACAATCTTCGGTAATTCATCTACCATGAACCAAAACTCCCCTCAAAACTCAAAAATGGATATGAAGAATTGGAAACAGTTTATAAATCAATTGTCCACAAAATTGGGATTCAGTACACAATCGTTGAAAAATGTAGTCGAGAATGAAAACAATGATGATGATGAAAATCTCGATAGTTCTGACAAGGCCGAAAAAGAATTCAACTTGATTTATGAGAGAGCATATAGGTTGTATGGGAGGTCGTTGGCTAAATTACCTCAAAACAAAAGAGCCTGCTTACCAAACTATAATAAGTATTATACAAGATTATCTAATGATGAAGAAAGATATCCAAGAAATAATCAATTGCGTGATGATGCTGATGATCCCAATTCAATTTCAATTACTAATGACCCTATGGGAAATTTGTTAATTAATCATAATCCTCACTCATCGAAGAATTCTAAATTAGCAGTTAACTCATCGGATATTGTTTCGCATAAATCAGGACCACTACATGGAATTAAAAAGATCTTGGTTATTGGAGTTCATGGATTCTTCCCTACTAAAATGATTAGACCACTTATTGGTGCTCCCAAGGGAACTTCATTAAAATTTGCAAATGAAGCTGAAAAAGCGATCATCCGTTATTGCATTGAAAACCATCTAATTAGTGAGGATGAGTCGAGTAATGTCAGTATTCAAAAGATTGCTCTCGAGAAAGAAGGTAAAATTTTTGATAGAGTTCAATTTTTTACTGAAATATTGGCTAAATGGGAAGCGGAATTAAATGATGCAGATTTTATATTTGTTGCAGCACATTCTCAGGGATGTGTGGTTTCTATTATTCTCTTAGCGAAGCTCATAAAATTGGGCATTTTAAAAGATCCAATCAAGAAAAGAATCGGGATACTAGGTATGGCTGGTATAAACAATGGACCATTTTATGGCGTTGATAAATCGTTTTTCATGAAAGCTTATTCGGCAATTGAACACGAATCAATGACTGAACTATTTGAGTTAACCAAGTTTACTAGTGACCAATCATTGGTTTACAAAGAATCGACTCAAATTATTATCAATGCGAACGTTAAAATATGCTTCATCGGGTCTATTAATGATCAATTAGTACCTTTGTATTCTGCGTTAGCATCTCATATTTTTCATCCTAATATTTATAGGGCGTGTTATATCGACCATTCTTCACAAACACCTGTCTTCATCCAGAAATTAGTCTCGTTATGTTGTCAGTTGCAGAACCTAGGTTATTTTGACAACAACGTCTTGAAAGAACTTAGTACAGTCTTGGCTGGCCCGCTAACTGGGAGCGGACACTCTAAAATTTACAATGATGGTAAAGTATATGATTTGGGGATTAAGTTTGTCTTAGATACTGATGATATCGTTATTCCTCCAACAGCTACATCCTCATTATTATCCAAAGACTTCCCATATCCTTTCGAAGTCAACAAAACCAATTCCAATAATGGCTTGGTTACCAGTGGCGTCGGAACTTATGGGCCTATTAAAAACATTGATGAAGTAGAAGAGGTTGTTAGAGTACCTGTGACCAATCACGTTTATATCAAAGAGTATAACGTAGGTAAAATAGGTACAAACCCGTTTATATTACCTTGGTGTTTGAGAGGCTTGATCTTCAATATTGAAAAGAATTGGCCAAATAATAATAAATTAATAACCGTTGATAATGCTAATGACTTGGGTAAAAATGGTTATGATGAAATTAGCGAGTTATATGAGCTGTTCGAAAACTGGAAACCAGACAGTAAAATCTTGAAGGACTTGAAGTTTAGATTGAATGGTATAAGAGCCAGTAAACTTTAGATATATGTACGATAATTGTACTTGTTTAGTTAATCTGAACTTTTTGTAGGCCATTTTACTTTGTGAGACATTGTCGCAATATCAAAACCGTAATCAAAACAAAAACATTTTTGATCTATACCTTGGTTGGATTTGTTACAGGCGATTGAAGATCCAAATTGTACATAGACATGGAGAAAAGCATGATTCCAAAACCTACTGATTTACCAACACCTGTAAATTCAGCGTCTTCTGATAACTCGAGAAATGCATCGTTGGAAGTTCTGTCCTGTGATCTAAAGCATAGTATAGAAGTCAGCGGTTTATGTACACCAGATAGTAATGCCGAATCTTCAGATTTGAAACTAGATGGCAGTCATTCTGATTGCTTTGAAGAAAATAATTTCGGTGGTCGGAATTCAGTCAACAGGTGGAGTGAAGATGATAAATTGGCATTTAAAGAGTTGGTTGAAACTGATCTCACAGAAAATACAATAAAATTAAGACTACCTAATGTACCAATGGGTCCAATTGTGAGTAAACTTCGAAGCATGCAGCCACCCTGGACCAGAGGTGAAGTATGCTTGATAGTTGAATTATTGCTAAGCGACATTGAATGTTCACTGCAACATTATAAATCAAGATTCCCCTGCAGAACCCTTCCTAAATTACATAGAAAGTTTCAGCATTACAAGGATTGTTTACAAAAACTAAATATGAAGGACAGTAAACTAGAAATGAATTGGTCTACATTAGAAATTGCAAAAGCAATCTCATTGCTCGACTATGATCTTTCTAAAATAATGTTAGAGAATGAGCTTCCAGGAAAGTCTATTAAAGAAGTGAAAACTTTCTTGAGTCCAATCTGTATTAGTCCTACCTTCACCCGAAATGAAACCTTACTTTTTGAAAAGTTGTTGATAGCAAACCATAACATGGATATGATCTCGAAAGAATTGCCATTCAAAACTCTAGAAGATTTCAAAAAGAAACTCCTTAAGGTTAACAAATTCCATGAATGTAAAATAATTGAAAAGCGCCTTATTGAATTAGACGCTATAGAGCAAATTGAAGTTCAGAAGGTAAAAGATTCAATTGATTTAGCGCAACTCGATAAATTAATTAAGAGTAATTGTACCAAAACGCAACTTCAAATCACATTTCCTGGTATCCGTATAGATCACTTAAAAAGGATTTCTCAGAGTCAAGGATTGGATGAAGAATCATATTCAAGAGGTGAAATAAAATATTTGAAGCGGGCGTTACTAGAAAATGCTACCTTACCCTCAATTGTTGCTGAATTGCCTTTTAGAAGCCAAATTTCTATTGAAAAGAGAATTACTGAGATAGATCCCAGTAGAAGAAGATCCACGTTTATTAACCAGATAGACGAATTGGCATACATGGCTAAATGGTATAGCTCGGATAAGTATGGTCGCATAGACGGTAGAGCTAAATCAGAAGACAGGCCCACTGTAATGGAAAACAATAATCGTATACGACAAGCTTCAAAAATAACAGGATCGAAAAAGAAGACAATGACGGAACGTTTGGCCGAAGAATCAAGATATTTCCAGAGTATTACTGGAGATGGTGGTATTATACGAATGGGTGAACTGAGGAAACGAAGATCAGTCGTAATCAAGCCAGAAAAGAATATTAAGCGACAACTGATGGCCTCCCCGAGAATAGAACTAAATAAAAAGCTAGCAAATAAAAAGCAAAACTCTAAAATTGTTGAGGAACAAAGACAGAAAGAGATCGCCATTAAAAAACTGAAACTGCGTGGTACGATTTCGAACCAACTTAATTCAGAGAAGTTTGCTGACATTTCCACAAAACATAAAGATAATGAAGTCAGTCCCTATGACCCTAGTAGTATTACAAACGACACCGAAATTCCATTATTTGGACGTCAATTATATATCGAAGAGATTTATAAGCCGTTACCAAGTTTGCCAAATTTATCATTTGTTGACAACTCAAATGCAATGGTTGAAAAGAGCGACGGAATTGCTATGACAGACCCAATTGCAGCAGAAATAGTGTCTAAGTATTGCAAAAATTATCGTGATATGCCGATATCTTTTCCTCCGTTGACTATTATTGAGAGAAATTCAAATAAAATTATCTTGAACCCTATGAATAAAATTAGGATACGGTTTTTGCTTTATCCACAACATACTGAACTCTTTGTTTTAGCTGAACCAAAGTCTAATGAATTGGACCCTGTAAATGAAATCAAAAAGCTTTTTCAACTTCATTATGCTTTGTTTTTTTCTCATTCGGTGAAGATTAAAAACCTAATTATCAATGATTACTGTAATAAATTAGACGAGTCCATTGAAGAAAATGATTTTAATCAATTCATGTTTGTAATAGATAAATGGAACCTTTTGATGCTTAATTTATGTCCAAATGATGTAAATACCAATTCAATAGATGTTAATGAAGAAGTCAGAACTTACTTTCAGCATTACGAAATCAGAGTTCCTTCAGACAAGGATTTAAACCTAAAATTGTTCTTTTCTGAAAACCAGAGAGGAGGAATTAGAGGGCGAATATCAAATAGAAACATTAAAGAACCTCCAAGTCCTTTATTTGAACCATTACTACCCCTGTCGAAACCCGATTCTCCTGCTGCGACTCGGTTTACCGGTAGAGATACTGCGGCATGCGATGGCTTCATTTCACAAGATGATAACCCATCCACTTTACGAATTAATCCCTACAATGAACCTAAAATGAGTTCATTAAAGCCGAACAATTACAAGTCGAATTTTTATCGACATCTTGTTGAGAAAAAACACATATCAAGATTTTGTCTTCAGCAGATTCTTTTGCGTATTTATGCAAGAATTGTTTCCATTGAATCGAAAAAATTAAGGTCATATAAAGCATTTACAGCAGAAGTATATGGGGAATTGTTACCTTCATTTACAAGTGAAGTGTTGTCTAAAGTCAATTTGAGGCCACATCAAAAATTTTATGATTTAGGTTCGGGTGTTGGAAATACAACCTTCCAGGCTGCATTAGAATTCGGTGCTCTCCTGAGTGGAGGGTGCGAGATCATGGAACATGCTTCAAAGTTGACAGAATTGCAGACAATCTTACTTCACAAGCATCTTGCGTTGTTTGGTTTGAAAGAATTGCCTTTAAATTTTGCACTTCTGCAAAGTTTTGTAAGCAACGAAGCTGTCCGTCAATCGGCAATCGATTGTGATGTGCTTCTCGTTAATAACTATTTATTTGATGTTAATTTAAATAATGCTGTTGGTAAAATGTTATACGGGTTAAAACCCGGAAGTAAAATAATAAGTCTAAGAAACTTTATTAGACCACGGTACAAGACGTGTGGCGATGATACCGTATTTGATTACCTTAAAGTCGAAAGACATGAAATGAGTAATTATCTTTCGGTTAGTTGGACAGCGAATAAAGTTCCATATTATATTTCTACAGTTCAAGAAAGCATCCTTATGGATTATCTATAAAACATTTGCCAGTTAAGTTATCGTTTACGAAGTATTCTTTATTAATTAAAATCGTTTATAAATTATAATACTAAATTATCTTAAGAGGAATAGAATTATACTTTTTGTTTCTTGTCAATGTCTGCACCTATTAGTTCAAAATTTCTTTTTTTACCAATATGTCCAGAGGTGTCATTAGAAGGCTCCGCTGAACCTGGTCGACTACTCGTGTTTGAGCTGCTGGCTTGTTTGATTTTCTTCTTTAAGTTAGGAGGACCTTCTAATTCTCTCGTAACTGCTAATAGTAAAGTGTTCACCCTCCGACCCAACTCCTGAGGTGTTCTAGACAACATGTACCAATCAAACTTGAATAAATCACTATTTGCGATCTCTTCCTTGATCTTTTCAAATAAATTTTCACTAAAAAGTCCATACTTATGGACACAATTCAAGATAAATCTATCTTCATGTTTAGAATATACCCTTTTTGAATTATTTGGGGGGTATTGAATTTTCAATTCTTCCAAAGGATCGGTTAAAGAATCCATCTTAATGGCTAAGAGCTTTTCTTGATTCATGAGTTTGGCCATCTTCTTCTCGCTACTTTCTATTTGAGAAATGTACTTATCATAGCCCTCAATCAAAGTATAAGACTCCCAAAACTTCTTCAGATAACGTTCAACATCATCTTTATCTTTATTTCCCATTGATTTAGAAATTCTTTCATATGAATTTCTACCGAATTTAGCAGATCCGTGAATGAAATTTGTAAAATCACGTCTAGTCCAGTTATGAAAGCTTTCACTCAATAATTTATTTTTTAATCCAATCTCTTCTTCTGTCAAAAGTTCAACATTATTTACCTTTTCTTGTTCAGCCTTTCTCCTTTCCTCTCTAGATAATTCATGTTTAAATTCGTCTGCTAAAAATTCTTCATCACTATCACCAAATTCATTAAGCGCAAATCTATATCCAATTTGTTTCTTATATCCTAATTGCTCCCTATCCAATAGTTCCTTTAAGCCATTAGGAAAGAATTGGTGATCCTGAACATTATATATTTTTGGGGGCTTAAGCTTTACCAGTACGTTGGTAGCTTTATTTGTGGCTGCGGTTGTTTTTAAAACATCTTTGTAATAATTATCTATTGAATAAGTTAATTCTTTTCTTTCTCTTTTCGATGGGTTGATCCATGTAAATCCAACATCACCAGAATTGTCTTTCTTAGCAAAGTTTTGTCCATTCCATTCGTAGGTCGATGAGTCGGACGTAAAGTTGTGCAAATCATCTAAACCCAACTTGTTAAACTTAGCATTCAAATTGGCTGTTTTTTCTGCCCCTTGTTGGAGGATAGCATCTATATCATCATCAAGCATATTGGAGGTTTGTTGCGATTCGAAAACTTTCTTAGCTCCATGTTGAATCATTCCTAGTAAATCATCCTTCGAATTGCCGACGGAATTATTGGAATTGATCTGCCTTCCTTGTTGAATAACTAATTGATCTAATCTCAATTTTTGGGCTGCACGTTCTAGTACCTTCTCCTCTATAGCATTTTCTGTTACAAATCTGTAAACTTTAACCTGTTTCGTCTGACCAATTCTATGTGCCCTATCCATAGCCTGTAGATCAGCCTGAGGATTCCAATCTGAGTCATACAAAATGACTATATCTGCACTTGTTAAGTTAATACCCAAACCACCTGCTCTCGTAGTTAATAGAAAGATAAATTTATCCAGGTCTGGTTCATTATACTTGTCAATTGCCTCAATTCTGTCTTCATGCGCAGTTGAGCCATCGATCCGAGAATAAGTATAATCTCTGAAATAACAGTAATCCTCTAAAATATCGAGAACTCTTGACATCTGAGAAAAAATTAGAACTCTTGATCCTTCTTTCTTAAATTTCTTTAGCATCTTATCAAGAATTATCATTTTTCCAGCATTGAATACCAAATGTTCATCAGTTGTATACGGTGGCCCTGGTTCAGCCCCGTCGAATAAATATGGGTGATTGCAACATTTCCTTAATTGCATAACAATATTTAATAATCGAGTTTTACCTTCACGTTTACCTACAACACCATTCACTGCATCGATATCTTTCTCAAGCAACTTTTTGTACCATTTAATTTGCATATCAGTCATGCCAATATATAAATTCGTTTCGATTTTAGGCAATAAGGATTTCTCAACATCTGCTTTCACTCTACGTAATAAGAATGGACTCAAAACCTTGTGTAATTGCTGTACAACTTTGTCCTGATTTTTTTCCTTTTCTTCGTCTGTTTTTCCTCCCTGGTTCTCAAACCATTCATTGAAAACCTCCGAATCGCCAAATACATCTGGTAATAGAAAATTTAGTAAAGCCCATAATTCATGCAAATTGTTCTGTAATGGTGTTCCTGTGATTAATAGTCTATTCTTAGAATAAAATAATCGCAAGATTTGTGATAAAGAACTGTCTTCATTTTTTATACGATGTGCTTCATCAACAACAACGTATTCCCATCTAAATTTCTTTAAGTGGGACTTTTCACGAATCACCATCTCAAATGACGTTATTAGTACATCAAAATCAGCATTTAATAATCTGTTATGAATCAACTCATTCCTTTCTTCCTTGGTGCCGTGTAAGACGACCACGTTCACTTCAGGAGTCCATTTAGCAAACTCCCTCCTCCAATTATCCAAAGTTGACTTAGGAACAATAATAATAAAGGGACCATCAATATTTTTTATATACCTAAGGTAGCCAAGAAAGGATATAGTCTGTAACGTTTTCCCTAAACCCATTTCATCCGCTAAAATTCCACTTAATCTATTTTCATATAGTGATATTAACCAATTCAATCCTTGTACTTGATATTCTCGAAGGGTACCCTCTTGTACAAAACTTGGGGATTCTGTTAGCACTGTTCGTTGGGATCCTTCATCATTTATATGTTCTTCATCTTCCAAAAGTTCTGCATCTTCTTCTTTCTCTGTCTTTCTTCTCTTCTTCTTCGATATTTTTGGCTCGCTGAACGAAACTTTGCTATCTATCAGCTTGATAATTTTCTTAAATTGGACATCTTTTGATGCATTTAAATCTATGAAATACCTGAAAAGGTCCGTTAAACCCAATAAGTATTTAAACCTCTTAGTTGAATCATCGACATCATTTACCTTTGCTATTTTAGGATCAGTGTCAAGAATAAATCGTTTTATCCTTTGTTGTCTGGATTCGTTATCGATCAGTTGCTTATGATGATTTTTGAAATCTTTCATGTTGCAACCTTTTATACAAAGCTTCAGTAACTGGCAACTTCCCAAACAATTCAAGAGCTGGTTTCAATTAAAAATGAAGGTTTACCTGATACTTGTAAAAGGACTTTAATAATATGTTTCAATATTGTAATTGTAGAGTGGAAAAACTCTGAAAACTATAGTATAAAAACTAAATAAATGGTATATGTGCGGGTAATAAAAATACATTATCTTTCCAACTAAATACATTCTACTTACATAACTATATTGTTTTCAATTAACCCCCAATCTATCTTCTCATGGCCATGTTCCCTTAACCAATCATTACATTTCTTAAATACCTTCAGTTCAAAAAACCCTCTTCTAGCTGATAATGGCGATGGGTGGACAGTTTTCAATACCATAATTTGATCCCCCGCCAAAAGTGATCTGAAACGAAGTATCCTTTTTTGAGCAGGAGTTCCCCAGGCCATAATTACGAACCCTTTAGCCTTATCTTTATTATAATATTCGATAGCGGTTTTTAAAACTTCTTCGGTAAAAGTTTCCCACCCTTGTTGAGCATGGCTATTGGCTTTATGACATTCTACGGTCAATACAGCATTTAGTAATAGAACGCCTCTTTTGGCCCACTTCGTCAAATTACCACCTCCAGGATTTCCCTGCTTTGCTAATTGTTGATATTCTGGAATAATAAAGTTTGGGTAATCTATTTTTAATGTTTTATAAATGTTCAATAAGGATGGCGGAGGTCTTGTTGGTTCCAAAACAGAAAAAGCCAAACCATGTGCTTGGTTATAATTATGGTAAGGATCCTGGCCCAATACAAGGCATTTTATGTTAGGCAATGGGGTATGATGAGACCACGAATATATTTGATCCTGCGGTGGGAATATGACTTTATTTGCCTGTGACTTCAAAAATTGTTTCAATTTTAAAAAATATGGTTTAGTCAATGATTTATGTAAAAACACTAACCATGTTATGTGTAAATGCTTGATTTCTAACTCCAACAAATCTCTTTGTTCATCCGTTAAAGATTTGATCCACTCTTGTTTGTTGAAATTGTGCTCCGAACAAAACTTAGCATATCTTATGCTATCTGGGACATCAAGTGAATTATCCCTGTCAAGTGTAATCTTTTCTTCTACGATAGTTTTCTCTTCGGTTATTCGTTTATCAGTATTTTTGTCAGTTACTGATTGAGTTTTCTGTTGAAAAAATTCTGTAATGAGCTTAGGCTTCTTCTTAGGTAGTGATGCTTCATCAGATCCTAAGGACCTCTTTCCCTGACTGGAAGATAATGCAGACATTATTAAAACCTCTTCATGTCAATAACCAGCTACCATAGGTTTAGCTGAATTGAAATTTTTGTACAAAAGTAACTACGCGTTTTTGTGTCATATAATGTTCTATAATTATGTTGTTTGAAGACATTGAATCAAAATAACTTAGTAAAGGGATAAGGATACAGCTCATCCTTTCTCAAGTAAATGCTGGTTAAGCAGCTGTATAGGAAATATACTACTGTTGTGTTAATCAAGATACAAGCACTTTTTGCTTTATCACTTGAGATTTTACTTCTAGTGGTAACCTTATAATTGCCTAGGTAGATTAAATTAAGGAGACCTAAAGCCAAGGCTAAATAGTTAACTCCCACTATTATGATTTCTATACCCAATTGATAGGATTGACCACCACTAATATAGATGATTTGATTATTCTCCAGCTTGGCAATAAATGGAACTTTTTCCATCGATGTAAAGCTAAACCCACATACGAATACCAAGATAGCTGTAATTACGATTCCTTTGTATATGATTTTCTTACTCAAGTTTGTAAGAATCCTTGGCCCTCTCTTTTTTAGTAAGACAATCAACGAAAAAGTAATTCCGAAAGCAAATATGAATCTTTCAAGCGGATTCTGCTGGCGAATATGAATATTCTTATGCAAATTTTCAGATAAAAACTTGGTCAATGTATGCACTTGCTTATCTATGCTTGTCATTGGTATTTTAAATATGACGTGGGGTTCTAGTAAAACACTGAAATCATCGTCCTCATCACCATTTCTATTCTTGCTTTTAGTCTTCTCTGTAATTTTACTAGGCGGAATAAGCCAAACATGAGGAACAGTATTCAACTCCATATGATTGAATAATTTGGCATTCGAAGCGTCTGCCAAATCAACATTAACAAAAAATAAAAAATTTGATTGAGAATAATCAGCAAACCAAAACCCTGCTACCCGTCTTACCATGGTATCCAAATTTCCACATATTTCACATCCATGCCTTGGATCTGTCGAAGTTAAGACTAATAATGTATAATAATCTCTTTCTCCCGTAACAATTGATAGATCTGATTGTGTAATAGGTAAAACATAATTGGGCGTATCCAATGATTTTTCGGTCAATAAGAGCGATCTTGAAGATTCCGCCAATATACTCGGGACAAATATGAATATCGTTATAAACGATAGCAATGTTTTGAAAATCATTAGGATTACTTTTATAACTGTTTTTCCTTACCTTTAAACAAAGGGTATTTGGTAGTTTTTTCATATCAGAGCGCTCTATTACACAAAATTATAAAGTTATGGTATATTTATGATTGTATCAGATTGTTTCTATAATTACTATGTTTCTTCCTGGCTTTCACGATTTGTAACAAAGTCTTGTTTTTCGTCTCTATTAATGACTAAAAACCCAATGGTCACAATAAGTGCCCCAAATACGTACCACCAATTGACCAAAAAACCTTTTATAATCCAATCGCCGACCATAGCTAGTGGAATGGTCATTGATAATCCAACGGTTACCGTTAATGGACTGGTCAACAATACTGCCTTGCACCAGCAGAAATCGCTTATAAATGTAATAAAGGCATTAGTTAATAATAAGGTAAGCGTTCTATTATCGGAAGGTAATTCAAAGGATTCAACTTCGGTAAAATGAAGCACAATTAAAATAGGCCATAAGAAAACCGCATTAAAAACCCCGACGAATCCAAAGAATAAATGGGTGTCCAAATCTCTTTCTCTAGTTGAATTCTTAATCATTATCTTGAATTTAAGTAAAATTGTGTAAATTCCATAAATTAATGCACCCAATAATGCAAGAATATTACCCCATAGTATCACTGTACTTGAATTCATAGGATCTGAAGGTGATGAATCGATTTTGGTAATGATCAAAACCCCGGTAAAACTCAAAAGAATGCCGACAATCTTATTTTGATTTATCTTTTCAATGGAATATAAATATCCAATAATTAGGGTAAAAAACGAGGAAGTTGATGACAATATAGTTTGTGATGCAACAGATGTATAAGACAAGGAAGAATTTGTAACCAAGTTCGCTGAAAACCAAAGCACTATGAATTGTAACGATAGTTTCATGCTCTCATATAGTCCGATCTGTTCATCGAACGCATCTTCAATATCAGACATGTCGCTTGTGTGTAATGTTGCCAAATTATCATTAGACCCGTAATCCGAATTAGCCAGTTCTGTCTCCGCGTCTAGTCTATTCCTACGCTGATTGTACTCAATATTCAATTTCTTAAGAAACTGGTAAACAGTTAAATTGTTATGCTTGAAATAGGGTATTAAATATAAGCTGAAGCACGAAGTATTAATATACGTGATAAAAAAAGGCTTTCTGTATATATCTGTTTCGAATAAATCATTTACTAGAAATGATGATAGCACCCAAAATATCACCACAGATGATAAATTACATAACCCTAGTACCCACTTTTGCCTCGACGATAATTGGCGCTCTGGCTTCGAGAAAGTGTACAAGTACTGAGACACTGCCGTCTGTATATTCTGAAGCAATGACATATAGGCAAACCACGATATACTAACAGATTCATATAATATGATTCATAAAGAGTGTGGAAAAATACTCATAGATTATGTAATCCTTATCAAAAATAGATATTTTGCCTGTTGATAGTGTTTACATGAAATGAAATCTTGCTTTTCGTCGATAGACTGCTGAATTATAGGTAATAGAATTTGCAATAAAGTGTAATTGTTTATTAAACTAATCTTATTATGTCGACCACAAGTTCCCCAAGCCAAGATGATGATATCGATGAAACTACATCTTTTTTACACCAGCGAAGACCCACACATTCATTTTTAGATACACCATTGGGCTCGTTTAAAGGAGCTAACTCATTGCATAACTTTGCTAGTTCATTCACGAGGGCCCAGAGCTTTGCTGCAACAAAACTTGATAATGATATACACAGAAAGAGATCGTTTTTTCACAAGGGTAACTACAATAATGATAGTGCTGTTGCTGATGAATTATTTGATCCGGAGTTAATGATCCCATCCTCAAGAGGTGAAAGATTGAGTATGGTCATTCATGAAACACCAAATAAGAATTTAATCTTTTTCAATAATGCCGATAGCAATCTTTCTCCCAATAACGATGTGTTTTATCAAGATGATATAATTAGTGCATTAAACCAATCCAAATCTCGACAAAACTCTGTCTTCACAGGTGCAACTGGGCCCATTGCTATCGGTCGAAAAAATATCTATCCATCTCCTTCATTTTCAAGCTTTCGATCAGCAATTTCGCAAGCTACTACAGCCACGCATTTCAATTTGAAAAAGATTGAAGATAAGGATGGAAACGTTGTTACTGTTTTAGCAGGACAATCAACAGCCCCGCAAACGACATTCAATTCAATTAACATTTTGATTGGAGTGGGACTTTTAGCATTGCCAGTTGGCATCTTGAAAGCAGGCTGGGTACTTGGTATTCCATTATTACTCTGTTGTGGTTTGACTACCTATTGGACTGCAACCTTGTTATCTAAAGCCATGGATACAGATAGTACCATAATGACGTATGCAGATTTAGGTTATGCTGCCTATGGATCTGTGGCAAAGTTGTTAATTTCATTGATATTCTCTATGGATCTATTAGGGGCAGGGGTATCATTAATCGTGTTATTTAGTGATTCCCTTTTTGCATTATTGGGGGATGAAAAAATTTGGACCAAAACAACTTTTAAGCTCATTAGTTTTTTTATATTAACTCCATTCACCTTCTTGCCATTGCCAATTTTGTCCATCTTTTCATTGTTTGGTATAGTTTCTACGATCTCAATAACTTTATTGGTTTTGTTATGTGGGCTTTTAAAACCAGACTCTCCGGGTTCGTTGCTTTCTACTATGCCTGCTAATATGTGGCCGCAATCTACTCCCGATCTTTTGCTTGCAATCGGAATTTTAATGGCTCCATTTGGTGGCCATGCAATTTTCCCGAACTTGAAAAGTGATATGAGGCATCCCGAAAAATTCACGAAAACGTTGTCTATGACTTATACTATAACCTTGTTAACTGACATATCGATGGGAATTCTAGGGTTCTTGATGTTTGGTCATTATTGTAATAACGAAATTACGAACAATTTATTAGTGACCCCCGGTTATCCTACTTGGTGTTATCCGCTAATTAGCGGGCTTATATGTCTTATTCCGTTAGCCAAAACACCTTTGAATGCTAAGCCAATCATTTCTACTCTTGATGTTTTGTTCAATGTTGATAAATTCTCAGAACACAGACTAATTCACGCTCTCAAATCATCTCTCAAGCTTATCATACGCATTGGCGTCAATGCTCTCTTTGTTGTATTGGCTATCCTTTTCCCAGAATTCGATAGAATTATTGGAATATTGGGGGCATCCATTTGCTTTTTAGTTTGCATCATCTTACCAGGATTGTTTTACTTGAAATTATGCAACGAATCCATCCGTCTTGGTGAGAGATTCATTATTACTACGATAATTATTATTTCAATTGCCTTAGCTTTGACAGGTACGTGGGCCGTTTTAAATTTTTAAGGTTGCTAATATTAAAATATATTACCATCCTAACTAACATATTTATCATTGATTTCCTCTTCCATGTTGCATCATATATAGTTACATTACTTAAATACCAAGCCAGAGGTTATTCTTATCTGCTTCTAATAGTGTATTATATGCCGGATTGTATAAATATCCGCATCCCCGAATTATTGAAGCTGTTTCAAGACTAATCGGATAATCTTAAGAGCAAATACACTAGTTCATGTTATAGGGTATATGAAGCTGCTTAATGTTTTGGTACATAAAGTTTCTTATCGCTTCTTGCATTTTCTTTGCGATGGGAATTGCCAAGCCCACTGCAACAACAAGTAGTCTACCATCCCCCACACCATCTACCATAATTGACATACTATCTTCACAAGTTGAATATTCATATTTCTTGCGACACTTGCAAAGAAATGGAATGATCCCTATATTGAATTCATTAGCAAATATTACATTATTGGCACCCATTAACCTGGCGTTTACACTGAATTCGAATATCAAACAGAAGTTTGATAATAATATACTTTTACGCTATGTCATAGATCAGAGACTTCGAATAGGATACTTGGGTGATAATGAAGTTATGTTTAATACGTTATACAAGGTTGGAAAAGTACACTATCCAGTCATGATTTCGCCAGATTTCGAACTGGCCGAATACGTTGTTGATAAAACTGCGGCTATCGTAGAAACCGATATCCATGCAAAACATCAAGATGCATTTATTCAAGGTATCGATTCATTGTTACCCATGAAACCTACGTTGTGTGATTTTTTATTGTCTGAGGACGATAATATAGGCCCTTATGAAGTTTCATTCATAAAAAAATTGTTTCGGCAGTTGTTCACCAATCACAATAAATCTAGGAATATAAAGCATGACAACTACTATACAATATCTGGTAAGAAGCATAAGTTTTCAAAATTACCACAAACCTGTGAAGAATTTATGAAAGATACGAAAACTATATTCGTACTATCGGACGCATACATTTACCTGTCCCTTTCAGATATTTCACGCCTGTATTTTCTATCTTTGGATAAATGTTCCTATGGCCGAAAGTTTTCAATGACTGAAGAAGCTGAATTGGAAATAAAGCACGATATTGTTCATTTCTTACAGAACTTTATGATAGACCAACCTATCGGTGGTGTAAATGGAACCGGTCAACTGTATGTGAGTATTAATCAACTGGCAAAATACAATATATCTTTAGACGAAGATACTAGCAGCATTTTATTGAATAACAAGATATCAAGTGCCTCGAATGCATCTAATTTAGCGCACTCAGATGGTATATTGCATATTTTTGATATTGATGGACAACATGAAAATAACTTTTTCCGTAGTTTGAAAATCCAAACTGTTGATATTATACCCAGAAAGGCGTTGTACGCATTACAATTCTCGAAATTTGTTAAAGAATTAGAATTCAGATCTTTGCATCACTTGATTGATGATTCTGCCGTAAATCA
This sequence comes from Debaryomyces maramus, assembly GCA_030583545.1. Classification (NCBI taxonomy): domain Eukaryota; kingdom Fungi; phylum Ascomycota; class Pichiomycetes; order Serinales; family Debaryomycetaceae; genus Debaryomyces; species Debaryomyces maramus. Next base: position 71,206 of record JAJMIL010000011.1, on the reverse strand, counting down.
AACTATTTTCCTTGAGGCAGCCCAAAGAGATGAAGTACAAGATGATGAAATATTTACTTCGGACTATAAATCTTTTTCATTCAGTTCTAAGCAAGCACTCTATTACCAATTTTCAGACGGTATGTTTGATATTGAACAGAGCATGAATAATTCAAATGAGAATATATACAAATTGCTAAACTCAAAGTTGTGTTCGAAGAAAAAGCTAGGCTCATGCTTCAAAGTAAAAGTGTCCGCTTCGTATAATTGTGATTTGCAAAAAATAGAATCTACCATAAATGACGAAAGCGATTTAACTCTTCCATCTATGAGAGCAGCAAATGATAACATCATATACGTAGCGAAACAAGATATTAGCCCACCCTTGCCATTGAAACAATCGTTAGTAAAGTTATTATCGAATGATGGTGTGAGCAGACATTTGGATAATTTTGGAATAGATGAACATAGTTTTTTAAGAACATTAAAATACCTAAAGGAATTCGAATTATTATCATTGAAAGATAATAAGAAAGGATATTCCATTTTTCTACCCGCTGGATATTCTCCTATGTCAACTGATACTTTCCTGACTAGCCAAAACCACTTGAAAGACCCATGGGATTCTTTGGGTCTAATTTTAAAATATTTGGAAGCTAATCCAAAATACTTCAAAGGTGTCCTCAAAGGAATGTTTCTTGAAGGTTCTATATACTCAGATTTCGGAATTGATGACCATCAAGAACGAATTACGACCAATAATCTTAGAGGTGATTTAGTTGAAATTGATAGTTCCCACTTTGATGAAAGTAATAACCATTTGATTAAGTTAAACAACTCTGACTTATCAATTCCACTAAATTCAGATGTATTATTTAATCAAGGAGTGGTTCATATAATTAATAAGGTTTTACTACCAGAATCATTTCAAATCTCTTTCTTGGAGCTAATAAAAACCACAGAAGACCCAACTTACCCTGAATTTTCCTTCTTAGGACTTGCCCACAATTATCCCAAATTAGAAAAGGTTTTAGGTATTTCAAACCCAAAAAGTCTGCCAGGATATTCCTTGTTGATTCCTACTGCAGAATCGCTCAAAGATTTCAATATCACTGCTAATTTTACCAGGCTCTGGGATTTTCTTGAATTTCATTTAATACCTAACACTCAATTATTCAATTTCTTATCCTGTGTTAGCAATGAAGATATATCTCCTTTGACTGATGCAGCTGATATAAATGCTAACCATTATTCCGTATCAACAAATCTATCAAATGTAAATTTGACTTGTTCTAGTAATCCATCCAAGGGAAAGGTATATTTAAGATTACAATCCTCGGGAATTTCAAAAGACGCTCCCTTTGATAGCTCTTCATATAATAAAGATCACGAAGTACAGGTGTTATCCCATGGATGTACATCTTTATATCTAAATGGCTCTTTGACAAATGGATCAGCATGCGTTTTCTTAATTGATAAACCATTGAACCTAGATTGGTTAAGTTCTAAAAGCGGAAACTTTTTGCATATACATATTGGGTTTATTAGTATGGGTGTTGGTATTATTCTTGGTTTATTAATCTTTGGGGGTGTGATGTTTGGCGTAGTTGTATGTCTAGGTCACTCTAAATCAGACTACCGAAATTCACAACCATCGGGGTTGTCGAATAATTCGATGCTTGATGATAATGACACTAGCTATATGCGTATCAGACCACATGAAGATCATGCTAACACTTACGATGGAGGATATGAAACAGACAATGCGATTTTACATGCTGAGAATGATCAACTATTACCTCTATATGCTAAGAAGCCTACTAAGTCAAATTATGGATCTACTGATCTTAATGAACATTCTTCTACAGCACCAGTATCTATTAGGGGTAATGATATTACCAAGACATTAAATAGAGAACGGAACTTACCAGGTGGCTTTTGATATGTAATATTTATATCAGTACATATATTTTCATCAATATCTGCGACATTTTAGAATCGTAAATGTCGTTTATCAAAAATTCAGTAAAAAATTGTACCATAAAAATAAAGTATAGTCCATTCAGTAAATAGTACATAGAATAGCAAGAATTCGATATATTAAACTTAACTCACTATCTAGCTTTGAAGCTTAATATCATAATTTAAAGGGGATAATTTGAAAAATGTCGGAGGAAGTACCAATACAAGAACAACAGATGCCACTAGAATCGCAATCTACGAATGAAACTAACGAATTACAATTAAGCCTGGAAACAAAACAGCATATAGAAAATACACAGTTAGAAAACAACGATGAGACGACAGCTGCCAAGTCACGTATGGAAGAAATGGAAAAAGAAGCTGCAAAATTACGAGAACTTCATTCTCAATTAAGCGAAGACCCAAATAATGATGTTTCTACCGAAGAAAGGAGGGACATTGATTCTCGTTCTATATATATTGGTAATGTGGACTATGGATCTACTCCCTTAGAGTTACAACAACATTTCTCGAGTAGTGGGGTTGTAAACAGAGTTACAATACCGTTAAATAAATTTACTGGTCAGCCTAAAGGGTTTGCGTATTTGGAATTTGCAAGCATAGATGGCGTAAATAAAGCAGTAGCGACTCTAGATGGCTCATCCTTTAGAGACCGTGAGCTCAAAGTTTGTGCAAAGAGAACTAATGTACCGGGAATGAGCTCGACAAACAGAGGCGGCTTTGCAAGAGGCGGCTTCAGAGGAAGAGGTGGTTTCAGAGGTGGTTTCAGAGGAAGAGGTTCCAGAGGAAGAAGTGGTTTTAGAGGAGGAAGTAGGTTCACACCTTACTAATAGTATTCAAGAGATTGAAATGTTTTTTTGCAACTCTACTGTATAATTATCAAATATATTAACTTATCTATTATATTGCTTGGCTCTTGAATTATTTTGTCGTGTTGGCAACCTGAATTAGTTCTGACATCTCTGACTTGTAATCTTTGGCAAGACCATCAATTACACCATCGACATCTTGACGCTTCATCTTTTGTTCGAATTTTCGTTTACATTCGACTTTAGTAATGTCAATTTCCAAGCCAATAATTACTTTTTGCATGGTTTTCACATAGTTTTCTGGTGCATCGCTGACTTTCCATGGCTCTGACCTAGATTTTTCTTGTTGAGCAGTAAAATTATCAAGTTGACTTCTAACCCATTCAGCATCATCAATGACTTTTGAAACACCGTAGCAATGAACACTGGCAAAATCCCAAGTTGGAACAACCTTATGAGTTTCCTGTTTTGTGGGGTAATATGATGGACTTATGTATGAACTGGTAGATTGAAATATAACCAAAACTTCACCTCCCGTCTTCAATGATGGTAACTGGTGGTTAGCTTTAGCTAAATGACCTTGCAAATATTTCTTGTTTGTTTCCTTATCAACTCGCAAAAAAAAAGGAATATGGTTTGCAATTATACCTTCTTCTCCATTAGTAATTATAGTACCTAATGGATAAGCTCTAATGAGTTTTTCTTGTTCCTCCCAATCTTCTTCATTATAATGCTTTGGTATATACATTAGTTTTGTCTTTAGTTCTTAATTTTATTGCCTAAATATTTATTTGACCAAATTAAGTCTCTTATAGTCTTCCAATTGACTCACACTCGATAACCGATTAGGCAATTTAATGCGAGACTACTTTCAAGAGTGATGCCGTTTGTCACCTAATTAGAGGACAACCTGTTGGGTTTAATAAAACTATGTCCTTCTTATGTAAGTAGATATACAGTAGATAAGCGTACTTAGCGTAATACCAAGTCTCACGTTTGTATTCGCAATTTTCAACAGATAAGACCTCAGATTTCTTCAATATGAAAGAAGTTCATTTTTTTTTCTTTTAAGCAATTGAAGAACAGGAAATGACAAGGGAAGTTTTCATAACTGGATCATCAGGGTTCATTGCGCAAAATATTGTTAAGTTATTAATTCTGAAAGGATACCGTGTTGTTGGAACAGTTAGATCAACGGAAAAGGGTGAAAGTTTAAAAAAGTGTTTCGGAAGCGAGAAATTCAATTATGAAATAGTTCCTGATATCGCTGCCGAAGGAGCATTCGATGCCGTTTTACAGAAACATCCTGAGATTACAACATTGTTGCATACGGCTTCGCCATTTTTCTACGATACTACCGATCCAGAAAGAGATTTGATCATTCCTGCCATTAGAGGTACAAGTAATGTTCTAAATGCAATCAAGCAATATGGACCGCAGATTGAAAGAGTGGTTATTACTTCTTCTGATGCAGCAATATATTCTGCCGATGATGAACAAAATACTGATCTTTCATTCGATGAAACTAAGTGGAATGAGATTTCTTATGAAGAAGCTATTAAAGACCCAATATCTGCTTATTACGGCGCTAAATCGTTTGCTGAGAAGACCGCTTGGGACTTTGTAGAGAAGAACAAGCCCCATTTCAAATTAACCTCGGTTAACCCAGTCTATGTCTTTGGTCCTCAAGCATTTGAATCAGAAGTAAAGGACAAACTAAACACCTCCAACGAATTGCTTAATGCATTGATCAAATTGGGTCCCAAAGATCACTTTGATAATGATAAGGGTGGATTCATAGATGTTAGAGATGTTGCCAAAGCTCATGTTCTTGCATTTGAGGACGAAGATACGATTGGTAAGAGGTTATTTTTGACCAATGGCAAATTCAGCACCCAAATGATGTTGGACATATTGAATGAAAACTTTCCTGAATTGAAAGGAAAAATCCCAATTGGTAAACCAGGAACAGGGATGCAAGATATTCTGACACTAGCTAAAGTTAATAATAAAGTCACAAGAGATATTTTAAAATTTCCTTTCACATCTTTAGATAAAACTGTCATTGATACTATTAAGCAAGTTTTAGACTTTAAGAATAGAAAAACTACTTGACCTTCTTGAAATGGATCCCTTTGACTTATACAGTAAATGTACGTTATTATATAATATATATTAAAATTAAGACATAATAGATAATTATCTAAAGGACCCAAACTGATCCTAATTTAAACTGATGTAACTTCTTCTTCTGACACTTGTTCAATCCTCTTACTAGTTGAATTGATTGATTCAGATTCAGAACCATGTCTGAAGGCGTGAACAGATGGAACAAAGCTATGAGAGTTCCAAGCATGATCCACTTTTTCATATAATTCATCGATTTGTTCTAAAGACAAACCCTTAGTTTCATAGATGAAAGCGTAAGTAAACAAGATACAAAGGAAGTTACAACCACCCCAAATAAAGAAAACCTTTGAACCTAGGTTAGCATTACCTTTACCTTCATCGACCAAATAAGGGGTAGCATACGCAATTGCCCAATTCCAAAGCCAGTTGGAAGCGGCAGACATAGCTACAGACTTTGCTCTTGTTCTCAAGGGGAAAATTTCACCAATAACCACCCAAGCAATTGGACCCCAAGTGGCTGCGAAGAATGCAATAAAAATACAAGAGAAAGCAACCAAAACATTCTTGGCTGCAGCCCCATGAGAAGCAACACCTACTATAGCCACTATTAATTGTGAGAAAGACATCCCAGCTGCACCCCATAATAACATAGAACGACGGCCAACAAATTCAATCAAAAGAATACCTGGAATGGTCATAAAAACATTCACAATGTTGGTTGCCAAAGATATAAGGAATTCATTTTCGATACCAGCACTCTTGAAAAAAGTAGTTCCAAAGTAGAAAATGAAATTAACCCCTGTTAATTGTTGGAAAGCTTGAAGGGCAACACCAGTGAATAATCTTTTTAATTGTTTATTTTTAGTGGAAAATACATCAAACCAAGACACTTTGCCAAAAGAACATTCAAAGTCATATGCGGCTTTAATATCATAGTATTCTTCTACTAAGTCGGGGTGGTCTGTTGGCAATTTTCTTAACCTACTCAATGAGTCTTTTGCCTTGTCTTCTTTACCCTTATGGATCCAGAAACGTGGAGTATCTGGCAAAAATACTAACCCAATACTCAAAATTAAGGACCATACGAACTGAACTGCAATAGGAATTCTGTATGAACCTGAATCATTTCTATTATGAGTACCTTGATTAACACAGGATGCTAACAATAAACCAATTGTAATTGCCCATTGGTAGCAAGAAACAACTGCTCCTCTAATCCATTTAGGAGTTGCTTCCGATTGATATAATGGGATAACCGCAGAAATAAGACCGACACCAAGACCAGCAATAGCTCTACCCGCACATAACAATGGAATAGTAGTGGCAGCAGTTTGCAATACAACCCCCAAGTTAAAAATAAATGCAGTAGCGATAATTAACGACCATCTTCTACCAAGAGTATCAGAAAGTAAAGGTGCCAATAATGCACCGAAAAAAGTACCCGCAGATAAAATGGAAACAATTAACGACTTCTGATCAGATGCAAATATCTTTCCATCATTGAACTCTTGTGTAACGTAATCCATAGCCAAGATCCCGTTAATAGTACCAGTATCGTACCCGTACAATACCCCACCAAAAGCTGCAAAAACACCGACGAAGATCCCCATGAAGGTGGATCCTGCCTTTTTCTCTCCCACGTTAATATATCTTCGAATAAGTTTGTTATCTTCTAATCCCATCTTGACTGGTTGCTAATGTAAAAAATTTCTTGGGATACTAAGAAACTCTGGCTTATTTATAATCTGAAGTACGGCTTCCCCCATCCAAAAATATATCCTCAATTTGCCCATGTTTATTCAATCTTTCCTGTGTAACTATCCAAAAATATTGATTTGTTCGGAACAAACCAAGTTAAAAAGCTGGTTTCAGGCATATTTCCCAAGAATACAATAGTCGGGGAAATTTATTAAAAAATACGCATACACTTCCAATGAAGTTAATCCACCACCCCACCTATTAACCGATGCAACATACAATTTCTCATGTCTAATTAGGAATAGAAAATATTTTATGGGGATTCCAGATAATATTGGGTTATTCCGATTTCTCCTTCTGCCTGAGTAAAAAAAGATCGGATTTATTGTTATTCCGCGACGCACTTTTATTTTCCATTGCCCCACAATTATATCAAATAAAATTTGGCTAGTTATAGTAGTACTATCAATTACTTCGTCTCTCACAGTATAAACTATTTAATAATTACTTTCTAATAATAGTAGGTTACTCATTTCACCCATAAATTTGTTAACACTCGGAATATGTCACACTTACTTGGGCTAATGTGAATCTTGGAAATACGGCTTTCACGTATTTACTTCGTAAAAAATAGTTCAATGTGGGGTGCATAAGGAAAAATTGACCCGAAATATAGTAAATTTTCCTAATTTTTCGCGTCCCTTAGAGAACAATATAGAGCTCTATAATTCTTGTCCTATCGTAGGGCTACAATTGTGTGGGGTTAAACGATTGTGTGGACTTATTCGCATTCAGATTCACCTATACGAAGAGAGCAACGATAATCAGAAGATCACGAGGCTTGCAGACCTGGGCTAGAATATGAGAAGAGATGTGGATTGCCTATGTCAGCAACGCAAGGCTCCATAATTTTGGTTATCTGAAAATGAAGAACCGGCATTTTTTGTTGGTCACTAGATTTGGTAATAAGCTAAAAATGATCAGCCACGCGCAAAAATTTTTTTCTTGAGATTTATTGCTTTTGCTATGAACACTATGTACAGAAATGGCACTGGAGTTCCAAGAGATTAATTATATTTCATAAACGTAGATGCCATTGAATCAAGCTCATTTAACCATGAATTTACCAGCCAAACGACTCTGTATGTAAGTAAATTTCTTCAATTCCCAACTTATTTAGATCGTTGTTGAATACCAACGACTGTAAATCTGCAACAGTATGGCTAACCTCTGTTTTTGTTGAATCGCTACCTGAGCAAACGACCATATTTCTGTTAGCAAATGTTGGAGCTAAGTTTTTAACTACTTGAGTAACAGATGGTTTAAAATGATGAATATTTATGGCTGGATTTGGAGACGACGTACGCAGAATAGTTTTTTCAATGTCCGAAGCTTCTTTGAGTGACTTGGCTTCTGATTCCATATCACTATGTCCATCGTGGCAGACGTAAATATCAATATTAATAAAGTTGCCCGCGATGTCTATGCACCTGTTCAACTCTATTTCTGTCCATTTCAAATCCTCTGTATGGCGAATAATCCAGACAAAATTTACCCTTTCACAAGTAACAGGCGTACCTTTTTGCTTCTTTTGATAAACATCGTTAGCCATGGTAGATAAAAACGGCAATGTAGCAGTGACACCACTGCCAGTTGCTAATAACAGGACAGTGTTAAAGGTAGTATGGTCTCTTTCGGTACCTCCATATGGACCATCCACATACACCTTCTTATTCTTTATGGTGAAATCATCTAACTCCTCATATAATTCTTTGGTCAATCCTCCCTTTGGTATAATAATGAACTTCATATCGCTTTCATCTTCTACAGTCGAACATATGGAAAAAGGATGATTATCGAAAATCCTTGTGCCAACAAACCTGAGAAAGCAATGCTGGCCTGGCTTCCAACTGAGTGATTCACCACTAATTGATGTCTGGTAAACATTATTGCCTAATTTCACGAGTTCTGCTTTCCTTGGTCTCATGAACAACCTATTAGGTTTGAATGTAGTTTTGATTAAAATACGGTATATTAACTGGGTAGCCCAAAAAGCCAAGGCCCCATACATATAGTCTTGCATTCCGAGTGAGTAGTTAATATGCCACCATAATGTACCGAAATACGCAATACCGCACATCCAGTGTATATGTATGAACCCTTCATAGAATAGTTTTCTAAACCATGCTTTGGACAATAAGCACAATATCCCAAGCAAAATCAAAGGAGCAAGCCCACTGTAATAATAAAAGTCCGTCGTAAAATTCTTATGCAAGTTAGAAGTACCTCCTTCTTGCAAATCCTGATAGATAAACGGTATCGTATGGATAACAGATAATACAAATGCTGAGACACCAACGTATTTGTGAAATACGTTCAATTTCTCATAACTTATACCCGTCAAAAGCGATATCATGTTTGATTTCCCAGACAAGACATAAACGAAAGGAGTTAATGCCGTGGCCATTATTCCTGCTCTGACCGCCAAAGGTGGTGATCCAAATCCCCGACATTCTCTATACCAAAAATGAGGTGCTAAGCAGTAACAGAATAAATAAATAGTGGAAGCAATCAAAAACAACGCAGAACCTACAGATGGTGGTAACGCTGTGAAATGGCATATCTTCCTCGGGATTTGCTTGTATCCAACATATCTAAAGTAAGATACAAATACATTGACAAACGAGTTTCCTCCTTTCAATTTCTTCTTAAATGAATAGTCCTGATAGCGATACCATATATTCTTCACTGTTGCAAGAAATATCACAACAATTCCGAAGTAAACGGTATATTTTGCATATTCCGGTTGGTCTAACCATGGCACTTCCATCTGCAGTTGTTCTTGACCCTTTTGATATGCTGGTAAATTTTCATCTTTCAAACAATCCAAACCATGAAAGGTTACACTACGTTTAAACCATGTCATTTCTCAAGTAGATAATTTACAACGAATCATTTCTTCGTTATTTCATCTTAGCTTTATAACTAACCGGCTATTTTGAGATGCGCAAGAAATATATTAAAGTAGGCAGTTTTATTTGCTCAAATTTTTAGGCATCAAATTTCAAACGAGCCAATAAGGACTACAAAATAAGTAAGTCTATTCGACTTTACATACTACGTGCCACTGCAAATTGCTTCTTCCATCTTTAATTAACTCTTATTAAGTGTGTGTTTGAAAGAATTCTGTAATTAATACGCAGATTTTTGATTGTACCGTGAAAATATCTCTTACATTAAACAAATTGTGATGTTTCATTGCATCATTTAGATAAGTAGATGCCTCCATTAGTGTTGTTTTATAGTAACGCTATATTTGAGCAAAATATGAGACTTTGGAAGTAATACAATTAGGCAACAATATATTGCTCTGCGACTGTTCATTTTTGGTAGGTGGAAGTTTCGAAGTTATTCTTCGTTTTTCACTTTAGTTCTCTGCAACTGTAGTCCTTTCTGTTATATGATGTTCGAATTTGAACTTAGCTACAAAACCAATTGATAGATTAATTTGAGTATGTGAGTCCAGCAAAGGAACTGATGGAGTGCATGTGCACTTGCACGGTCAGACTAGTATAGAATATGAAATACGTATGTTAAACCTGAATTTCTCCTAACTTTATAAGTTTCTATAGTTGATACCCCCTGGCATACAATAATCCTAGATACTTCTGCCAAATATTTTCAGGTCGTCGACTTGTGTATGGATTGTTAATGCGAGAGAAGTGCAACACTTTTTGCAATTTAATTAATTCGCGATAAATCCGAGATTTCTAATAACAGTTTAATAATCAACCAAAAATTGTTGCTTTGGCTTACACATCAATATCAATTGGCATTATTATATAAACAGGTATATCTTACACGATTTTAAGTAGTCCAAATAACATTTATATTTGCAAACAAATTGAAATTTTAATATGGCATCTCACAAAGTTTTCATTACTGGAGCCACTGGATATATCGGTGGTGAAGTCTTATACCAACTCTTGAACAGCAAGACCCACAAATTCGAGGTTACGGCATTAGTTAGAAGTCAAGAAAAAGCTGAAAAATTGGTCAAGGCCACAAATAATAAGGTTTCTACTGTGATTGGCAACCTCGACAACCTTGAAATTATTGAAAAGCAAGTCAATGATAGCAATATCGTTATCAATACTGCGAATGTTGATCATGTTCCATCGGCCAAAATCTTGGCCGACACTTTGATTAAGAAAAGTAGTCCTACTATTTTGATCCATACTTCAGGCACATCTGTTCTTGGAGATAAACTTGCACAAGGCAAAAAGGCATCCACAAAGGTTTATTCGGACGAAAAGGATATCGACGAGATCAACTCATTACCATTGGAACAGCCACACAGACCTGTTGATAAGATAATTTTGGAAATCCAAGAAAAGAATCCTATTATTGAAACAGCTGTTATTTGCCCATCTACTATATTTGGCCAAAGCAATGGTTTTGACAACATTATTTCTGTTCAGATTCCCTACTTGATTAAGCTTTCGGCTAGTAATGATCAATCTTTCAGTGTCTACGATGGAAGTTACATTTGGAACCGAGTTCATATCAAAGATTTAGGGGATTTATATATACTTATTCTCAATAGCTTGCTTTCTAATTCGTCTATTCCAAAAGGAAAGAATGGTTATTACTTTGGTTCCTATGCGTTATCAAATGAAGGAAAAGTTACGGAAGAGCCTACTGAAATTGAACATTATTGGAAAGATGTTTCAAAAGCAGTTGCCGATAACCTTTTCAAGAGAAATTTAATTACTAAGAGTGGTGTCGCTAATTTAACCCCAGAGGAGATTATTAGTTTGTCAGATAATGATAATTTTGCTCCTTTATACTGGGGTACTAATTCTAGAAGTAGAGCCGACAATGGAATTAAAATTGGTTGGAAGCCTAAGTATTCAGATATCAAGTACTTTTGGGAATCTATCTCTGAAGATGTCGATTATTTGAACAAAAATGGTGCTCTTAAGAAGTAGAATCCATTTTAGATTACTGCGTATATCCGATTTTTTTAATGTACGATCTATTATTTTTTTAGCCACACCCGCAAGTAGCCTTAAATTAAAAAGGATGTTTAAATTATTACAATTATGGATCGTATTGCTTCTAAATTTCTTCAATGAGGCCCATTTCTTTAAGTCGACGTTGGTGGGCACTTGGATGTATAATCCTATTGTGTGTACTTGGATTGAGTATAGGACTTGGTGTAGGATTATCGGAGAAAGGTAAACGATCTGTTCACCATACACATTCACAGCCAAGGCTTACAAGCAATTTAAAGAATACTTGGTGGCGACCATCGCAAGGTATTACCTGGCAATACCAACTTGCAACCCCAATTGAATCCACTGTTCGTCATGTAGAGGTTTATGATATTGATCTTTTTGACAACTCCGAACAGAAAATTAAAAAATTGCAAGAACAAGATAAGAAGGTTATCTGCTACTTTTCAGCTGGAAGTTATGAAGATTGGAGAGGCGACAAAGGAGACTTCAACCCAAACGATTTAGGAAAACCTTTGGACGGGTGGAAAGGTGAAAGGTGGCTAGATATTAATTCTAAGAATGTTAAAAATATAATGGTTAAACGTATAGAGCTTGCAGCCAGGAAGAATTGCGATGGAATTGAACCGGATAATGTAGATGGTTATGACAATGATAACGGCTTAGGGCTTACTCAAAATGATACTGTAATGTATTTGAAATTCTTATCACAAGAATCGCATTCGAGAAACTTATCCATTGGTTTGAAGAACTCCGGTGACATTGTCGATAAGGTGGTTGGCATCATGGATTGGGCTGTACAGGAGGAATGTGTTAAATATAACGAGTGCCACAAGTATAAGGCCTTTATTACTGCATCTAAGCCCATTTTTCATGTTGAATACCCGAAAGGTGATGATACAAATAATGATAAAAATGTAAGCGAAGTCCAGTTCAATAAAATATGCAACAATAAAAATGCAAAAGAATTTTCTACTATACTTAAGAACATTAAATTAGACTACTGGATAGAACTCTGCCCATTAGATAATTGACTCATAATATATATATATATTACTATTAAATTCATATTTGCTCTAAATTAATTTGTTTGATTAGTTTCCAGCATACTTAGATCTGGCACGTAATTTAGGACCATTTATGTAGAAGAGAACAGGAATTCCTATCATTCCCACACAAATGAATCCTAAGATACTTGAACCCCAGGCAACAGGGTACTTAGGCGTAGAAAGATTAATGAATAATGGCTTCCCGAATAATGGGAAACAACCGGCAATAACAGATCTGAATAAATCATTACCTGCGAAAACAGATGCCATGTATCTCCAGAAGGACATACTCAAGTAATTGAATAAGGTCTGGAAAATTATGAATGCTCCAAGGGCAAAAATTGCTGCCCCTATAATAGGACCAATCCAATGGATATCAGGGCTTGCAGTCCATGCAAAAATGAAAACACCAATTGGCATCATGATACTACCGAAGATTGCACTTGGTAAAAATACTTCTGGTGTGATTTCTTTACCGGCAAGCATAACTTTAGTGAACTTTTGATAAATAATTGGAATATAAATTAAAGCACCAATTAAAATACCGACCATGATACTAACATATGTTACACCCATTTCCACCAAAGTAAAATGATGAATTTGATAGAACACAATTGGGAAAGCTTCAAACCATAAATACATGATTGAATACACCAAGGCAATATAAATGTTGATTAATAAGACAACTGGTTCAGCAATAGATATTTCAATTGGCCTCCATAAAGTATCGATGGCCAATTCTCTTTTGGTCATCCTTCTATTTTCTAATTCACCTTCACTCACAATATTTGGGTTTCCGGTTACTGCTCTAAGTCTCTGAGCCTTTCTGTATAAAATAGTCTTAGAGTAACTTTCCGGTAACAAAAAGCCTAACACTAACAACGAAGCACCGGAAATAATAAGCATGAACCAAAAGGTCCATCTCCACCCTCCTTTAACTGTTAACACTGAGCCAATTAATGGCCCAAGGGATGGCCCACAGACAGCAGCGATTGCCCACGAGGCAATACCAACAGGAATGTAAGGCAACGAGATGACATCACCGACAGATGCACCACCTGTAGCCAAACAAGGTGATGCAAAAACACCACCGAGGAATCTTAAAACACTAAGAGACGCTATATTCTTTGCCAATGCAGTTGGAATTTGTAGAATACAAAATATGAATAAGGTAACAACATAAATGGATGTTCTACCAAAGATAGCATTTTCAGACATGGGTGACAATACCATTGGCCCAAGACCGTAACCGATAACAAACATACTCAATGGTAATGTTGCAAGCGTCTGGTTTATTTGAAAGGTCTCCATGATTTGGTCGATACCTGGCGTGTAAATGGCAGACCCCATATACACGGATGTAGTTAAAAATGCAATCTCAAAGACGAAAAAAATCTTCTTATATAACGGCCAATTGTATGGGTTTTCTGGGTCGTCTGGACCATCCCAATCAACTATTATTTCTCCTTGGTTTGTCAAAGTCTCCTTTGAAGCATGCAGTGATGCGTCTGATGGAACCTTCGCTTCATCTAACAGACCTTCGCCCACTGTAACCTTATCTTCACCATAATACTTGCTGGGTACTATATATCCCTTTTCTTCTTCCTTATGCGCAAAATACTTGTGCTTGGAAAGATGGTAAATCACTCTTCCCCAAAAACTATCTCTAACAAATTTGTACATTATTAATAAATAATATCTTGAATGTTCTAATTATACTCCGATAATTTGAACCAGATAATTCCAATTGAGGTTATATCACTTCCCTTTTATATGGTTTTCCTCAGGCGATTATATAACTGTATGATTATTAATGTTATAGTGAAATGAATCATTATAAATGTTGCAAGCAAAACGGAAAAAATTTTGGGTCTTCGGAATTACCTATTTTGATATCGCCGAGCGATGATTAATAATTCTCTGCAATTTAGTAAGCGGAATTGAAGGCACGGCTAGAACGTAATTTTCCTTTGGCATTTCCGCATGCGGTAAACAGCGACCATAATCCGTAGCCATCTATAGATACTATGCAGCCCTAGCTTATAACAACCATTTATATTCTTACGGCCGAAGAATCACGGAAAAACAACGTTTTGCTTAGTGAGACATACTTTTATTTATGCAGGTGATTGCAAATTTGCTTTCAAGAAAGAATACAGACCTTTAGGAAACACAAAACAAAAGTAAAACAAGAGTAACGCTCGTCAATTGAAAATGCAGTAACTCGGGCAAACTTGTGGATCATTGGCTCAAGCTCAATAAAATCCCTAGTAAAGTTTATATTAGAAAAATTATCCTAAGAATGATATTTCAGGAGGTTGCAATAATACACCTTATACCTTATGGGATTTAGGTTATGCATCACGGTATATAATTAATATTATGCTTCACATAATTAGAACACGAGTCGATAACCCGGGTTGTATTCTTAGTAGCCCCTTCAATTTAGAAATGTTGAGATCTTTTGTATTTCCTTCGCGTGGCAGACTCAAAAACACATAATATCGTAATTCCACCTGGGTGCATTCACTAAAAGTTGGTCTTCAGCTTTGGTCCCAATATAGTTTCGGCAGTTACGTGCGTGGAGCTACTAGCAACTCCGAGTTGTTTTTAGCATTGGGAAAAATTTAATTATTCCCGAGTTTTTCATAACTCCGCAATATCACCGAAACTAAGGATGTATTTGTCACAATTTCTAGATTATGCTATTTTCTGATATTATTCCTAGCAATTCATTCTATATTTGTACTTTCAATCTTCGTATCTGGCTCTGACAAATGGTGCAGACATCGGATCGACCTACCGATCTCCGAGAAATGGTTTTTCAACAAGGTACGGCTTATTTCCGACAAGTACGGAATTAAAACGGGGATAATATGTCAAAGCGCCCCAAACGTGCGGCTAGCCTAAAAAAAAAAAAAAAATATAAAAACCCTTCATTGGAACTATTTATGAATACCAGCATGAACTTGAATTAGTTTGCAAAGATATTATACTAAGTGACTAGATATAAAATGTCGAGTCAAAATATTCCTGCTGTAGCTAAATCTGCTAGCGAGTCGATTGAATCGAATAGTAGTTCAAGCATGAAAGAAAAAGGCTTGAATCCTCAAGGAATAACAGACATGGAAAACCAAAAGCCACGGGAAAAGATTTTTATAGAGAGTGATGCCGGTGATGGTAGTCGAAGAGAGGATCAATACTTGCATGGTAGTAAGTTGATGTTGTGTTTGATTTCGCTTTTCTTGTGTCTTTTCCTTGTTGCATTGGACCAAACTATTGTTGCCACTTTACTTACAGTTGTTGGTAACAAGTTTAACGGATTTGATAAGGTAGGTTGGCTTTCGTCGGGTTTCTTATTATCCATGGCTGTGTTTGTTGCCACCTGGGGTAAACTTTCTATCATCTTTGGTAGAAAAATCACAATGTTTATTGCCATCGTGCTTTTCGAAGCAGGCTCTTTAATGTGTGCATTGGCAAACAGCATGGACGTTTTAATTGGAGGTAGAGTTCTTGCTGGTATTGGTGGTGGTGGTATCCAACTGTTGGTGTTTATAGTGATTTCTGAAGTCGTTAGATTGGAATCTCGACCATTGAGTATGGCTGGGTTAGGGTGTACATTTGCCGTTGCCAGTGTTCTTGGTCCGCTTATTGGAGGTGCCTTCACTTCCAATGTGTCTTGGAGATGGAGTTTTTACATTAATTTGCCAATCGGAGGGCTTGCGGCTGCATTTTTCTTTTGGGCATTTAATCCACCTAAGACTAAAGGTAATTTGAAGGAGAAGGCCAAGATGATTGATTATATTGGTACTATCTTAATGACTGCAGCATTGGTTGTGTTTTTGTTAGCATTGACATTTGGCGCAGGTGATCAATTTAAATGGAACTCTGCAGCTGTTATTAGTTGTTTTATCATAGGAGGTGTGATGCTGATAGTTTTCTGTGTTTGGAACTTTATGTTTTCGAAAAACCCAATTATTCCTTTGGAAGTGGTGAAGATTCTTCAGGTTGACGCTTCTACGCTTATGATTTTTGGCATGTTTGGTTATTTTATTGCAATTATCTTGTATGTGTCAATCTATTTCCAGGTTATTCACGGAGCTGACGCTTGGCATTCAGGTCTTCATTTGCTTCCTATTATTATTCCTGTCGTTATCTCATCTATTTCTAGTGGGATAATTATTCACAAAACGAGATATGTTAAGCCTTTTGGTCTTGCTGGTGCCATTTTGGGTCCCGTGGGTGTCGGCATTCTTTGTTTATTAGATGTGGACTCATCAAAATCTAGACAAATTGGCTTATTGATCATTTCGGGTGTTTCGTGTGGTTTACAAATGCAAGCTGCGATGATAAGTTCTCAAATTTCAGCACCAAAAACTCCAGGTGGGACCATTTTAGCAACGACGTTTGTTAATTTTGGAAGAGCCTTGGGAGGTACTATCGGAGCCGACTTAGCTGATGCTGTATATTCAGCTTCGTTTCAAAATCAATATGCAAAGGCACTAGGCAAGGTAAAGGACCCAAAAGTATTAGCTGAACTTTCCAATATTAATCAGAAAGCATTAGTAACGTCTACAGACTTGATCAGCAAATTATCACCTGGGGCCCAAGCGTTTGTTAAAGGTCAAGTTATGGGGGCTATACGTAATGTCTTCTATATGGCTATTGGTTTTTCATGCTTGGCTCTTATAGGTTGTCTTTTTACGACGAATAAAAGATTGCCTAAACTCTCTGGAGGTCAAAAGACACAAGATGATTATGATGCAGACGATTCAAAGGCTCCAGAAGACAATACCGAGAGCTCGTTGGATAATAATAATAATAATAATAATAATAATAATAATAATGAGGAAATTCCTACAACAGTTGAACCAACTAGAACAGAATAATTCAGTTCTCCTGATAATATTTGTAAATAGAAATATGCAAGATGATACAATAATAAATAGTAATCAATTATATATATAAGACTCTACATGCTTTTAATGAAATATATTTTAATAACATTTTAATACGAATAAACTAGTGTAGACATGTATTATACTAATTGATAATCACCACCAAAGCGTGGGGCATAAAGAATGATTCCATTAAGGAGACCAGCAATTAAGCCAGCAATAGGCAATGTAAGAATCCATCCCAGGTAACACCATATCACCATTTTCCAGTTAACTGCTTTAAAATCCTTGTTACAAAGACCTACGAAAACTGTAGCACCAACAGCACATTGAGTAGTTGATACCGGTATAGCCAATTGAGTAGCCATAACTGTTGTGATTGCAGCCCCTAATTCAATAGAGAAACCTCTGGATGGTGATTGTAAAATAAGCTTGTTTCCTAAGTTAGCCATTATCCTATATCCAAAAGTCCAAAGACCGATCACTAATGCCGCTGCCGCATAACATAACACCCACACTGGAACATCAGCTTTTGAGCTAATGGTATTTGTAGTCCAAACTAAGTATACTGTAGATAATGGACCAGTAGCATTTGCAATATCATTGGCACCATGGGTAAAAGACATAGTAGCAGCAGTAATTGCTTGCAATAAAGAATATAAATATTCAATTTTATTATCGTAGTACTTTGAATTAGAGTGCAATTGCTGTAAATTACCAGACAAAGCATCTTTTTCTTGTACTTGAGAACTAATGATATCTTTGGTAAATCCATGTGATGCAACAAGCCATAACAAGTATGGCCACTTCTTGGGTCCCTTCATAAGCAAGGACCACCAAAGCTCACGGGTAGTCTGTTTCCTTTCAGGTAAAGTATCTTCGATTGAATTTGGATCGACCGAAGCAGCTGAGGTTTTCTCGATATCAACTTTAATGTCCTTTTCTTCGATGTCATTTACAAGTGGCTCCTCGTGACGACGACCTTCATAGTAATCAATAACCAACTGGTGGTTCTCGGGGGGAAGTGGAATATCATCAGTTGACTTGAACCAATAAATTGGACCTTTGACGAAGTCGTACCATTTCAAGGTCCAATCATTGTATACCAACTTTCTTCTATAGTATGGGTACAAGATGAGCATATAGAGTAAGCACGCAACAGCTCCAACTCCAATAATTGAACCAGCAATTGCCCCATCTGACAACTTATCCAAGTTAAGGGATGGCGCCCCCTTCCAAACAATCAACATTGTCAAAATCGAGAAACTGACAAAAACTAATACTGGAACTAACAATAATGCATTTCTCAAGGATTTATCAAAACTCTTGATTTCCAAAACACTGAATTTGGAGATAAGAAAAATAATCGATGCAAAACAACCGGCGATGAGAGGAGCAATGAACCATGAAGCAATAATCTGTGCAACACCGTCCCATCCCCAGATAATGTTTTCACCACCTTTTGCAGCAATAGCAGACCCAATAACGGCTCCAACAATAGAGTGGGTAGTCGAGACCGGCATACCCATTTTTGTAGCAATGGTCAACCATGTAGAAGAACCAACCAATGCACATGTCATCGTCAACATAAGCACTGCAGGGTCTCCTTTGAACACTTCCACGTCAACAATCTTGTTTCTAATTGTATCACTAACTCTATTACCAACTAGCACTGCACCTAGAAATTCACAAATTGCTGCAATAACCATTGCCTGCCAATATTTCAACGATCTCGAAGAAATGGACGACGCAAAAGAATTGGCCACATCGTTGGCCCCGATATTCCATGCATCCAAAAATGCAAATATCATTGCAATCGCAAACACATAATCAAACTGTTGCAAAGTCATCTTAATATTATTCCTCCTTAATATTGGTTTTTATCTAGAATATAGTAGATTAAGCCTTGATTCGAATTTATATTACCATGGCGAAAGGATTTTTCAATTCTTATATTTAAATAGCCTTAATTCATGGCAGTAGCTATCTTCAATTTCAATTTAATGGAACTCGTGGGACCTAATCAATTTAATTAATTAATTAGCATTTGATTTATTCAAGAAGCCCAGAATCTTAAGCGATAGCGAAAGCAGTTAAGGTTATGGTTTTAATCCAATTTGAGTAGCAGAAAGTCTTGGAACCACTTGAGCTGCGAAAAAAGTGTGCTTTATGATTCTTGGCAACAAGTCGCACGGGGTTTAAATGAATATTTTAGTATGGGTGTTTGAGTGTATTCTACTCTCCTTCGTAAAATACCTTTCTCCCGTGATTTTATACGCCATTTTGTATTCTAATAGTTTGGTGGTATTACAACAAGTATATATCTTATCTCAGCTTCTCTATTTCCTTCTTCTCCAATTCGTACTCTGTCTCTATGAATTGTGTTCTACGTCGGCAGCAAAGAACAGCAAAAACCCCAAAGACTTGCCTTTAAATTGAATCTCGTATACAGCTGGACTTCAAGAGTTCTTAACGTCTTGCGCTTCGTAGAACCTTCAAATACGTATGGTAATCGCACCCATATAAGGCTATGGGATGTCGTTAGGCACTGAAATGATATTAAACCGTTGACCGAATTGAGATGAGACTATAGTTGTGCTATTTTGCTATAGCCATCTACCCTTTGGACATTGGTGGTATAGACAACCAGAAAAAAAAACTCCCAGTCTTTATAATAGTGTTCAGCGTGCTTCAATAAATAATTTTTTGAGAATCTCAAAAAAATTAAAAGACTGCGAAAAAGAGTAAAATGCAACACTATGATTGAAAACAGTACATATATTGCAACATACAAGCAGATGAAATAATAATGAAGTTCAAAAAGTAATCAGTACCATGCCACCCCATTTATTAGCGTTCCGAATATACCATTTTTTTAGGTGGAAAACACTATGAAATCTATGAACCGAAAAGAATAAGCAAATATAAATTGCCGCAGATTGTCCTTTTTTTTTTCTTCAACATTTTTATTAAAATTATGAAGTACGAATATCCCAAGAAATTAGATGCTGTTATTTTGACTCAGTGGGTACAATTGCTGATTTGAATCGTTCGCACCAACCTAAGTTTTTGTAGATGCCTTTCCAGAGTTCGACGTCGTAATCATAAAGCTCGTTTTCCCATGAAAGTTGCCAAATGGGGATATATTAGAACATTATGAAATGAACCTGAACTATCACAGTGGTATGCTGATAGATTCGGAAATGCCTCTAATGATGAGGATGTGACTAATATATAAGATATATAATAAATTCATGCCATTACAATTGGAGAAAATCGCCGAATATTCAGAATCGATTCCAGGTACCTTAGAAACTATGCTGAAGCTACGAGAAAATAAAAATAATTTTTTTAAGTCACTCTAATTATCAAAAGTATTTACAATTTTCGCAAATAAATGCAAAATTCTAAAGTGTTGCAGAAAAGATACTATTTAACCAAGGAGTTAAAACAAGATGTAAAAGACAATGACTGTAAGCAAGCAATCCTGCAAATCGAATCATAGTTTTATTTTTTACTATTTGATATCATGGAAAAAAAGAATTATAACCACGATTTTTATATCAACAATTTGCAATGTTTTTAAAATATAAACTATAAATAGAAAAAATGTCCCTTTTCTGAAGAATTTTTGAAGGTTCTATTATGGAAATAATATATAATATATTGGAGAGAAGATAAGAGGAATCCTCCAAAGACCATGCAGATCATACTAGTAGTCGCAGTAGTATATGTCGGAGAGTCTTTTTCTTGGAATAACTGACTACCTGCCATTAAACCAACCATAGCAAACATGACCCATAAAGCGATTGATATACTTCGTTCTTGAGGTGTTCGACAATTTAACTGTAACCATGTATTTTGAACAGGGTGGTAGCCAACAGCGAACGCATTAACCAACGTCCATAGACCAAAAACTTTCCATTTATCACCCTGTACACCCGGAATTAATGAATTAAATATGATTAGAACAATTCCATATAAGAAAGTAGCAATTAAAACTGTAATACCTCGAGCATTCGTTTTATCGCTTAAAACGCCGAAAAAATATACTACAAAGACAGCCAAAAACCCCCCCACTGAGGTTAATGCATTTGCTTCAACACGATTAAATCCCGCAAGATATATTACCGTAGGTGTGTATGTGGTTAAAGGACTCCAAGTTGCAAAAACAATCGCAGTAGCAAATAGATGCGGATACCTTCTCCATTCTAAAAGGGTTATTTTAAGGTGAGACCTGGAAATAGGATGTAGTTGTTCACTTGTGTTTTCTTCATCCTTTAGCCTGTTCTTTAGTATGAAGATATCACGTTTTGAAAAAATAGATAGGCGTTTTGATAATAATGGATAAGGATAACTAGGAGAGCCTGGAAGGAAAAATAATATGATAAATGCAACCAATATTGTTAGTAAACCCTCCAACAAAAAGATCCACCGCCATCCTGCAATATTTCTTTTACCTGCTAGCAAAACAATAGCTGAACATAGAACGGGACTTAAAGCATAACCACCAAACATCCCAAAGAAGTATATTGATGTTCTTTTTGCTCTTTCGTTCTTTTTGTACCTAATGGTCTCTCAGTCAGTATACGATTAACAACGATTCAAACCCGCAGCTATCCAAACTCATAATCTGAAATAAACTTGAGGATACTGGGCAAAAATATAAAACGTACCAATTAGAAATGATAAAGCATCCTCCGGGAATATATCCACTTTCTGCAACTCCAAGAATAAAGCGCATGGCATAAAATCCAGCTTTGTTTTTCAAAAATATTTGCATTATTGCAATAAAACCAAATAATAATACTTGAAATGGCAACCATTTCCGTGGCCCAAGTTTCATTAGCAAAACGTTACAAGGAATTTCCAATAAGAATATACCTAAGAACATCAACTCATTTCCTATATTAATTTCACTCTGAACTACATTTACATCTTCTTTAAAACCGCTAGTTAGAGCACTTGCCAAGTTCATTCTGTCAAACTGGAAGACAGTTAAGCCTAACGTAAGTAATGCAAGAACTACTAAATCAATTTTCCATAGAACTGATCTTTCCTCACTTGGAGTCCAGCCATTATTGTTGCAATCATTTTCAAGATCAGAGCTGTTAGTTGATGACTCCAAGAAGTTATCAGATACTTCAATATCTTTATTGTCTAAAGCCATTGGGTTGATAGCATTGAAAATATTCTTCACAACATTTTTAAGTGTAATTTGTCACTTTTATCTTACAATGTTTTAACACCACAGTTAGGCACTAGTACTATATAGTATTTGCAACAATGAATGAGTAAGGGAAATAAAGCTAGATTAAAGGGAAAATTAAACCGAATAAAATTCGGCAATCTCTCACTATATGAGCACAAATTCGGATGTACTAAGTAAATCTTGTATCTTTAATAGTAGTTATGCAAGTATTGCAGATATTACTATGTTGCTGTCACTTTACATTAAATTAAGCGATAATCTCACAAAAAAATTTTGGTTTGATTTTTACACTTCAAGATTTTATAATAAAGCCACATTATCACCTAATTTGTGAAACATATATTCGCTAGAAAAGTTAAATTGCATTGAAAATAATCAAGGACTTAAACAACCCTCAATGATATAAAACTTTCAGCTTAGAAGGATTTATAGCATTTCACATCTCTAGTTTTATAATGGGTATTAAATCGGTTGCTATAATTGGAGCAGGACCAAGTGGTTTAATCGCGTTAGATGCTTTGATTAAAGAACAAAAATTTGACAATATTAGGTTATTCGAAAGAAGGGACCAGGCTGGTGGATGTTGGATTTTCAATGACAAACCGCCTGAACCTTTACCAGCTATTGAAAAGTTGAGTAAGGGAACTGCCGATGAGCCGGAGACAATTCCTGAATCTTTACCTATGTATGTTCCTAAGTCAAGCAAACAAAGGTTTATGGATACTGCGACATATCATTATTTGGAATCAAATGTTGAGGCTAAAGCTATGGAATTTTCTCAGGAGCCGTTTCCAGAAGGAAGCACCGATATTTCAATCAAAAAGTATGGCAAGGAAACACCATTTAGACATAATCAAATAATTAAGACATGGATTCAAGATCTATATAAGAGGAAGGGCCACGATGATTATGTTCAATTTAATACGTCTGTGGAATTAGTTTCAAAAAAGGAGAAAAGTGGAAAATGGGAAGTGGTATTAAGGAAACTTGGTAAAAAACTCGATTACGTTTGGTCAGAAAGTTTTGATGCTGTCGTTGTGGCTAGTGGTCATTACGATGTTCCATATGTTCCAAATGTTACAGGATTGCAGGAATTCTGTGACAATCGAACCAAAACTGTTATCCATACGAAGGCGTATCGTTCTCGTGAGTTTTTCAGGGGAAAGAAAACTGTAGTTGTGGGTGCATCTGTTTCTGCAATGGATGCTATTCGTGACATTATACATGTTGCTCAATTACCTGTTATCTCATCCCAAAAGAAAACTACTCAACCTCATGTCTATTTTGGCACTGCAGCTTTTGAACATCATGCAGTAGAGAAGCATGGGCAGATTATAAAAATTGATGCACTGACGAGTACTGTTTATTTTGATGATGATACTTCTATTCCTGAGGTCGACTGTATCATATTTGGTACAGGGTTCACTTTTAGTTATCCTTTTCTTCCACATTTGGATCTTACAGGAAATAGGGTTCAAGGTTTGTATCAACACATTTTTCAAATAGGTGATGAGACATTGTCTTTTGTTGGTTCCAATGCTGCTGGTTTGACGTTCAAGGTATTTGAATGGCAAGCCGTTTTAGTCGCGAGAGTTTTCGCTGGTAGAGCTAAGTTACCTTCGGTTCAAGAGCAATCTAAGTGGGAAAAGGATAGAATATTAGAAAGGGGTAATGGAGCGAAATTTATTGCTTTGTATCCCTATTTTGAAGAATATTTTGAAACAATTCGTAAATTGGCTGGTGAAGAAGGCCCTGGCAGAAGGTTACCAAAATTTGAAAAAGAATGGACAGATAGCTTTTATAGAGGCCATCAAAGAAGAATCAACTATTGGATTGAGCATAATCATAGAGATGAGGAAAGAATTTTGAGAAGATTAAATAAATTAGAGTTGAAGTAAATTTAAAAACATATAATTATACACAAATTCGCGAGTAATATGTAAAATTGTAGGAGTAATTTTTATTCACCGAAGACCTTTTAGCATGCAATGCTGACGTCAAAAAGAAAATGCACAAGCTCGTATGTCTCTGAATCTATCTAGTATATCATTCAAGCCAACTACTAACTCGTTAATTATAGTTGTAATTTATGTCGATCTTTCAAAGTAAGTACTATACATTTATAATTGCAAAGGATGAGTGAACTAACTTGACTTTAGAAAAAATGCGATGGAGAGAACCCTTGCTCCAGATGTGAAAAGAGAAACGTAACCTGTGAATATTCATATGATGATAAGCGTAAGAGAAATAGAACTTCAGAAGCTCATATCGAGGCATTAGAAACACAAGTTTTAGAGCTTGAACAGTCATTGAATAAATTAATTCGATCCGTTGAGAATCCAGATGAAGTCGTTAGAATGTTAAAACAAATATCAGACAATAGGAGAGAATCAAACAGATCTCTGAATCACCAATCGGACATTCTGAGGGTTCAGCTGACACATGTGGAGGACTTTAAATTATCACCAGTAATCATACGGGATGCAAAGTCAACTTCAATTTTTGGTCCTGCTAGTGTTTATAACGAATCTTTATTAATGGCTAATAACAATACACATAGAAAGAATCACAGGGCCACCCAACCTATAAAACATTTACCAGTCGAGAATCTGAACACTTTTTATGACTTCAAACAGAGTGAGCTTCAGCCTCAAAGTGAATTAAAATTGGCGGTGTCCTTGTTCTTCCGACTTCAATACCCTTCAGTAACTGCGTTCATTCATAGAGAATCATTTTTATATTATTTTCTAAACAATGATTTCGATAATGATTTTGTTTCGGAAGAATTGGTGTATGCTATAAGTGCATTAGGTTTACGAATGAGTGAAGACGATCAGTCACGAATGAAAGCAGATAAATATTACGATAATGCCAAAGCAATTGTGTTTCAGTTAGATCGTACGAATATTTCGACTGATGAGAGTTCAATTACCAAAATTCAAACATTATTATGTTTAGCTATTTATGATATTGGGCGAGGAAACTTAACAAGCGGATGGTTGCTTTCGGGACTTGCATTTAGGATGGGTTTTGATTTTGGATTTGAATTAGATCCTAAGGAATGGCAAATATCGCATTTACATAATGATGAACAATATTCAAGAGGTAAAGAATTAAATTCAAACTTTCCGTTTCATATTCATAAAGTTAAAAGCAGAATATATTGGGGTTGTTACATTGCAGATCATTTTATAAGCTTAGTACTTGGAAGGCCAACGACTTTAAAATTATCCGAGACAAATATGCCAGCGTCTGAGAATATGGCAGAATTGGCGAATATAGATGAGTTTGTTTACAAAAACCCGAAAACTAAATCAGTTGATTCTGCATATCCTGGAATCAAAGCATTAGTAGAATTAATAAACCTCACAGATTATATGTTACCATCTGTGTTTGAACCCTTAGCAAATTCACAACTGGACCTCTTGAATTTGGAGTATTCGAAAAGGTTGGAAAAGTTGTATACATATAATGCAAAAATACTCAAATGGAAGGCAAGTTTGCCGCAGAATTTGCAGTGGACACATAGGAATTTAAAAGAATATTGTAACATTCTCGTATTACAAACTCCCATTTGTTATTATTATATTGTATTATTGTGTTTAAACAGACCGTTTATTCTGCTTGCATCTATGAAACCAAAAGAAAACGAATTATGCCCTTACGTGATTTGTGATACAATTGTTCGTGAAATAGAAATTATGATAACTTCACTTAAGACGACAAACGAAGAGAATAATAGAGCTATTAATATTTTTTTTGTCTATTGCATAATTATGTCAATTAGTGTGCTATATATAAGTTTTTCAAGACTGAAAGAAAAAAACGACAAGTTAAGGATCGAGGCGACCTTAGTATTCTTTTCCCAGTTTCTTGATCATTGCTCCACCATTTGGCGTGTGGCGGAAAAACCTGCTGAAGTTACGAAACAAAGAATCAAGAATCTATGGAATGACTACGTTCCTGACAAAGATTCATTGAATCACGATAATCCCGATAACCAAGTTGGTAAGAATGACCCGTTTATGAATATTATGGATAATTTATTTAATCCAAATGGTATTGAAGCTGGTCAATCACTTTTACGTTATGATTTAGCCAGCATGGATTGGGACAATTTATTTAATTTGGATTTGGACTTTCAAGCTACAGAATTTCCTGAATTATAGTACGTGTGCTATGAAATTCCATTCAGGCTAAACCCTAGTCACTTTGGAAATAGATTTTAAAGCGATCAATATCCAGAGCAGGCAATTACTATAGTCCCGCATAAATGTTTACTATAACTTTTACCGATACTGAACATCCATCCTTGTCATTGAATTCCTGCTTGCTTCTCTGCTCATTTGCAACTATTGAATAACATATATCTTTGATTAGTTAATACCTATTTCAATCTTGTGTTCTTCATTCGAAATGGTGTTTTAACCTGGTGAACACAGGCATTTCAAATGACCAATCATTCTTTGATAATTATACTACAGTCAGCGTTTATCATTATTGTCGTTTTATTACAGTGTGTCGGTAATAACTTGCTAGTCTTAACTATCTTAACTTCACAATTCAATCCTATAGAAAATCTATAGATATTTCCGAACCCTGGCTTGGCTTGTATTAAAAAAAAAGCTACGGTATTTGGGATATAGAGAAGATGGAAATTTGATGATCTAAAGAGGCCCAGGCATTGTATTGTAATTAGTTGCTTAAAGAATCTAACAGCTAAATCAAGCAGAATTTAAGTTTGAGGAATTTAAAGAGCGCTGATATCTGACTCAAGAGTGTATTTTACTTGAGCCATAGACACAGTACGCTCTTCGAGGTCATAAACCACATAAGCACTTCTCAAGAAATTGTCACCTAATATGGTCGTTTGATCCAGTTCAAGAATACCTAAGAAGCATCCAGCATCTGAGCCATCGCTGTACTGAAGATGGCTAATCAAATTTGAAGCAGGTACACTAATTTTAAAATTCTGATCGAAGGTGTAAGTTAAATCTGGAGTATGCTTTTGGTCGCAATTGATAACCCAGACACCAGCGTTACTATTATAAGTACCATTAAACGCTCTACCTAGTTTATCGAAGGCGTCAGATGGAACGTACGTCAAGGTTGTACCAGAATCCAAAAGCGCAGGCTTATCAATAGAAACTGTAGTAGATTCAATAGAGGCTGACTGAAGTTGAATACTCAAGTAGTCAGAGCCTTTTGTAACAGGGAATTTAGTCAATGATCCAGTGTATTTTGCATTATCAACTCCACCAAAAAGAATGGACCCTTGAATTGCATTTTCACAAGATAAATAAAGTGAGTAAGCATTTTTGGAAATTACACCCTGCTTAGCAAGTAAGGCTGGTAAATTAGGGTACTTGTCGCTAGCAGTTTCCAACGATGTAAGACCAATTCCAAGAATCCCAAACCCGGCTGTGGTCTTGTCAACATCACCAAACTGTAAACCTGTCACATCAACGTTAGCAAATGCGACATCATCAGAAACATATGATCCGGTAGCATATGATCCATCGCCGTAGGCAATTTTGAAGTCCGTATTCAAATTCTTGAAAGTGGAAGATTTTGAGGAATCATAATCACCTAATGAAGAACAATCATCGGAACAGCTAACTTTGGAAGAAATAACCCATAAGTCAGAAGAGCCGGTGTCGAGTTGAACAGAGACCTTTTGATGATTGGAACCAAGATGTAAATCGGTAAGGTAGTACGTTTCTTTATTTGCCAATGAATCCTTGACTGGTTTTCCTTGAGCTTTGGATACATTAGAAGGAAGACGAATTACAGCACCTTTATTAACGTCGGTCAGCGCAGTAACTCTGCGATTTGATCCTCTCTTAACACTAAAATTCATGGAGAGAAATTTACCAGATCTTTTCTCGATATCACTATTTGGAACTGCCATACCATTGACATTGTTGAATAGCAAAGCTAACGTGATTGCCATGAATACCAGGCGGGTGAACAGGATAAACGAAACCATTTTTGATATCAATTAGACCAAATTCAAATCGAATTTATGTTTCGAACCCATAATTGCAGAATCGCTAGAGTTTAAATACACTTTATAAAAATGAAAATAATCCATTGTAGGTAGCATCAGCAGCATGTGTTGCACATTTAAGATTGTATTCAAACCATTTGTGCCTCGAGAAGGAATGGTTCTCAATTGTTTAAATAACTATATACAGTTTTCAAATTTCCGATTTACAGTCAATTGTTTTTGATTTTGTTGTTTATCACCAACGAAATAAATATTGATTGTTTTCTAATAGGTATTGTTTATTCCAATTGTTGGTAAGTGCGAAGAAAGGATAACTCAAGAAAAGATGAGAGCGCGATCTGAAATTTCACTATATTCGAAGATATGCTATTCCAGATATGCGATCGTCAATCTTTGTGCATACCATTTCGCGTTTGATTTCAAATAAAAGCGGAGTTTTAAATTCTTATCTGTATAGCTAATGAGAGTAGAAAGGGAATTGATTATTAACTGGTTAAATAGAATTCATACTTGATGTTTTTGATTGCTCCTTACCATAGGCTGCACAGAAGTCACTTGAATGTTTGAGAGAACAAAGCACAAGATCATCAGTATAGCCACTCTCTTTGTGTGATAATACGGATGTTGTATCAAGTATTTTATGAAGTAAGTTTTTGATATGGATTTGATGGTTTGAAGAATCAGCTATGGATATAGATAAAGTAATGTAGTCTGCAAAAACCAGCTTCTTACCTATTTTGTACCTGATAGAATTCCAGGATGAAATACCATTCGGAATCAATGCATTTGGCATTCTAGGTTGGCACAATTTTTCAGCTTCTGACCAGCCTGTCATAGGGATATCCAATGAAAGAAATGAACTTAATTGTGATATTTTGAAGTTCTTTCCGTCTCGTGATATGATAACCAAATTTGGGCGATACATGCTGCTTCCGCAACCGCAATTTTTAATATGTGCTCTAGAAAAGCCAATCCAAATCTCGGTATCAGGATGAGCATATTCGCAGTTTGGTTGTAAAATCCCATCCAAGCTAATCAACTCGGTTCCACCTCTCATAGGACCAATCTTGTTATCCATAGGCAAATCTTTGGTTCTTTTGTATACAAATTCACACCGTGAGGCACCAGAGGTATCAAACATTTCGCATTTTAATATTTCCAAATTTTGCCATCTATAGATAAAATAAAGGTGGTCATCATAACCATGGGCTGCTCTATCATTCATACTTACAAATGGTGTCCAGTTCTTTTGAGTTTTGATTCTTGGCGAATTGTCGTTTCTTAGTTCCAATACCCTATTATATTCCACTTTGTTATATTTGGAGTTCGGTGTTCCATCGACATTGTATTTGCCTTTTTGAAATTGGAATGGCCACCCCATAAACATGGATCGATAGTAGTTATAGGTAATATTAGATGAGTACTCATTAAATTTGTTTTCATCTATAACTTTACGGTGGTACGCATTAAAAACAATTAGTGGTTCTTCAAAGCCGAACTTGTTTTTAACTAGTAACATCCTTGCATCTTCAGGACCATAAAATCTTTTCTCTGTATATTCAGAATCATGATAGAAGGGAATTGGTAAGAAACACGGAAGATTCATACTTCTTGTTCCTTTGGTACCCGTCAAATCATTTTCAGAAGGTATAATCAATTCCACATCATGTAGTTCATCCCATTTTGCATTATAAACTTGGGCGTATATCAAACTTATATTTGGATTCTTTTTTCTCCCCGATTTACTGTACATCATTCTAGATATCATGAAGTGAACACCATATTGTTCTAACCACACCGAGGTGCCTGCAAACTTGTACCAATGTCTATTAACAGATCCCTCTTTTATCTGCTTCTCCAAATTATCTCCAAAAAAAAATTTCAACTCTCTGAAAGGTATATCTGTGTTTAATTGCAGGATCAACCTGCGGAAGGCATCATTAAATGAATTTTTGAACTGTTGCAGCTTGGAAATTTCGATATCAAGGGTTTTGTTTAAATCAGGTTGGCATTTTTCAACATCCTCCCTTATATCTTTAATGGCATCATATACTGAAATTTCATGCTTGTGATATTTGGAGTCAATAACGTCTTCAGTTAATGGTGAGGTTTGTCCAGTGTAGACATAAATCTTCGCTCCCTCTCTAATATTAGTATTAAATGTGTGGTTGTAATGGCTTTTTAATGCTTTAACAGTCTTCTTACCAAATCTCCGGGGATAAATTACTAGTTGGTTCAAAGATTCAAACAGTGCCAGTGAATGACAAAGATTTGAATTATATAAACTTTTAATACTTAGAGGGTAGGTATCCAGATGGCTCTCTAAAGCTATCCAGAGTAACGCAAGAAGTACAAACAAGCCTATCCCGAAAACTATAAATCTCAAGGTCCTAAATCTCATTCTAAGACTTGTGCCCTTTATCTAACCCTTTATCTAAATACTCCATTAACTTTGGTTTATTACAATTTGCCTAATTTTTGTCAAGAAGTGGATTATTATTGTCCGATAGTTTCTTTTGATGCATGGAAGATCTATTTATATTTTTACGAATTTCGTAATTGAAGGACAAACTAGACTTTACTAAGTCATAATCTATACTATATATTCCAAGGATATAAATCAAGTGTAGAGGATGTTTCGTTGGTTAACTTCAGAAGTAATATATGTGTGCGTGATTGATATTAATATCGCGATAAATGCTTATCAGTATAGGCTTAGCTGAGACATTCTTATGTAGGCTTAGTGAATAAAAATTTATCAGTGTTATATGCGTTATATGCGTTTATTTACCATGTTCCTGACCATAAGCAGCACAAAATTTTTCCGAATTTTTAATTGAACAAAATACTAGGTCATCAGTATATCCATTTTCCTTATTTGGAGATAAAATAGATGTCTCACCAAGTATGGTATGAAGTAAGTTCTTAATGTAAATTCTATGGTCCGTAGCATCTGCAACAGATAAGGATATAATTGCGTAATCTTCAAATATCTGTTTTCTGCCTAAATTGTAGTTGATTGTGCTCCATGAAGAAATACCATTCGGAATTAATGCATTAGGCTCTCTTGGATGGCATACTTTACTAGGATCAGACCAGCCAGTAACAGGAATGTCCAAAGAGAGAAATGAACTCAATTGCGATATTTTATAGTCGTTCCCTTGTCGGGTAATAATCGCTAGATTTGGACGATACATACTACTTCCACAACCACATTTCTTTATATGTGCTCTGGAAAATCCTATCCAAACTTCGGTATCTGGTGGGAAGTAAGTGTTTGTAGTAGGCAAAATATTGTTTAAACTAATCAACTCGGTACCTCCCCTCAAAGGGCCTACCTGTTCATCGATAGGCAATTCCTCCAATCTTTTGTAAACAAATTCGCATTGAGACATATCAAAAGCGCTGGACAATTCACACTTCAATATTTCTAGCTTTTGCCATCTATAAATGAAATAAATGTGCTTATCATGGCCATCGGCTTGACGATCTTTCATACTTACGAATGGGGTCCAGTTCTTTTGCATTTTCAATCTACCAGAATTTCCATTTCTTAATTCCAATACCTTACTATATAAAATTTCTGAAGAACCAGAGTTAGGCGTTCCGTCAACATTTTCCTTCCCTTTTTGAAATTGGAATGGCCATGCAAGAAACATAGATCTATAGTAATCAAATTTAATGTTAGATGATGCTTCATCAATTTTATCTTCACGGGTACCTTTACGATGATATGCATTGAATATAATTAATGGTTCTTCGATACCTTTTTTATTCTTAACTAGCAACATCCTTGCATCTTCGGGTCCATAAAATCGTTTACTTCGGTATTTGGAATCATGATAGAAAGGAATTGGTAAGAAACGAGGGAGATGCATAGTTTTGGCTTCATCCTCCCCAGTTAATTCATTCATTGATGGAAATACCAATTCCACGTCTTGTAATTCTTCCCATTTTTCGTTGTAAGCCTGAGCATATATTAAACTAATAAGCGAGTTCTTCTTGCGACCAGGAGGACTGTACATCATTCTTGATATCATGAGATGAATCCCATATTGCTCTAACCACACTGAAGAACCAGCGAATTTATACCAATGTTCATCAGCAGCACCTTGTTCCCGATGTTTTTCCAAATCATTGTCGAAAAAGCTTCTTAGCTCTTTGAAAGGTGGGTCTTCCTTCAATTGCTGGTTAAGTATTTTTGCCATATTACTATAAGAATTAGTGAATTCTTCTGGCTTGCTAACCTCTATGTTGAGTTGCTTGTTTAGGTCAACATGACATTTATCAATATTTTCATCTATGTTTTTAATTGAATCATAAACTGTTATTTCATGCTTGTGGTACTTTGATTTCACAATTGCATCAGTTAATGGAGAGCTTTTTCCATTATATCTAATCAACTTTAAATTTTTCTTAATGTCACTGTTAATGTTCTTTCTATAATACTCTTTTAATTTTGCGGTCGAATGCTCATTATATTCCTGTGGGAAAAGGACTAGACTATCCCGTGAAGAAAAAGACGGCAATGATGATGATATCTTTGTATCGTAGAATCCCTTGATTCTATCCATTGCTTTATGCTTAGAAAGTTTAGCCTTCCTAGTGGTATATACCAAACATGAAAAGATAAACAAACTTAGCCCCAAATATACAAGCCTAGTCGTTTTAATCCTCATTCTAGATAATTATTGACAACAAATAAAAAAAATTAGTATAACTTGATAATAAATATGTTTTAAAAATTCTTATATTTTATTTTATGCTAGAGGTTATAGGGTAGTAGCAACCAAATTTTTTTTTTTTTTTTTTTTTTTTTTGTTTTTCGCAGACAAGGCAACGTTTGCAAGGCAACGTTTGTACAGCATTTTTCGATACTTTCCCAAATATCTTAACCTAAAAAGCAAAACCTATTTAGTATTTGTTTTGTTATGTCGTTCCACTTCGAACCATTCTGATCACATTGATTCAAGCACTGTGTAACATTGTAGTCGAGCGAGTACTGACCAGGAAGAAAAAGGTAGCTCACGGAATTCCATGATACAGTTATCGAATAACTTTAATCGTGTGAATCAACAAAATCATAGTGATGAGTGCATCCAGTGCGTCTGGATGAAATTATAAATGTTGAAGATGCGTATATATCAGCCGCATCTATTCGTTCAGATTGTATTCGAGTTTAACAAAATTACGGTCATACAACTTTTTTTTTGCGCTCTATTAGATGATTGAAACAAGAGCTAGATCACTTGAATATTTAATATCTTGAGAATATAACGAATTACTTCAACAAAGCTTGCAATTTGGAGGGAAATATAGGTAAAGTTGTTACACATTAAATAGAGATAAGATTTCGAAAATACGAGGGACTAACCTGTAGATTGATAATTGGGAATTGAGAATTGATAAAACTATATTATAATTATACTCGCACATTTACTCAACCTTTTCAACATGAGAGCTAAAAGGTTCATCCAATTCAAGCCAGCCAACTATACCTTTGTCTAAAATAGTAACCTCCAAATTAGCCACGTGGTTCTTATTAATATAATCCTGAATCCATCCGGCTACCTTGGATGCACGCCTTTTGGAACTATTACAGTGTACAACAATTTGCCTCAAATTGGGGTTCTTTTCATACAATTTATCTACAACCGAGCCTTTTATTTCAGAGTAGCCTGAGATGTTTGTAGCAGGGATATGCACCGATTGTTTAATAAACCCTGGAGCGCGGTCGTTTCTTAAATCAAGGATTATTGTGGAAGAACTATTATCATTTAACAATTTCAAAAGATCATCTGCGGATATACGGGAAGCTGTTGATTCAGGTTCTGGATAACGGTCTATCCAATCGTTGACGGAAATACTGGTATTCGACATATTTTTTTTTGTTGTGTGTAATATTTCAATAAAAATAGTTCAACACTTTCCTTGAGTACTTAAGTTCGTTCAACTCACGTGCAACTATGAATTAAAAGAAAATATGTGGACATGAATTTAGACAAAATACGTGGACTTTTAGAATAATGAAGTGTTTCCGGGTATTCCTGAAATACAGGTTATATTAAGTGATTTCACTTAATATTATAGGATCTACCTCACTATTTGGGGTATTTTCTTATTACATTTAGTTTACCATCAGACATTTTGTGCAAGAAATTTTTGCAGCCATTGAATTATAATCTTTATAACAATGCATTATTGCAATTCATCCAGATACCCTCTAGTACTTCAGAGTAAGTGACTTGCATCTTTTAAGGGCCACAATTATACCGTCTAATAACCGTACAGATTTAGGCGTATGAATGAACATTATATGCAGACAAACACTATATACCATTGCAGGTGATGTAATTTGATACTGAATTATGGAATTCAACATGAACTGATTCCCAAACTTCCAATGCCACTCAGAGGAAAGGCTTTAGTGTCTATCTTAAAATAATATAAATGCTACAATCTCTCTAAAGACTAGTTTTCTATTAGAATGAGCAAGGTAAGAAATAGTAAGATAGAAATTAAACAACCAGGAATTTCAGTCCTTTTCAAATAAGACAATTATTATGGAAATAAATAAAGTTAAAGATTTTGGAGAGGTCTCGAAAGTTAGTGCCAACTGTGAAGTTGAAAAAATTATTACTCAAGATACATTAGAAGATTATTTAGATCCGGATATTTTGGAATTACCTAGGATTGTACGAGAAAATGTGCCTTTGCAGGATGACCCTACCATACCAGTATTGACTTTCCGTTATTTTTTGTTGTCAATTATATTTGTGATCCCTGGTGCATTTATTGATACAATGAATTCCTATCGGACAACTTCTGCTGCGTATTCTATTTTTTTCGTACAGATTGTTTCACACTGGGCAGGAAAATGGCTTGCAAGAGTTTTACCTAACAAAGAAATTAGAATATTCAATAGTAGATTTAAATTCAACTTGAATCCTGGCCCATGGTCCATTAAAGAAACTGCTATGGTTACTATTACAGCTAACAGTGGTGCAACAGGTAATCAGGGTACAAGTGCAATTTCATTGGCTGAAATATTTTATGGCGCTGAAGTTAATGGCGCTGTAGCTATATTCTTTATGTGGGCTATTGTGTTTGTTGGTTATTCTTACGCTGCAATTGCAAGAAATTTCTTGTTATATGATCCTCAGTTTATTTGGCCAGAAGCGTTAATGCAAACGAACTTATTGCAATCACAATCTAATTCAGATGGTGATTCGAAATTGGCATCTAAGCAAATGAAGATTTTCTTTATTGTATTAGTGGGTATTACCATTTGGCAGTTTTTTCCGGAATTTATATTTCCATTGACTTCTTCATTAGCTTTTTTATGCTGGGTTGCTCCTCGTAATAAAACTGCAAATTTTATAGGGTCAGGCTTGGGTGGTATGGGATTTCTCAACCTATCTCTAGATTGGGCAAATATTACCTCTTCAATTATGATATATCCTTATTGGATACAAGTAATTAAATTTACTGCCTTTGTTTTAGGAGCTTGGATTTTAATACCGGCAGCTAAGTGGGGCAATATTTCTTCATTTAAGCCAGGTCTAATGTCGAACAGTTTGTTTTTGAGCAATGGAACTCAATATCCGACTATTGAATTGTTAACACCTGATTTACAATTGAACAGTACCACTTATGAACAATACGGTAGCGTACACCTTGGTACGCAAAGAGCATGGAATATGTTTTTTGATTATGCTGCATACATCAGTGGGCTCGTATGGGTATTCATATTTGGTTTTGATTCCTTAAAAAAGTCATTTAAAAACGTCATCACATCTTATAAAGCAAGAAAGCATCATTCTGGAGCTTTAGCAATTAGTTTGCAATACACTGATAGATTAAATAAATTACAATCAAAATACGAAGAAGTCCCATTATGGTGGTATTTAGCGTTATTTTCAGTATCTTTTATTATATTAATCACTATTTTTGCAACTAATCATTTATTTATGCCATGGTGGTGTTGCATAGTAGGGTTAGTTTTTGGATCTGTTATAACTATCCCATTAGCATGGCTATACGCTACATCTAATTTTCAATTAGCAATAGGTACATTTAACGAACTTCTCTATGGATATATGGTGCAGAATCTAAAAAGAAAGCATCCGGCTGGAGCTGTCGTTTACGGATCCATAGCAGGGGACGCATGGTATAGAGCGCAATATATTTTACAAGATCAAAAGATTGGTCATTATATGCATTTGCCTCCGAGGGCAATATACTTAAGTCAAGTTTTTGGCGAATTAATTGGAGTTCCTATTAATTATGCTGCAATGCGATGGGTGTTGAAAACAAAGAGGAGTTTGCTAGATGGAAGTAAAAGTGATCCTTTAAATCAATGGACTGGTCAAAGTATTGTCTCTGATAATACTAATGCTATCCAATATGTGATACTAGGACCAAAGAGATTATTTAGCAACTATCCGTATTTACCTTATGGCTTCCTTGTTGGTCTAGTATTTCCAATTGTTTTATTTGTCTTATACAAATCATTTCCGCAATCCAAACTCAAATTCAATTTATGGAACACTACTGTCTTTTTTTCAACAATGAGCACCTTCTATGGTAATATTTCAACAGGATATCTTTCCCAATTTATCGGCGGTACTGTTACAATGTTTTATGCTTATCGTTACAAGCATTCTCTATGGAAAAAATATAACTATATTTTAGCCGCAGCTTTTGATACTGGCTATAATCTAGCGATTTTGCTAATATTTATCTTCTTTTCCGCAGGGAGAACTATTTCCATGCCAAATTGGTGGGGAAATAATGCTGTGAGTGTTGAGCGGTGTTTTGCACTAGAATAGTAAACTTAATAGTAATTAAGGATTTTAATGTTTAATCTTTTCAAACGGCCAGCCATTAATAAGGAATTTCTTGCATTAACAATCGGACAATCCCAAGCAATAAATGTACCATCTTTTCACCTCTTAAGTTTAAATATACAACTGTTAATTTATAAAAGAAGAAACTACTCCATTTAACCGCTTAAGTATGTATATGCGACTCTATTTACGGCTGCAAAATAAAAAATACTACTAGCAACAAAAGTATGCATTCCTGTACCTCGATTTTTTTTTTTTGTAATCAACATATAACCAAAATCTCTGGTATTTTACAATTCGGCTGTCCTCCAGGGTGAATTTTTTGTCTGTCATGCTTATCTAATTTATTCATTTTGAGTACAAGTAAAACCAACATATTGAGTGACAGATAATAACTTGTGCACAATATGTGCAGTCGAATCTTGAGTGAGCAATGATTACTAATAATATACAGCAGAATCCTCGATATAAAGATTAGTGTCTTCCTCTTTAAACTAAGGAAGTTATTTGTGCCCTATAGCTACAGTATGACGAGAACAGTTTTTGTAACTGGTGCTACTGGATTTATTGCATGTCATGTAATTAAATCTTTGATTAAAGAACAATATAACGTAATAGGAACAGTAAGATCTGAAGAAAAAGGAGAAAAACTAAAAAGATTACTAGATTCAGAATTCTTCAGTTATGAAGTTGTGAAGTCAAT
The DNA here is from genome assembly GCA_030583545.1 of Debaryomyces maramus. Classification (NCBI taxonomy): domain Eukaryota; kingdom Fungi; phylum Ascomycota; class Pichiomycetes; order Serinales; family Debaryomycetaceae; genus Debaryomyces; species Debaryomyces maramus. The sequence goes on along the minus strand of JAJMIL010000011.1, from coordinate 32,868 downwards.
TGAGGCGGAAGGAAGTCTTGATGAACCTTTAAAGAATCATCCAGAAGTAACTATTTTGTTGCATACTGCTTCCCCAGTAACTTTTTCAGCTAAAGATCCTGAAAGGGATTTACTAATTCCAGCTATTAATGGAACAAAGAATGCATTGCAAGCAATCAAGAAATATGGACCTCAAATTGAAAGAGTCGTCATTACATCATCTTCTGTTGCTGTGAAGGCTGGTAATAGAGATCTTGACACTAGTGCTGTCTATGATGAATCCAGTTGGAATGAAATTTCTTACGAAGAAGCCATTAAGGATGCTAGCTTAGGATATTCCGCATCGAAAACATTGGCGGAAAAAGCAGCATGGGAGTTCATTAAAAAAGAGAAACCGAATTTTAGTTTAACAACGGTAAATCCATCCTACGTATTTGGACCACAAGCTTTTGACGAAGATGCGACAGGTACATTAAATTTTTCAGCTGAGCTTGTTGGCTCATTACTCAAATTGAAACCGCAAGATGAAGTGCCAAAGAAAGCTGGGTTTTTTATTGATGTAAGAGATGTAGCACAGGCACACATATCCGCATTTGAAAATGATAATGCTAAGGGAAAAAGGTTGATCCTTCATAATGGGAGACAATCTAGTCAAGTGATTTTAGATATTATTCATAAGAATTTCCCCCAGTTAGCTAACAGAATTGCTGTTGGTAAACCTGGTAGTGGTGATGATGCTGTTAGGGTTTCGTGCAAATTAAACAATGACAAAACTAATCAAATTTTAGGTTTCAAGCAAATAGGTCTTGAAAAGTCTGTTATAGATACCGTTCAGCAAATCCTTGATAATGAGAAGACCTGAAGCTTGTTATAGTTAATTTACTTACTTGCTAGTCATATAGTACTATAAACGATAATTATATTGGTTGATTTTAATAATCCTGTAGCAGACGATTACTAAGTGTACACGTGATCTTGTATGAGTAAAAGTTTTCTATCTTTTCGATTGGAGCTTATGTTTTCTAAATTACTCTTTCACTCCTCGATTAAATAATGACAGGAATCTCGACTAATAGTATACATGCGAGTGATCATGTTCATCCAATTGCAGATGTGATGCCACCTATTAATGTTGCGACAACTTTTAAGTACCTGAATGATCCGAGCAAATGGACTTTAGATGCGGACGTTACTGATGAATCACTTATTGGTAACATAGTATATTCAAGAGAATCGCACCCCAATTCTGAAAGAGTTGAGGAGGTGCTAGGAAGTATTTTAGGAGGCCATGCAGTAGCATATTCTTCGGGCTTAGGTGCTTTCTTTGCTGCATTAACCCACTTCAATCCCAACGTGGTCTGTATTGGAAAGGGATATCATGGGTGCCATGGTATTGCTAATATATTTACCCGACTTAAGGGAATGAAGCAAATTGGATTAGACGATGACTTAGACCAATTGAATAAAGGTGATCTTATTTGTTTGGAAACTCCTGTTAATCCCATTGGAACTGCATTTGATATGCAATATTTTGCGACCGAAGCGCACAAGAGAGGGGCATACTTGTTGGTTGATTCAACTTTTGCTCCTCCCCCATTGCAAGACCCTTTCAAATGGGGAGCAGATATGGTAATGCATTCCGCAACGAAGTATTTTGGTGGACACAGTGACTTGTTAGCGGGTGTCCTTGTTACTAAAGATCAAAATGTGAAACATCAATTAGTTAGGGACCGTATTCATTTAGGTACAAATATCGCTAATTTGGAAAGTTTCTTGTTAATTAGAAGTTTGAGAACTTACGAACTTAGGATAATGAAACAATCCGAGAATGCTGAAAAGTTAATTAAGCATCTAGTAAATAACAAAGATCATTATCCTAAATTATCTAAAATTTATCATTCATCTTTACAAAAAGAAGATTTCATTAAGGAGCAATTACCAAATGGATATTCACCTGTTTTCGCAATTGAGCTTGAAAATGAATCTCTTGCTAAAGAATTTCCTTTAAAATTGCGCTATTTTCAACACGCAACATCTTTGGGCGGTGTTGAAAGTTTAATTGAATGGAGGGTCCTTAGTGATTCAGAAGTAAGTCCAAATCTTTTGAGAGTAAGCGTGGGTGCTGAAAATGTTGAGGATTTGATTGCTGATATGGATCAAGCTTTGAAATAAGTCTAAATTTATATAATTATTTAATCTTATGATTCATTTCTTTGCATCAGGCATTTACGAATAAGATAAATATCGGTATCAAAACATTTTAGATAATCTACTGCAGTTCATTTATCATCTCCACATAAAAGGAAAGATAATCAAACCTGCAATAAGGGTTAATAGCCTTTTATCTATATTTTTCATTTCCTATGAAATATCCTCTTTTAATAGATGTGAAACGTCTATTTTATTTAGAATCATATTTTCATTAGAAGATAAAATAAACATAAATAAAATGATGAAATAATAGATAACGGAACTAACTCTTGTCCTATAAATGAAATTGCTGATAATCGATTAGTAACAACTGTTATTAATTTATAATTCTTCAGACCATAGATATGATTTGCCTCCTTTGTATTTATTAATATAACACTAATAGTTCAGATGCAGATCATTTCAAGTATTATTTCTGATTCAAATGCTGTCTAATTTTCAGTCATTTCGACAAATCTTGTAGGATTGCGCACACAGATACATAATAACAATCGCCCTAAATACACAATGTAGCTTCAAAATACGGACCAATACGGATACATCGTAGAATTTCTTTTCACAGTTTAGAAAATTAACATAATTGCTAGTGATTTAATCTATTTGTTTCAATAATTGTTATTGTTGCGTGATTCGCTTAACTAGTGTGGACACAGTAAAAATGCAGGAATTAAATATTTTGGCTGCAAACGACGCAATCAATTGTGGATCAGATTTGTCGATTCAGCCTATAAATCAATCTTCAAAGTACAATAAATTAGAAATGAAATGAAATTTGACTACATTCAATTATAATATGGTGTTTAAACCTAAGGGTAAGCAAACTGTGGAGTATTTCAACGAAGTAGAAGTTGAATCCGATAGTTCCTTCGAACAATTAGAACATGTATTTCAAGATCCAATAGTTGCAGATCACTATCGCAAGCTATATGATTCATGCGACTATGAATGTAAGGGCCATTTTGATCCTGAATTTACTTGGACAGAAGAAGAGGAGAGAAATGTTGTTTGGAAGAATGATTGGTATGTCACATTCTGGGCATTTATTATGTTTACTGCTTTAGATTTTGATAGAAGCAATATAACTCAGGCTTTATCAGATAATATGTTGGACGATTTAGGATTAACTACGAATAATTATAACATTGGTAATACTATCAATCTCGTTTGTTTTCTAGCTGCCGAGTTGCCGTCTCAATTAATTTCTAAGAAGATTGGACCTGACATATGGATCCCAATGCAATTAATATTATGGAGTGTTGTTTCGATGGCACAAGCAGGTATTACAGGTAAGGGTGGGTTTTATGCTACGAGAGCTCTTTTAGGTACTCTTCAGGGGGGATTTATTTGTGACATATGTTTATGGATGTCTTATTTCTATACCTCAAAAGAGTTCCCCTTCCGGTTGTCTTTATTTTATATTGCTAACCCATTGACAGCAGTTTGGTCAAGTTTATTGGCCTTTGTACTTTTGAGAATAAAAACTAGTTCTATTCAAGAAGGTTGGAAATGGCTCTTCCTTGTCGAAGGTGCTTTCACCTTGGTGGTCGGCATTGTGGCATTTTTCAAGATGCCAGCTTCTGCTGTTCAAACAAAAACATGGTTCCGTAAGAAAGGATGGTATACTGATCGTGAGGAAAAAATTGTTGTAAATAGGGTCTTACGTGATGATCCATCTAAAGGTGATATGAATAATAGGCAAGCTGTTTCAGTTAAAGAATTGCTCAAAACTTTATTGGACTATGATTTATGGCCTGTCTATATTATTAGACTATTTGGGGACATTGGAGCTCAGCCTGCTAGTAACTACATGACCTTGATTTTAAGAAAGCTTGGATTTTCAACTTTTAATACTAATTTATTAACGATTCCATATAACGTGTTAACCATAATTAGTATGCTCTTTACAGGTTACATTTCTGAGCTCGTTAATAGTAGGGCATTAGTACTTGCAACTATCCCAATTTGGATTGTCGCATGCTTGATTCCCTTGCGTTACTGGCCAGGGTCCCAGATAGATGTATGGGGAACATATGCAATACTTACGGTTGCTCTTGGAGCAAGTCCCTTCTGGCCGTTAACTATATCATGGTGTTCAGTAAATTCTAATTCGGTTAGGAATCGTGCTGTATCAGCAGCTGTTGTGAACATGTTCCTGCAAACTGCTGCAATAATAGTATCCAACATATATAGACAGGATGATGCACCAGCTTATCACAGAGGTAATGTTGTGTTAATTGGGTGTGGGTTTGGCGCAATAGCAGCATGTCTTCTTGGAAGGTATTACTACATATTTAGAAACAAGCAAAAAGAAAAAAAATGGGATACACTTACAGTAGAGCAACAGGAAGATTATATAAGAAATACATTGGATGATACTAACAAACGTCTTGATTTTAAGTTTGTCTATTAATCCTTAGAATTCTTATATAGGTGAAAACGGTTTGGATTTTGCCAAATTAAAATTCTCTTTGTGTTACAGTCGTATTTGTTTAATATCACGAGTTGATTCAAAATCATAAACGTATAGAACCACACTTTCAAAATTTATAAGAATTAATAAATATAATTTAGAGAAATGAAAATATAAAAAACTCCTTAGGCATGCGGCCTTTGTCAAAGAAGAATAGATCGAGTGTTGCTTGTAATCTGTGTAGAGAGAGCAAATTGAGGTGTACAAATGATGACAGCGGAAGTTCCTGTCAGAGGTGTTTTCTTCTAAACGTTCCATGTTTATATACCCTAAAACAATCCCAAATCCGTACCCGGCATTTATCGAACAAGAAGTTGAAATATAGTAATACAAATATTACCAATGGTGAGACTTGCGATTATGAACCGCAAAATGGTGATAATAATGGAGTCGAAGTAACGATGCCTGTTGTGTTTCCAGAAAAATACATTATAATTGAAGTGGTTGAAATTTTTTTCGAAAATCAGTACAAAGGAATATTTCCATTCGTTCATAAGTCTTCATTACTTTCATTCTTAAAATCAGATGAATTCGAACCTAAAACATATATTCACGATTATAATAATAGATTTTACAAGAGCAATTCTTCAGATTGTCTGAAATATCCCGATCCTACACTATTACTCGCCATTTTGGGTCTCTGTTCAAGACTCCATACAACCCTACCACAGATTTATGGTGAATTTTCCGAGTATAATTCACCGGAGACATTTCGACCAAATTTTCAAATTAAACTTAATTTCGATAAACTTCCGGATTCAGATGATAGATCATATACAGATACTAACCGCAAAACTAGTTCTAGTTTAGAATATGCTTCTAATGCTTCAAATTATTTCGGTTGGCATGCTAGGAATCTCCTTAAAGATGTATTCGATAGCCCAACAATCCAAAGAATCCAAAGTCTAATATTACTTAGCAGCCACGAATGGGGTGAAGGTAATAGCTCAAGAAGTTATCTCTATATTGGAATTGCCTCTAGAATGGCATTGGTTCTTGGCCTTGGAAATGAAAGGAATTTACTGTCCGACGATGTTAATACATTGGATAAAACGAATGTGTCTTCGAAATTTATTTCAATTGAAAGCAAAAGGCGAACCGTATGGTCTATTTATATGATGGACAGATGTAATTCAAGCGGTAGGGATAGGTCATCGGCGATCAGAATTGAAGATATTAATATTAAATTTCCTTCGGACGAGAAGGATTTTATATTTGGAAATGAAAGCTTTGCTTTAAACTACGAACAAGCGTTATTATGTATCAAAAAAAATGACAGCAAAGATTTAATCACCACGTCCATTTATGGATTCATCATTATTTTATTTGAGGTTTGGTCAAAAATTGCCAAATGGGTCTGTGAAGTAGGAGCTAAATTGGAGGTGGTACCCCCTTGGGATTCTAATTCAACGTTCGCAAGACTCTCCAACGAATTAAATTCTTTCCAATCTTCATTACCTAGGCATCTAGAGTATAATCAATTTAATTTCGAAGCTCATATTTCGCAAGATTCGGCACCATGTTATGGATATTTACATGGCCTATTGCTCTTATGTCGGATTTTCCTTCATAGGGAATACTTTTTTTGCGACCCTGGATATTTACCTAGTGGTTGGTGGAAATCTTCTACTAGTATTCTATTGAAATCGATAGACCAATTATCATCCTTGTTAAATACTTTGCAACAAAAAGAAATGATAGTTATAGCCCCATTTACGGGGTTTGAGGTTTTTACTATTGCTGCAACAAGTTTGTACTTCTGTGCATTTCCTAATTCAACCTTACAGAAAAATTTTGCTATTCATCTGCATTCCTCAAATATGATGACAGCTGATGAGGTAATATATGTCAAACAGAGATATAAATTGATAGCTCTAGATAGTATATCGTTGTTAAAAACCTGGAGTAATGTTTGGGGTCTAGGAAGAAAGTGGTTCAATTTATTAAACCAGTTAGGAGAAGTTTTTGGAAACAATATCTACGAAGAATCTCCTTCTATTGAAAATGATAAAATAAGACATAGCATGCATGATTATGGTAATGGAAAAGTTAAAGAAGTCTTTATTCCACAAAATATGGCTAAAAAAGAATTACAAATTTCAAATATATCAACTGTTGATGGTATTTCTAACTGCGTTGAAAATGATGGGAATAATAATTTAACCTCCTCCCTTTGGAAGCCAGATGACTCTACTGTGTCTGAAGAAACTTTGTCTAGTGATGACACATTTTTGAATTTTATTTCATCCCCTGCTTTAAAATTCATCAACAATTTTGATACAGCGAGCATCTTCCCCGGATGGAATGATAATCTGGATATATAATTCACATTATATAGAAATAATTTATATATAAAGAGCATCAATATAAACGAACTAAAATTTTAGAACATTAGAAAATACTTTTGCGAAACCCCACATAAGCGGTGTTTGAACTTAACAGTGTATTTGATTATTCTCATTATCCTGGTAGTTTTATATTCTAGAACTTGTTCTTGAGTGGAAATAGTATCGGAGGTTGATAATAATACATCCTTCTCGTTGTAAGTTTCACATAGAGTTTCTCATTCATCTTGGTAGTTTAATAAAATATTTGACACCTATTTTACTGCTTTTCAATTACTTATATAAGAAGTCTTCTCATTTTGCATTTATTTTGCTAAAACTATTGGAATAGTTTTTATCGGTGTTGAAAAGTTTTTAGTTATCGGTTCTGTTCACGATGATGCAAACACAACTACTTCCAAAAAATGAGGCATTAATTAATAGAGTTTAGAATATTAGATATTCGCCAAGCAAGGATGATTGATACATAAAAAAAATTTCGACTTAATATGGGGATTCAAGAAGGAACCTTCTATATTGTAACTATTCATTAAAATATTAAAGTCATGTATAATAGACAAGATAGCCTTACATGCCATAGCTAAAGGAGCCATATACATTGGATAGGAAGAGCCTATCAATTGCTAAATTGATATCTCAAAGAAAGAACCTTTCTTTTCGTAATTACTTAATGAGGAAGCTATCCGATAGAGAGCTTTTTATTTTCTCGGAAATAATTAATGAGGAAATTATCCGATAGATAAACTTTTTCCCGTTCTTTGCTCGGATTTAACGAAAGGTATAAATATGACAGCTATTTTCGAAATTAAGAAGGTCGCATAAATTAAGTATCACAATCAAAAACATGCCTGCTCCTAGTCTTAGTTGGGCAGAGAAAAAGCAACTCCTTAGTATATTTTGGCCAAGCCTGCCAAAGTTTTTACCAAAAGATTATCCAGATTTATCTGGTAAGGTTGCAATTGTCACAGGTGGCAACACCGGTGTTGGATACCAAACAGCTAAATTATTGGCTGGCGTTTGTAATGCTAAGGTATATATCTTTTCAAGGAATAAGGAAAAGACTGAGGCGGCTATTGAAAATTTACAGAGTGAAATTAAACAAGAATATGGTAAGCTGATCACAATCAACTTTATAAGAATAGATCTCAGCGATTTAACAACTATCAAAAATGCAAGTGAAGAGTTTTTATTGAAAGAAAAAAGATTAGATATTATAATTCATAATGCCGGACTCATGACTCCACCTTACGGTTCCAAATCTGCCCAAGGTTACGAAGTACAATTGGCAACAAATGTTCTTGGTCCATTTTTATTACAAAAATTACTCGATCCAATAATTATTGAAACCTCTAAGAGCAATCCCCCAAATATGAGTCGTATTGTATGGGTTTCCTCCACTGCACATTTATTGGCACCTTCTCATGGTGGAATTAATTGGGAAGATATTAACTATGAAGACGCTTCTAAAAAGTATCCACTAGGAGAAATCTACGGCCAGTCGAAAGCTGGTGGAATCATCAATTCTATTCAGTGGACTAAGAATCATCCGAATGCTAGTAATGTAGTTTCCATATCCTTGTGTCCAGGAGGTTTAAAAACAGAATTACAAAGACACTTAACTTATTTTCAAGATAGGATCCTCAAATTTTTCTTATATGAGCCTATTTATGGTGCTTATACTGAAATGTTTGCTGCAGTTTCCCCAGATGTTAATGCGGAGAATAATACTAATAAGATGATTATTTCATTTGGAAGATTCGGTCTTATTAGAAAGGATATAGAGGAAGGTGCTAATGGTGCCAATGGTACCAAATTCTGGAAGTTTCTTGAAAAAGAGGTTTCTCAATATACATAGACACTCATAGTTTATATAAATGGAGCTCAAATTGCAAACAACTTCCCTGTTTGTTCCTAATAATAATAGCGTAACAATCAATAATATAATATAGAATTTGTAGTATATTTCGCCTCAATGTGGCAGTGTTATCATTAGTGCAATGGCTCAATATTTGATGAAAAAATCGTGTATTTGATAATACATGATGTTGCAATCTCTTTTTAAACTACAGAGATTATACACGATGATCAATGATTAGTATTTTACAGCAGCTTAATGTTTGAAGCTTGATATACTCGTTAAACTGTTAGTAGTTCTATATATAAATTGTAAAGTAGAAATGCTCCAAGGGTTCAACTAGTGACGTATCTATTATTAGCGCACCGTTGACAGGCGCAGATATGCGTCTCGTGTATCTTTGAGAATAAATCGTCGAGATATACGTGTGGTTTCGTTATATATTACTACAGATGTTTTCTTTACTTAGACTCCTCATGATAAAGTTTAATATTATTTGAATTCATTTGGTGCCGATGGAATCATTACCATGTTAAAAAAGGCATATAGGCGTATAACAACAACAATTATAATAATCTCGATTTTAGCAACTTGTGAGGTATTATTTAGTGTATATGTTCTTGATTTTGAACCAAAGAGAAGTGAAATACTAAATCAGTCAATAGATTCAATATTTTTATCGCTTCAGTTGGAACATACTGATATTGAACTTGAATCGCAATCACTAAATAAGAAATGTGAAACATATTTTAATACTCTACATGCTGTGAATAGCAATTGGTCCATTGACAACTTGGAAAATAGTAACTACCCCGTACTTTCCAAACAACAAGTTGTAAACTCTGTAAGGAATTTACGTATTTACGGAAAATGTTTCATAGAACAGAATAGCAAGCTGACTGATGATGATTTACAAGCTAAATTGTTCCCATATTTCACATTTAGATTACCAGAATATAAGAGATGGGATGGAACAATAGCTTCAGGTTTACCAAATTTATATGGGGATAATACTTCTGAAAACGAACAAAGATCTGCTTCATTAAAACGTCCAAATCATTTCTGGAAAGGTTTTAAAGAACGGATGAATGGTAGAGGCATAGTTATTAGTCTCGGAGAGATTGGAGTTCAAGAAACTATGCAACTACTCAAAGTTTTGCGATATTTAAGAAATGAGTTACCAATCCAACTTGTACATAAAGGCGACGTTTCGAATGAATCTATAAGTAAATTAATATCGGTGGCTAGAAACACCGTTAGTGTTAACGGTAAGTTAGATATTACCGATTTTCCTCAGGAAGTTTGGTTTGTCAATGCATCTAAGGCTATCAGACATAGTAGTACAGCATTATTTCAGAGATTTTCCAATAAGTGGATAGCATGCTTATTCAATTCTTTTGATGACATTATCCTAATGGATAGTGATGCAATACCATTCATCAATCCGAGCTCCTTTTTTGATAATAAGGGATTTAAAAACACAGGTGCATTGTTCTTTAAAGATAGAGCAAATGGCGAAACGCTAAAATCAAAAGAGGTTTCATTTTACAAGAAATTACTTCCAACAGCCCTAGAATCAAAAATATTTGGAATACCCGTTACGTCATCACTAACTAAAAACAACTCATTCTTCAAGGATAATTCAAAGCATGTAATGGAAGCTGGTCTAGTGGTTATGAAGCGATCGACACATCTCACAGGATTACTAATTTCAACAAACATGCAGTTCTGGAAAGCGACCAGTAATCCCGTCTATGGAGATAAAGAATTATTCTGGTTGGGCCAGTCAATATCGGGTAATGAAATGTACGAATTTAATGAAAATTCAGCAGCCGCGATTGGAATAATAAAGGAAGAAGGGAAGAATATCAAAAAAATTTGTTCAACCCAACTTTCTCACCTTGATGAAGATCATAGTTTATTATGGCTCAACGGAGGTTTAAAAAATTGCAAGAAAAAAACCAGTTGGCAAAAAGATTTCAAAAGTCACAAATATCTAAGAAAAACATTTAAGTCTATGGAAAAATTAAGAGCTAGCTATAATTTGCCTATAGAGGTTAATGGAGCCATAATACCGTCAACATTTAAACAGGGTTCATGGAATAGGATCAAGAACCCCAAAAATGGTTTCCAAAAAAATGAAAAATTTGGTTGTAATGGATATGTATGGTGTGCATTCGCCAATGAAGGTATGCCCAATGAAAATAACGCACAAGTAATTCGTTTTGATGCAGCCGATATAAAACATATCGGTGCCATAACGGCAATCTGGAACTCATAACCTAATTTGTAGTTGAAACTTGGCATATTAGTTAATTTTCGAATCATAATCGAATTCTGTACCGAATACAAAATATAGCATCTTCATATAAAGTATATAACTTTTGGAAATAGTACCATTATTCCAAGTAAATATAAAAACTATTTTAGCTTATAGTGGTTTATTAAACTTCTCTTATATATTATTAACAGTTATTATTAAAAGAGATTATTATACCTACTCATGCTGATAAATTTAGATTTGAGAATTTTTCTTTTCCAGTTTTTCGCAATCTTCTGTCACGGGTGATATTTAGCCACATTTTATCAATTTTGCAACATTATTCAAAATGAACCACACCTCTTTTAATTGTGATCATATTACGAAAGTGAGTTGATCAAGAAATACAATGGAATTGTGGTTGATTTTAATTTAATACTTCAAAATTTTATGAATCAGGCTATGAATTGCATAAGCTCTCAATATGAACAATCGGACATCAAACCTCGTCTAAAGCCTAATTAGTTTGTCTATTGGCTTCCTATAAATATATCCTGAAAAATCGGTATTTTAATTCTCAGTTTTTCTCATGTATATTAAGTCGTATAATGTCAACCTCCAAAGTAGTTCAATTATTAGATCAATCCTGTGGGTATGGTATCCTCGTTGGAGTTGGTGCTCTATTTGCAATCGGGATGATTTTAACGACAAAATTGCTAGAGAAATATCTCCATGAAGATGCAAAATCAACAGAAGTCTTTATGGTGGCTAATAGAACTGTTGGAATCCCTTTGCTTGCAAGTTCAGTTTATCTGAGCTGGACTTGGGCCACCGAATTATTATGGGTTTGCACAATGGTTTATAATTATGGAATTATGGCATCCTACTGGTATACTGCTGGACTTGTAGTTCAAATTTGTCTTATGGCCTTGATAGGTATTGAGGCAAAAAAGAAAATACCTGCCAGCCATACTTCATTGGAAATCGTTGGATTGAGATATGGAAAATCCTGTCACATCCTATACATGTTTTTGTCCTTAGTCAATAATCTATTATCATGTTGTTCAATGATCGTCGGGGCATCTGGTGCTATATCTATTATTGCTGGTAATTTGAATATTGTAGCAAGTACCATGTTAATTCCGTTTGGAGTATTGTTGTATACTACAATCGGAGGTTTAAAAGCCACCTTTTTGACTGACTTCGTTCATTCATTTGTTTTGCTTATCATATTATGTTATATTAATACTTCAATAATTTCATCTAAAGAAATAGGAGGCATAGGTAATCTTTATGATTCGGTAATTAAAAAGGATGGTGACAGGTACGTTAGTGGTAATTACGAAGGTTCATTTTTGACTGGAAAATCTCAAGGTGCACTCTTTTTTGGCATTATTTTAACTCTAGGAAATTTTGGGCTAACTGTTATGGACTCATCTTTCTGGCAGAAAAGTTTCAGTGCTAATACAAAGGCCAGCTTACCAGGATATCTAATCGCTGCGATTTTTATTGCTGCGAATGTCTGGGGATTGGGGTCAATTGTTGGATTATCCAGTATAGTTTTAGAAGATACTCCAACATTTCCTACTTATCCTAGAAAGATGACTGCTTCTGAGGTCGCAAGCGGTTTCGTTTTACCTTATACCGTGAAAGCATTATTGGGTAATGGTGGGGTTGGTGCAATTTTATTAGTCATCTATTTGGCTGTCACCTCCACTGTGAGTGCTCAAATGATATCAGTTAGTAGCATTTTATCTTTTGATATCTATAAGAAATATTTTAATCCTAGTGCACAGAATCGACAAATGATTAAAGTAAGTCATTATGGGGTGATTTTCTTTGGTATTTTTGCGGCTGGGTTTTCTGTTATGTTACATTACGTGGGTGTTAATATGACTTGGCTTGGATACTTTTATTCGATGATAATTTGTCCTGGTATGTATGAATTAGACTTGATTTTCAAGTTCTCATAGATTCATTTATTCTAATGAGGTATTTATCTCTAGTTACAAGGAGTATTGTATACTAACATTAATTATAGGCGTGATACCTTTAGTATTCACAATTACATGGGAGAGACAAACGGAATTAGCAGCATTCATTTCACCTGTTGTTGGATTATTTTCCGGACTTGCAGTTTGGATTAGTACTGCTTATCGTTATTATGATGAGGTAACTGTGGCTAGTCTTGGTGGCCAATTACCATGCATGTTTGGCGGGCTAACTGCTCTTTTTTTGCCGGGATTAGTAAGTATAGTTATAAGTCTTACCATCAGGCCATATCGATTTGATTGGAAAAAGTTAAGAGAAGCCCAAATTATTATTTCTAAAGCCGAAATTGATGATTCGCAGTCAAGCATTGAGGGATCGCGTGAGTCTAACTCACCCAACATTACGAAAGATCAATTTGGTAACCCCAAAGAACAGGAAGTGGAAAGTGATGGAAGTAGGCCGGTTTCAAGCGAATCATTAGAGAATGATGAACAAAATAGACGGTTGCTTAATTTCTACCTGAAAATTGCTTATGGTGCGTTTATCACCACTCTTTTAATAACATGGGTTGTTTGGCCGTTACCATTATATCGAGATTGGATTTGGAATAAAGCTTATTTTGGGGGTTATATTACTGTATCTCTCATTTGGGTATATGGCGCTTTGTTAGTTATTGGTGTCTACCCATTAATTGATGGAAGACATTCCTCAGCCAAGATTTTACGAGGTGTATATCGCGATTATATTAAACGAAAGACGTAGGTATCTTGTTTAACGGATGGTCCGGAATTGTGCTTAAAAGATATACGAATATAGGATTTCTTAACAATAATATTGAACCTGTATATTTTAGTTCGGATGTTTGACAACCTATATCAAACCCAAAAAAAAAAAAATTCTTGGCCGATGCGAATTAATATCACGTAGAAATAAAGTTAAAGCTCCGATATACCCAAGTGAAAGTACGATACATATAATACAAACCAATAATATCTGTGTTTCTTTAAATGCAATATGCAAGCCACGCGTTGAGTGGTATTGACTCAGTTCGGGAATTTCGCTAAACACGAATTATTTACGAATTACCACGATACCGTACTTTCATTTGTCTTGGCCATAGTAATCTGATGTTAAAATACAAAAGTCTGTATTCTTATGACAGTATTATAATAAACTTATGAGATGAAATTTATGAACATGTCGTCTAACATCGATACCCTTGTAATTGATCCGTTTTTTATATTTCTATTGATCTTCATATACATCAACATGAAACTCATAGTTCAAAATAATACTCAGTAGTATGTAAAACAAAACGCGAATCTCTTCATGCATTAAAAATATTCCGGTGGTATTAAAAAAGCTTTACTAAATGTAAAGTACAGCTCAGTCCACGATCGTTTCTGAAGCACTATAAATATTCTAAGTTCCTGCAATTGTGAAATGGGACACATTCTAATCATAGAGATATTAGCTATTCACTAACTATAGTCACTCACTTTAACGTATTTCGCACAAATAATGCTATTAAGTCTAATTATCTCACAGCTTGTTTTATTGAGTAAAGTTGTGTCAGGGATTAACGTAGAATCCAACTCAAATGTTGCTGTTTATTGGGGCCAAAATTCCGGAGGTTCGCAAGAACGATTGAGCACCTATTGTCAATCAGACTCGGTTGATGTTGTTTTATTATCATTCTTGAACAATTTTCCTAACAATTTCAATTTGAATTTTGCTAACCAATGTGGAACGACTTTCGAAGACGGTGTTTTACATTGTCCAACTATTGGCCAGGATATTAAAGCATGCCAAGAGGCCGGGAAGACTGTCTTATTATCATTGGGTGGTGCAGCCGGAGCTTATGGGTTCACGTCTGACTCAGAAGCAGTGCAATTTGCTTCAAAATTGTGGAATGCATTTGGCGCTGGTACAGATGATGACGAAAGACCCTTTGACGATGCTGTTGTTGACGGTTTTGATTTTGACATCGAGAACAATAATCAAGTTGGATATGTTGCATTAGCTAACGAATTAAGAAATTTGTTTGATCTTGATACCTCTAAGAGTTACTATTTATCGGCTTCTCCTCAATGTCCATATCCCGATCAGTCTGTTGGTGACTTATTAGCTAAATCATTTATTGACTTTGCCTTCATTCAATTCTACAATAATTACTGTTCCTTACAACAGTCAGAATTTAACTGGAATACCTGGTCTGATTTTGCAAAATCTGCTCCAAATGAAAACATTAAATTATTTGTCGGCTTACCTGGGGCCAGCTCTTCTGGAAATGGTTACGTAGATTCTGATAAGGTTGCCAACGCCATTAATGAAATCGGTTGTGATCCGGCATTAGGAGGAATATCCTTGTGGGATGCCTCATCTGCTTGGACTAACGTAAATAACAATGGAGATAACTACGTTGAGCAAGTTAAAAAAGTTTTAAAGGCCAATTCATGCGGTTCATCGAGTTCTTCAAGTTCTTCAAGTTCAAGTTCGTCTAGCTCGATTGATGTTGATAGCTCACTGAAAACTATCTCTTTGACCCAAACATCAGACATCGCAACTTCGTCAATTGCATCAAGATATGGTAATTCGTCGATTACTTCGAATGCACCCCAGGTTACTGAAACTGCCACTGATATTAGAACAACCGAAGTTACCATTACTAGCTGCTCTGATAATAAATGTTCGAGAGTTCCGGTCCAAACAGGTGTGACAATTGTTACCAAAGGAACCACATCGTATACCACATACTGTCCGTTAACAAATGAAACACCCACTCAAGATTCCACTATAGTCACTGTTACATCATGCGAAGAAAATAGATGTTCAGTCGATACTGTAACAACTGGGGTGACAGTAATAACAGAAAACCACACTATCTACACGACATACTGTCCATTAACATCAAAGAGTGCCAACCAAGAAACTTCAAAATCTAGCTCCGTTCAATCCCTGAGATCAGCTGTTATGGAAGAAATAACCTCATCGATATCTTCCGAAAATCGTACTCAAAGTTATAATACATTCAATCATAATAGTATCTTACCAACTCAGCAGAACCAAACAATCGCTGGTATCGAAACATTCTCTGAAGGTGCCGCTAGCATTGCTACAGGAAGTTGGAGTCTTATAGTTGCTACCATTTTGTCTTTCTTTTTATAGATAAATAATTTTTATACTTGAGTTACTTTAATCATAACTTTTTTTCTCATGATTACATGAAGTGTTATTAATTTTCTATTTTTACATAATAGAGATAGAGCTTCACAAATAACTCAGAGCCGAGGGACTGATCAATTTTCGTGCGCATATGATTTGTCTTATCTATATAAGAGTGTTTCCCAGGGATTTTGTAAATATATTCAGTACACAAATTAATAGCTCTATAATAGATGGCACAAGGAACAAGAATAGAAAATAGGTTTGAATTAGTTCAAAAATCAGATACGGTTTTCGAAGGTGTCCGTCCATTGGAAAAATTTCTTGAGACAAATAGAAGTGTTTATGGTGGAGAATTCGTTGCTCAAGCCATGAATGCTGCTTGGGAGACAGTGCCAAATAAGGAATTTACTCCAAATTCGCTTCACGCATACTTTTTAAAGGCTGGGAATAATGGTTCAGTTATAAGGTATGAAGTAAAAAAAGCTAGTGACGGTAAAAGCTTTTGTAGTAGAACAGTCGAGTGTTATCAAACAGAAACGAATTCTTTATGCGTGGTCTACATGATGTCGTTTGCCAGAAATAATGACAGAACTAAGATGCGTTCAGATAGAAAAAGTCTTGAAGAAGGCAAATTTTCCTTGGACTTCCAAAAAAAGCCGAATTTTTATTTTGAGAAGTATGCTAAGACTGTTGATGATTTAGATTATTTCGAGCATACACATGGTTTTTTCCAGCACGCTTTACCACCAGAATTCTTTGATACTAAGCTTCCACCCAATTATAAAAATGTTTCTGTGTCTGATAGAGAATTTGGTATGTTCTTACGACTTAATGACGACCTTAAAAATGCTAAAGATGTTACAAAATCGAAATTTCTTTTGTTAAGTTACATTTCTGATAGTTTCTATTTACCGGCTATCTATCGGGCTTTGGGTCATGTTATTGGGCCTGGTATGATGAAGGACGTTAATATTTCATTGGATCATTGTGTCAATTTTCATGATAACAATTTTAACCCTACTGAATGGATGTTTATTAGTTGGACTTATGATAGGATGGTCAATAACCGAGTATTGGTTAACTGCTTTATATATACATTAGATGGAACGATGGTAGCTAGCATTAGACAAGAGGGATTAAGTTTCTTCTCCAAGAAAACTTTACTAGGTTCTGATGTTCCTGGCATTCCAAAGTTGTGATCATTGTTTTGTGATAAGAACTCACGAAGACGTGGATAGTATGTTTGTAATTTAATTTTGTTTCAATACCTGAAAAGGAAAGAAAATGTTCATTCAATATCTAAAAAATTAGGAACCGAAGGCACGGAATGAATTTGGATCAAACCTACCTATGCTTTCGTAATTTGTGATATCTATTGAAAAATTATGGGTAACAATAATATAGTAGAGTCTGCTGTCGTACTCATAAAGCCATTCTCCACCAAAGGTCTCAAAATTGTATTTTTTGAACCAGTGAATATAATCAATCCATAAGTTTCTATTGTCGTATAAATAGAACCTTGAAATGTAGCATATAAATGAATAAAAATATAATATTCTCAATGCAAAAAAGTGCTTGTTTCTAATCAAATTATGAAGATCGTCTTTGATCATCATAACCCAACCAAATACAGGTGGGGGATAATTCTTGCGAATAGCTTTTGACATGTAAAATTCTAATAAGTTGATAGAATCGTTATAAGATTCTATTTCTTTGCTTGTTTCTGAGTCCAAAGTTTCACTTTCAAAGTATTCATCAAGTTGATTCCTCAATTCCTTAAGAAGAGGATATTGTTCACCTTGAGTTCTCTGCTTATAGAAAGGAATATCACCGGGTATTCCTTTACCATCCATTGATAAGATTTCCCAGAATTCAGTCAGATTTAAAATATCATTACTTAGTAAAATACTATTTCTAACTCCTCGCACTATTGATAAATAATCCGTTTCTGAATCTTCATTTTCAAAGTAAACTAAAGGCACTAGTCGATGAGGATGTAATCCTAAAAAGGAATAAATCAATAATCCTGAAACAAGCAATTCCGAAGCCTTGAATATATCTGATAGGTTCCTGCTGTCTCCGCAGGATAAACATAGTATATCACTAGTTTTACTTAGTGTATCCATGAAATATTTACTAGTTTTGGTATATAAATTCTCATTCTTACTAGCTTTCGGATCATTGTAAATTAATTGTTTGCTCAAAGTATCTTCTATTTTCAGGTTAAAATCAACATTAGAATCGTATACCCCTTCTGAATCTAATATTAGCTTGTAATTACACAATGGCCATAGCATCATGCTACTAAACAGGAAAATAGACTGTCTCACTAGCGATGATTGGGAAAATAACTGTGGAACATGGTTTTTCCAGACATTTTCTACTCTCGGATTCACGTTAAAAGAAAACATAGGTATACAAAATTCATTGAAAAAACTCAACAATCGTAATTCAAAATTGTTGATATTTAATAATTTTGTAGTCGAGTTCAACAGAAATTCTGACTTTGGGTTCAGTAACAAAGGAAATATTGTTTTGGGAGTCTTTATCATTTTCGATTTGGTTCTCCGTCCACCATTAGACAGTTTATCAGGATACACACACAGTCGGCGGGTATGGATACAATACTCACACTTGGGTTTCGTTTCATTGCACTGAATGTTAGTATTGTACTAGATATTAGAATCGGGACTAAGGTTTATGAATACCACTTACCTTAATTTTTAATTTCTTACAACTGAGGCATCCATTTCTTGATCTAGTCTTTTTTTGTGACTCACTTATTGACGGCGTATCTACTGGTTGTATTCGGTCTTCATATTCTGGTATTCGAGTCATTATTCAGATAATATCACTTTACTGGTGATCTATTTTCGTATTTGTTTGATACTATTTATTCACGTCCTCAATTCTACTAATGTCTGGTTTGAGCGCTTATATAATCACCGATAAGATCTAATTTTCAACTATTCGCGGTCTATAATCCGTAAGATAGACCTAGTCAGTACGGATGATGATTGCAGCTTATCAATTTGATTGTCCAAAAAAAAAGTTAAGGCAGTTTCGCAATATTTTAGAAGAGAATCGTTTTTCATACCAAACCTTTGAACTTGAGTCCAAATACGTTAATTATTGTACCAATTTGAATTTCAGGCCTAATTTTATGATGAGTGCAAAATTAGTCAGAGATTTATTCTACATTGATCCATTCATTTATGGACTCCTGACACCACCAATAATAATTTTAATTAATACCATGTTAATAGGAAAAATATTGTGTTCTTGAGTTACGAAAAATTGTCTGGCCATATAATTGATAATATCTTGTAAAATTGAAAATTATCACGGGTGGTGGAATATTGAGTTGATTATTAGCTAATTACAACGTATTTCCTATTATTTACGTCTCTATCTTTTCTATATGTAAAAATATATAAATGTATATGAGTATCCATATAAGTTTCCCTGAATATGTCAACAAGATGGATAAAAGTGCCCTCGAATAATTTTGTACTTCTTTGCAAGGAATTTTTTTCTGGGGTCTTAATGAGGGAAATACGGTATTTCAAACATTTCAATAATTGAATATCTCTTAAGCATATGATTTTAGACGGCAGATATCTATTGTATTATGAAACAATCTTTTTAGACATTTTCTTAGAGTCTCAAAAGCAACCTATAATTTAGTTATCCTGCTCTCTGTTAATGGGATTGCTAACCAGAATTCAAATCGTAATTAAGTGAAACTCATTGACCGAATACATTGAGGTTGTTGAGCCTACTTTTTTTTATGTACACCTTCCCAAACATTTCTATACATAAGTTATTGGGTTATTGTTTTGTGTATCAGTTTTTATCCACATCTATTGTATGAATGATGCCTCCTTCGGTAAAGTGAATATACATTTCAAACAAGTATCAGCCGAGGTTGTCTTTTCGTATATCTACTTATTAAATTAGCTTTTATGATTCTAAATATTGCAAAATTCGTGATTCAATTAAAGCTTCTTGATTCCAAAAATACCAACCCAGAGTTCCGTTTACACTTTGATTGCTTCGAATAAACATCAAATGATATTCAAGAAGACAATAGCCGCGCGCATGACTTTGCATAACCGAATAAATTTTATACCCGTTTAATGTCAAGAATTTCATATCGGTTTCTAATTTCATCTGATAATTTCATATCGGTTCCAAATGTCATCAGATAAGAAACCACTGCGTGGTACTATGAGTATTAACAGTATACGAGTTTTAAAAAAATAACCTTACAATTACCACATGGGATATATGATAGCTTGAGTTAATTGTAGAAGACATTATCATGAATTTAGTTTTAATAAATGGCTCGAAAATAAGATTTCTCTATTTTAAGCGATTCTCTTATTTCAAATATGCATCTACGAGAATTTGATTTGAGTTTATTGCATGCAATATCTGCATGATATTTATTGTACTTATACACGTGTACTGATAGCGTTCTATTCCAACGTCAACCGGTAAAAAAGTATCGATCATAAATGTGGTTGCAATTGTTCCACACTACGAACGGTTTTTCATATCGCATAAAATAGTATAATAGAATAATGAAATAGCACCCTACTGGATATCAATTTCTCGTCCCAATATGTCAATCTTTGGGTTCTAAGAAAACTATAAATTGCAAACTTTTTCCATGAAGTGATAATTTTTTTTGAAATCACTAAATTCAATTATTCTAATCATGGTCCACATTCCTAAAGTTTTATCTTTTGCTGCTGTCGCAATCTGCGTCCCTCTTGTCTCTGCTGCTCCTATTAACAATAGCACCATTTCAACCAGTACTCTCCAAACGACATCTGTCAAAAGTTTTGCAGGTAACGTTGAAAATATTTTTGGAGATATTGAACATATCTTCGACGATATCGGAAAAAGTTTGCAGTGCACATTTGATAACTTCCTGGGTACTAAGAAGGCACCACATACGAATGGGATTGAGTGGTACGAAGATGCTGATTATTTAGCTTCGTTAATCCTTTCCAATGGTGTCAAAGAATATTCCAATAATGGTAGTCTCAGTCTTGTCGAAAGTATTATAGCTACTGCGGAAAAACAAGGTGCGGCTTTTCTTGGTGAATTGGCCTCTTCCCTTGGAATTGATGGGAATGCTCTTTCAAAAGATCTCAATACTGCGGCAGATGTTGTTAATAAATTCGCTAAAGCTATTGTTCAAACTGTTGCTCATTTGGGTGAAGATAAGAGTATCCCGGCTGCTAAAAACCCTGATGAATTCATAAATACTTTGATTAACAATGCAGAATCCTTTGGTCTCAAAATCGTATCCACCGTTAGCGGAGCCGCTACTGGAGGTTCTGTTGGAGTTACCATCAAGACAGTTTGTACCATTGGAAGCCTTATTTCCAACGGTATTACGTCATTAGAAGCCTGTTTTCTTGATGTTAGCTTACTCAGTCAGATTTTATCTGAAATCAACCAACTTTTTACCAACTGCGAGAAATAAGCTTGGATTACCAAATGTTGCTATCTTTTTATGTTTCTTACTTCAAATTTGTTTTCAGCTTTTTTTTATTTTCAGATTATTTATGAATTAAATATATATTGTGGCCACAGTACTTAATTGTAAACTTGAATTACTCTCTGGTTTGGTCGCAAAAAACATATATTTGCGATGGTTTTACGGGCACTCTTTGGTCTCGGGCACAAAACTTGGGCTGAAAAATGTTTCAAAATCATGAAAAGGAACCAGTTTTGTCATCGATTCTCCTAGGCGAAGAAATGGTGATTGACATTAGTTTTGCTTTTTAGCGCTTGCTATTGTCCTATAATATATATTACATATAACTACTAAAATATTTGCACTATAATAATAGAGCCTAAATAGACTTCAGAAATAAACCAAGGGGACCAACCGGTTTCTGTAAAAGAGTTAATATTGCTTCCGCAATTATTTCACCAAGTCCGGATAATCCTTCCTTTGTTAAAGCATTAGTCACATAGTTTTTCTTGGTGCATCCACTAATTTCCTTTCCATTAAATCTGTCTTTGAGCCAATTGAAGGCTCCTCCACTACCAGAAATATACTCTGTTATATGTCCGTTTAAAATGTCTTGGTTGTATTCAACACTAATTCCAGCATCACAAAACTTTTCATATAAAACATCAGCGTCGGAAGGAGGTATGATTTCGTCATTCTTTGTATTATAAAAATATAATGGTATTTTGGGAATTAAATCACTGAGAGCCATGTTGTTTTCATCCATAACCTTTATTGCTTGGGGATCTTGCAAAATTTCCAATCCACTAGCACTATAATCCTGGAAAGTGTCAAATGCATAGTATGGAAGGATTTGAACTAAACATTGGCTTGCAACTTTTTGGAATTTTTCCTTTTTGTCAGGATAAATCTTCTCGTCAATAAGCTTCTGAATTGAAGGATATTCGTGTGACAATCCATTAATAGCCGCAACAACAAAACCTGCAAAAATAGTACCGATATTCTTTACTGCTACGTGAGAAATATTTGCTACGATTCCTCCATAAGCAGCACCAATGAGCTTGATTTCTGGAGCATACGATGGATGTAACTGAGCGGCCCACCCTGTAGCCACTGATCCACCAGAATAACCCCAAATAGCAACATCGGCGTCATTATTAACACCCGTTTCATTTCCAGAGTTAAGGGTGGCCCTAATTGAATCAAGTACGATATGTCCTGCAGACGTACCTGCAACAAAAGTAGACCTAGGACCTTCATGATCAGGTATCACTACATACCAACCTTCGTTTAACCCAGCTTGAGCAAGGAGTTGTTCAATTTGTGTCGTGACAATAGTGTTTGGACTAGCTCCCAACTGCATTGAATATGATGGAGCGCAATTAACATTAGAGGCATCCTCTGCAGGTTGATATGACAATAACTTACTGGGATCCGCATTATGAGGCTCAAAAACAGTAGTAACAGCAGCAATAGGCTTTCCAAAACTGTCTTCAGAACGAACTAAATATTGATGAACGGACTTGATTTTTTCGGGAATCACAAGTATCCCAA
Source organism: Debaryomyces maramus (assembly GCA_030583545.1). Classification (NCBI taxonomy): domain Eukaryota; kingdom Fungi; phylum Ascomycota; class Pichiomycetes; order Serinales; family Debaryomycetaceae; genus Debaryomyces; species Debaryomyces maramus. Next base: position 9,540 of record JAJMIL010000011.1, on the reverse strand, counting down.
ACAGGTCCTTCATCGTACGATGTTTCAAAATTGTACCCGGTTCTGTAGACTCAAACCCATCAGGTGCAGAATAAAAGGGATCATCACTAGGTTTAGTTGGTAAACCCCTCGGGCTAAGTGGCATGGGTGGTGCTGCAAGAATAATTTGCGATAAGACCACAAGTATAATCAATCCATTAAATTTCATTATTTATTATTAGGTTTGGAAGATAAAATTTCCAAATAAACGATGCATCTGGCTTCTTATATGCTGCATCTATGTTACTTTTCGAAAGACACATGACGATTGGAGACACGGGGAATCATGAAGCAGAATTGACGAAGAACGATATACAATATACCCGTTTATTTTATCAATAGATTCAATAGTTGGTAGCGAAATGAAATAACTAATAGGGAAACTCGGTTTCCAATTATAAAGCTCTGCATTGTTCAAAAATTTCTTCCCAATTGTAAACATCGGAGCGAGTGTGCGATTATTCGTAATTTGTGGGGTTCTCTATTGACGCGAATGCGCGCGATTCTCAATGTGTCTTTCACAAAAACGACTACCATGTGGTTAAGGGACTGCCCAAATATTCAGGACGAAAATGTACAATAATTATGTCTAAAACTACAATACAATTATTTTTCTTGTGCAATCCGCTACAATTATATCTGAATAAATATTTTTGGACGATCCCATATAAAATGCACGAAAAACTTCTCTGATGTTGTAGTAGTTAAGATTCACTATTTTATGCTGAGTATTTCCGCATAACGATTGCAATAATTGTCATTGATTGTCCTAGGCGAAGAAATGGCGAGTGATATTAGCTTTCTTCCTTCTAGCGTATTTGCTATTGTACTCTAATATTACAAGTAACTACTAAATTATTTGCATACTATTGTAATAGAGCCTAATCACTTCAGAAATAATCTAAGAGGACCAACTGGTTTCTGTAAGAGAGTTAATATTGCATCTCCAATTATTTCACCAAGCCCGGATAAACCTTCCTTTGTTAAAACATTAGACACATGATTTTTCTTAGTGCATCCACTAAATTCCTTTCCATTAAATATATCTTTAAGCCAATTGAAGGCTCCTCCACTACCAGCAATATTCTCAGTTGAATGTTTATTTGAATTGTCTTGATTGTATACAATACTAGCCCCAGCATCGCAAAACTTTTCATATAAAACATCAGCGTCTGAAGGAGATACAATTTCATCATTTTTTGTATTATAAAAATATAATGGTATTTTGGGAACTAAATCACTCAAAGCCATGTTATTTTCATTCAAAATATCTTGTACCTTAGGTTCTTGCAAAATCCCCAGTCCACTTGTGCTATATTCTTTGAAGGTGTCAAATGCATAGTAACGAATGATTTGAACTAAACATTGGCTTGTAGCCTTTTCAAATTTTTCCTTTTTCCCAGGATAAATCTTATCGTCAATAAGCTTCTTAATTGCGGAATATTCATGTGACAAACCATTAATAGCTGCAAAAGCAAAACCAGCAGATCTAGTACCGATATTTTTTTCTATAACATGAGATATATTGGCCACGATTCCTCCATAAGCAGCACCAATGAGCTTGATTTCAGGCGCATAGGAGGAATGTAACTGAGCGGCCCATCCTGTAGGCAATGACCCACCAGAATAGCCCCAAAGAGTAACATGAGCGTCATCGTTAATACCCGTTTCATTCCCAGAGTTAAGGGTGGCTCTAATTGAATCAAGTACGATATGTCCTGCAGACGTACCTGCAAAAGTAGACCTAGGACCTTGATGATCAGGTATCACCACATACCAACCTTCGTTTAACCCAGCTTGAGCAAAGAGTTGTTCTATTTGTGTCGTGTAAATAGTGTTAGGACTAGCTCCCAATTGCATTGCGTATGACGGAGCACAATCAACATTAGGGCTGTCCTCCGCAGGTTGATATGATAATAACTTACTGGGATCCGCATTATGAGGCTCAAAAACAGTAGTAACAGCTGCAATAGGCTTTCCGAAACTGTCCTCAGAACGGACTAAATATTGATGAACGGACTTGATCTTTTCGGGAATCACAACTACCCCAAACAGGTCTTTCATCGTACGATGTTTCAAAATTGTTCCCGGCCCTGTAGACTCAAATCCATCAGGTGCGGAATAAAAGGGATCATCACTGGGCTTAGTAGGTAAACCCCTCGGGCTAACTGACATGGGTGGTGCTGCAAAAATAATTTGCGATAAGACCACGAAAATAATCAATCCATTAAATTTCATTATTTTACAGTTTTGGAATAAATGGTTCCAAAATAAACGATGCATCTGGCTTTTTATATGCTGCAGCACATTTAAAGACACATGATCATTATAGACAAAAGCATTATAAAACTTAATTGACCTATTCTATATACCCGTTTATTTTATCAATAGATTTGAATTATCAAGCGAAATTAAATAACTACTAGGGAAACTCGGTTTCCAATTAGAAAGCTCTGTATTGTTCAAGCTACTTTATAAGTTATTAACATCGTAGCCCTGTAAGAGATTATGCGTAATTTAGTGGGGTTCTTTATTGAAGTGAACGCGCGAATCTTGACGTAACTTTAAGAAGCACTCCGACGATGCGGTTAATGGCTATCAGTGAGGGCGAAAATGGATCTCCACTATTATATTTGAATAAATTTATTTGTAAACCGTTTTTCAAGGAAAGGAATTTTTGATGCATTCTAGGGAGACCAATATTTATATTGAAGTCGGAAATATAAGAAAAATAAGAAACCTATATTATCAAATACATTCATTACCGTTGCAATACTTTCGAAGTAAAATCTTCCTTCGTTGTTCTTGTATCGTGTGATTTGATAACTTCATATACTTCGTCCCTATCCCATTATTTTACCAGTAGCTGTTTGCTTAGGTACTCAAATATATGCATCGGATAGTCGGGAAGACCGTTTCAATAACCAGAAACAAAGCGTCTTGGAAAATTCGATGCAAATCGCGATTTTGCAATCTTTTTATTAATTTCAATTTCGTTGAAAAACATACCATAATAACGCTTTTTATCCGGAATAGTAATGCATGTAAAATCATTATCTTCCCATAAGAATAATGGTACAATTTGACAAACACTATGCATGGAGACTCAATTAGGATACCTTCTCGCAGCATCATATATTATTCGACAAGATGTGTTTTACTAATTACATCAAAGTCATCATTATCTCCATTTCCTTAATTGCTCCCAAACCTGTCAGATGTTCACTGTTAGATAATTTCCCTGAAGAACCACTAGTAACCCTAGGAAGAACATTCACCAACGGATTTTTCCCCTCGGATTTGCTGACTATCCCAAAAGATTTTGCGTTGTCATCAATCCATTGGTGATATAAGCAAGAACTTGCATAATGGGCATGGAAAAACAGAAGTATCCGTCTTGGCCACTACTCACTCCCCAGGGCGCTTGTTCATGTCCGTAATATCGAATGCTTAATGAGGGAGTGTAATAGAGATATATAGGATGATTTGAGGCAGGGTTGTAGGTTGGAAGAGGGGGGCTATTGAGTATATAGTAGCAAGTGGTAAACACACTGGCGGGTATTTCAGATTCACACCTAATTTAGCAAATGCAAAACTCAAATCGAATATTTCTTCATATGCCGAAAGAAGCATCAAAAAAACTACCTTCCAAATCAAAATCATATTGTAAATTAAATGCAAGGTCGCCGAAACTGGAGGGTACATTTTCTCTAGTATCATTCCCGAGAGTGATATTTTGAGAGTCTTCCGAACTCTGACAGTTAGCTTGTAAAATTCCGAGCAACTCCGAAAGCTGGCAAAGGCTGAATTTAGAAATATCTAGTACATCTCTATGAGAACCATTGTAGCCTCTTTCGATGAATTGAGAAGAAGAAAGTAGATTTAAAAAAAATTCGTAAGTCTTGATTATGTGACGTGCGTTATTGTAAACAAGTGACAAGTTCGATAAGGAAAATAGCAAATGCTGAATATTTCGAATTAAAGAGTCTCGTAGTTGCTGTACGACATGTAGATATGGAGTAGCGGAAACTTCAAAGGGATCTTTTTTTGCTGAAAGTTCATGAATCATAAATTTAATACGAACTAAGAAGGAAAGAAGAATTTGATTGGCCTTATGAATAAACTTTTCCATTGACGGATTTATAACGAAATCACAAGGATGCATGCTTTTGTTCAATATACTATAACAATATGGGTAAACTTCGAAAACTAATAAAAACGCTTTCTTCAAATAAAAGTATGAAATATTTGAATTACGAGACTCATAGTGAAGGAATATATGCCAAAATAAATTAATTAAAAACACATCAAAAGATAAATGATATTTTATGCCAAAAAGACTCCTAAAATTGGCTAGTTGATCATTCGATTGTTGCGAATGAAAACATGTGTCTAACGGCCCAATATCATCATCCAAATTAGACTCGAATTTGCTCATGATTTTACATAAGTCCGAAATTTTACTTCCTCTTTTATTCAAAATTAAGTTTAATAAACTTCTTAATGGCTGTGTTAATTTGCAACATTTGAAGAAGAAATCTGTCACTTCATTATCATACTGCTCGTCAACGAGGTTCGAGGTTTCCTTACCGAAATGAGGAATTTCAGTATCCTGTTCTGACATAGATATGTACGCATTGTAACCGTACGAATAACCCTGAGAAAGATCAGACAATATCAAAAAGCACCATATTTTTTTTTTGAGGTGATCGACTTCTAAACCAGGCGATAGAGAACTTTCCTTCCCTTGATCAAGGCCTATATTAATCGCTCTTTGAATAATAGACCAATTCAATTTCTGAGTTTCATTCCCCTCACCCACATCTTCATCTTCAGGCGCGTACTTTCTATATAATTTGACAAATAATGCAAGAAGAAATACCGAGAAGCCATCACTATTAGATAATTCGGACCACTCAAGGCATCTTATTGCAAATTGTATCAACTTTGGGCTAAGTATCGGTGATTTTTGGTTATGAAAATCCACAAACGGTTTAATATCCTTTACAAATGCTTCAGGTGAACCAGTAGATATATTCGAGAACAGGGATAAATAGCTCAATTTTAAAACAACAAACAATAACCCCAAATAGGCATAATCACTACCGTTGAAAATATTTATCTTTCTGAACCTATCTTCGTCAATCTGACAAGATAATATTCTCGAAACCTGCGCCTTAAAGTAGCGTTCATCAAGGAAGGGCATGAAAGAGTAGACATCTGTGAAAAAGTGATTCACCAAATCCCAAGTTGTTTTCTTAGATGGGAGTATGGATAGAACGCAATTCAAAAATTCATTCTTATCAGAAATTGACATGTATCGTTGACTTGAATGCAGAGATTTTTCTTTAAAATGGGAATTAGACGTCATCTTATTAATTGACGTATCACTGATAGACCTAGACGCTTTATGAATAATATCAGAACCTTTCTCATCAGCTTGTGATTGAGCATCTACCCATAAGAGTTTTAATGCCGGATCTTTCAACATAAGAGAAGTCCATGAAAGCGATCCGCGGATCTCATTCATTGCGCCATTATGAGCAACATCCAATGAGCTATAAAAGTTTATCAATTCATCTGAGTCGGAACAAGGATTTAGCCCAACCATACATCTATATCCTGATTTCGAATAAACCTTCCAATAAAAGTTCGCTGACTTTTGATCCATACCTAATAGAATAGACTTCGTTGTCGCTTCCTTACTGGAGAAGCCCAAGTTTTCCTCATAATGTGAAAACTTTGCTATCTGGCTTTCAATTTGTTCTGTATAGGGACTATGCGGTGACGTCAAAATAGTCATCGTTCCATTGGCCTTGTTTCTGTTGCCTTTGCTTGCCGCAGAAGTAGGTTTGAGTGTTACGTTATCTTGGTCAGAATTTGCCTGTTCTTTAGATTTACGATCCCTCTGTTCTTTTACTCTGAAACTTGATAGGCCATCATTTTTCTTAGCCAAGTCTATTGGTTTATTGGCACTTAACATATAGCTTGGTGTAGAAAGATTCTCGTCATAGTCATAGTTACATAGCTCTGATAGATTGCCACTTTTGCAAGTGGTACATGGTAGTTTTTTATCACATCTCTTCTTCCTCTTTTTACAATTAGTACATACTACGACTATCCTTTGACGCTTTTGTTTTATCGGTGGCATACTTCATGCCATTATTGCTTATAAAGGTATATTTTTATTACAGTACGTTGTTTGCTTCTCAATACAAATGATTTTTGATCACGCGTATAACAGAACGTGTTTGATCTAGTATTTTGCAATTGAATTAATAAAATATGCTTATATAATTAAAACTTAGAAGACTTCATTTGAAAAATTATAGACAATATAAAACATAATAGACATAATCACTAGATGACTTACTTAAGTACATCTCTTTTACTTCCTACATACTATTTCACCATGAACGAGCATTAATACTCCATCCTCGGCCCTTACCCATGATTCCCAGGCTTCAACTATGTCTTTCTTATCAAAACTATCTCCTTTTTCATCTCGAGAAATACTGATCCTGTCGGCATACAATTCGTTAAACCATCTCCTATCTTTTTCATCAGATATACACCATGTGGAGCAGGTGGTTTTAATATTAGTCTTCAGAAAGCCAGCTTTTAAGGCAAGATGCTTCAACTCACGGCCTCCCATTATGGAAATGGTAGTTTTCTTTGATTTTTCGAGAAAGAAGTATCGAAGACGATCCTCGAATTGCGGTGGAAAAACAAGCATTGAATTTAAATCGGCGTCACGACAGCAGACAATGCCATTTTTCTTAGTCACCCGTTTCATTTCAAAGAGAGCTAAAATTGGGTTTGGTAAATGTAACAATACCTGATGGGCATATACTATTTCGAACGTATTGTCTTCGAATGGTAATGAAACCGCAGTACCTACCTCAAAATGAACATTATCTAGGCCTGAAGCTTCCGCCTCTTTACTTGCTTGGCTAATAAGTTCCAGCTCTGTATCTATACCTGTCACACTTCCTTGAGGGACGTATTTAGCAAGATCATTTGTAATTGTTCCAGGGCCGCAGCCGACGTCAAGGATTTTGTCTGTAGGTTTTATATGTCCTACAATAAATTCAAGGCTGTTGAGGGCTGTTCGCCATTCATGCGATTTTAAAACTTCTTTTTGGAAGCCAATATCATAGTAAGCGTTTTCCGGCATTGTCTATAATTCCTTCTATTATCTTGATGGGATTACTGGCTGCTTTTTATAGCCCATAGAGGTTAGCCAAATCTGAAAAAAAGTGGTTTGTATATTGGGAGTATCGCGGTCTTTATCCCAAATAGGAAAGTAGTTTTTATCAATCGAAAGTTTGGCGGGCTTTATCCTAAAGAATATTATTTTTATTTTTAAAAAAAATGAATTGCAGCAAAGGAATATACGTTATAAAAAGAGAAAGTATTCTTTATTGTAAAGATGTAATTCTACCATTGCACAACATGTCTTTAAAAAATTTCTTCAAAGAATGTTTTTGGGTTTCCCAATTCGAGTCTTTGACATTTACTTTTCTGACGCCTAAGAAGGATGTGGAATACTCTGCCTCTGAGTGTACTCTGGAATATTACCTTCTGGAAATTGAAACATTTGAGTCCGACTGGAATAATTCATGTAACCAAGAAAACCCGCACAATTGGTCATTATGGTTCAAGGTCTTTTTTAGTCTCGAAATAGGCTTTCTCAGCCTATCCGTCTATATCGGCCTGGCGATCTACACACCAGGAACACAGCAGATAATGGAGGATTTTCAAATAGGAAGAACCCTTGCAACCTTACCCTTGACTTTATTTGTGGTGGCATATGGAATTGGTCCCTTAGGTCTTTCTCCAATTACTGAACATTATGCTATAGGTAGAACCTCGGTTTATATCGTGTCATTATTTATCTTTGCCATCTTACAAATTCCGACTGCTTTGAGTAAAGACATTAATTCATTGTGCATCTTAAGATTTCTAAGCGGCATTTTCGCCTCTCCTGTTCTAGCAACAGGAGGAGCTTCAGTTTGTGTTATTATCCTGGTAGCGTACATGCCTGTTGTTATCGAGGTATGGGCAATATTCTCACTTTGTGGACCATCAATGGGACCTCTAGTCGGTTCCTTGTTAGTAAGTTTTCTTGGGTGGAGGTGGACCTTCTGGTTCATGCTAATTTTGTCATCATCAGCCTTCATTTTACTTGGTTTTTGTTTGCCCGAAACATACCCTCCAACCCTCATATATAGAAAAGCCTTGAGATTAAGAAGGCTCACTGGTGACAAATCAATCAAAGCCTCATTTGAGGAAAGCTCTGATTTGGAAACAAAGAGTCAAATATTAATTAAATATCTTTGGAGACCAATTGAACTTTCTTTTATCGAACCAGTTGTGTTTTTGATCAATATTTATCTGGCATTAATTTATTCTGTCCTTTATCTATGGTTCGAAGCATTTCCTATTGTTTTTCAAGAATTATATGACTTTACTTTGATAAATGAAGGTTTGTGTTACAGCAGTATTTTAATTGGCGTGATCTTAGGATCAGTTACTTATTGTTCATACATCTACTACAATTTCACATTGAAATTTCGAAGCAATGATAAAGTCTTCCCGGAAGTCTTCCTACCAATGGCGATTATAGGAGCCATCTGTTTGCCATGTGGCCTATTCATCTTCGGTTGGTGTGCTACAGAAAGTGTACATTGGATTGTGAGCTTGATAGGTGCGGTTCTTGCCGGGTTTGCTAATTTTATTATATTTCAAACATTACTCAACTACTTAGGAATGTCATTTCCAAAGTATGTAGCTTCTGTTTTTGCTAGCAATTGTTTGTTCCGATCGGTCATAGCTGGTGTTTTTCCTTTGTTTGGTGACCAATTATATAATAATTTGGCAACATCGAAATTTCCTATTGCTTGGGGTTCTAGTGTCCTTGGCTTTATTGCAACCTTGATGATACTTATCCCAGTCGTCTTCTATTTCAACGGTGCAAAATTAAGAGCTAGATCGAAGTTTACTTTGTGAGAGAGCGTTCTCTCTCATACATTACATTTGAATAAATTTATTTGTGTCAGACCCCATACAAAATGCGCGAAAATCTTCGATGTGTCAATAATAGTTAAGATTCGCACCCAACCAAAAATTTATTTATGTCCGAAATGTAAATTTCGAAGTGTCCAAAACAGAGTCTAGAGCAGTAATTAAACGTCTTCAACGGCTGCGACTAGGAATGTAGGTACTTATGGGGTCCTAGAAATTGTAGGATATAGAAATAAAGAGATCTTAGTCAGGACCAATAAATGATATAAGTTCTCTAATATAATTCTCATTTTTGTCATATTTTGAGAAAATTGTATTTATTGAATGCTAGTACAATTACATTTGAATAAATTTTAATGATGTAAAGACCCATACGAAATGCACAAAAAATGTTTATGAAGTAATTGTTAAGATTCGCATCAAACCAAAAAGTTTTTTGATGTGGAAATATAAATTTCGATGTAGTAGAAAAGTAGTCTCGAACGGTAACAACTA